>JADLZK010011044.1:600000-964266 GCA_015847255.1 Hyparrhenia diplandra
ATCTACCTTATTCCAAAATAAGTACTCCCTCCGGTTTCCAAATAAAAGTCATTTATGCATGATTATACATACCAAGGAGTGAAATAACATAAAAATGCATAGTTTGATGAATAGAATGATGCGTAGTAGTACCTTTCATACATGGAAACCTTTATGGAAATTCCGAAATTGTTTGTCCATCATGAACACACTGAGAAGAAATTAAATACATCATATCCAAGAGGGATATAGTTATGCCTATGAATTTTTTCATGAACTTATCATGCAGAGTAGTTTTTTCAAGCAACCTATTATGCATGGAGACAGTGATGTGCTAATAAAATAATATTTATTACGGTGGAGACAGTACTTACGTTAGGGTTGATACACCCTTTTGAGTTTATTGCATGGTTTAATAAGAATTTACTATATTTATACTTGCAGGTGGAGGTACAGCAAATGGAATGGATGAAAATTATGACCGGCTGCATAGGAACTCAACCTACAATAAAAAAAGGCGGGAGCTAATATCAGGTTATTTATTTATTGGTTGCAGTACTTAGTTATTGTAACAACGCGAGTAAATGATATAGCATGGTAACTATATCCATTGATCTATGGTTATATTTGTAGATGTTTCTGTACCTTTAACCAACACTCGTGACGTCGATGTCATGGACACTGACAAAGAAAACAATACTGCCGACCACCATGGTACACCTTATACATTGCCATTGAATTTGGTGGATTTTGTCTGTATTATTGTACCTATTTTACAAATGTTTACTTAGACACCGATCTAGCCTGTGTTGATTAAAGTTTCATTCTATGAAGATTCTGGATATGTATCCACTCCCATCAACCAGCCTCCCACATGTACAAAAGAGCAGAGGAACGCTCGTGACAGATCAAGAAGAGCCGCAATGTCTCCCGGACAAAGGAGCCTACGGAACCCAGAGACGGCGTGAATTGTACCATGCAACAAGAAAATCTGCAAAGATGCTAGAGTTGACACCAAATGAGACTGCTCGCATTGAAGTTCCTCTTGGTACTGATGATAGTCTAATTAACGCAACTGCTCATGAAGAGGGTAAGTTTTTATACAAATGTAATCCGATTTTTAATTACAATCAGGCAAAACACCTTGAACTTCAATTACAGTAGACATTGCTGCTTAAACTATATTATGATAATGTAGTTCTATTTGTCATGTGAGCTTTATTATCGATTATATGTTGAGATCAAACTTTTTAAAATTATATTTATATTATAGGTGATGCAAATGCATCCAGTTTGACTGACAATATTGTCACGTGTCCAAAAAGAGCGTAAGCGTGAGGTTCGAGAGAGCACGAAGGGCTGCAATGTCTCCCTGAACAAAAGTCGCTAATGAACAAGAGGCGGCGTGAGTTATATGTGGCGAAAAATGCAAACAACAATGTTGCAAGAATGATAGAAATGACTCATGAAGAGAAGAAGTTGAAACGAAAGGAGATCAACAAAAAATACAATACGTCTGTGAGAGAACACCGAGCCAACACTTTGCATCCGGACTCGATCGCCATGGAGAGCCCTCATTGTAACCCTCGGCCTATTTTCCCTTCTCCACCTCATACCCCTAAAAAGGCTTCACTTGATATGGAGATATCTGAATTTGGGGGCACACCTGTTTACATCGCGTCGGCTGTAGTTGAAGATCCAGAAGTTGATCCCCTGAATTCGATGCGGCACATACCATACATAGGCATCGGGTGAACAATGGAGAGAGAAATGCCCTTATGTCTCGCCGCAATAAGGGTTTTGAAACAAATGTTGGAAGAATGACTAGGGGTTGTGCAAATGGAAATAGTTGTGATGCGAACGACGATACACAATCGAGTGTGGTTCATAACGGTACATATATGTCGTCATTTTCAAATTCACTCTTCTATTCTAAAAACTCATGCCATTTTGGTATGTGCAGATGATGTCACACAGGAATCTAGAGTTCCACCACCTAATAATATCGCATGCACTCAAACACAGTCGTCTATAGTTGATGGTACCGCTCCAATGGCTCAAAACAGTGCACAATCTGATATGACAGACGATGTCGTCGAGGATGGTATTTTCTTTACTGAATTTTAGCAATTTTGCTTACCTTATATGCCATCATGTTCCGTGAGTCATGCATATATGTGCTTGTGCTGTGTACAGACTATGACGCGGATGTCATATTTGAGGAAGACATTGAAGAGGAGGAGGCGTACTTCTTCGCCGGACAAGGTACCACGCTTAATAAAGAAGACAATTGGTGTGATTGCAAAACACGTCTTAAACATCAATGTTTTGGCAGAATACGACGAGGATGGAGACGAGCACAATGACGACGTGGATGTCTAGGATAATAGTGAGCCTGATGTCCCGGATCCATACGACCAGGGTTTATGCTAATCTCCCATGAGAGTCGCACATGCTAAAGTCGGTGCCAAATTGCAAGCATTGCACTGCAAAGAGGATTGAGGGTGAACCACTGGTTTTCGGTCGGAGTTGACAGATTACTCTTGAAACTCCCCGATACACCACCGAGCTCGGGAGATTGTGGTCAAGCTCGGATGTCGATGCTAGGCACTTTCGTTGCAAACATCGATATTTCAATGGCCACTTCTCTTTCACTTCTGCGGCCGCCACCTAGATCGTGTTACCACAAACATGAGAACCTGTGGTATCTACACATTCCGTGCTCATGGACAGATTTACCATAACATACGGTCTTTTGGTAAAGAGGATGGTGTTGAAAAGAGACACCTTGAGCTTTATTTTTACGACGACGATCCGTCCCTCGAGCATCGGATGAGCAAGTGTCGTAAGCAGTGCGCCGAAAAAGACAGGGAAGTTATTGAGCAATTGGTTGGGATTCTTAATGGGAATCCCTACTCTCAGCAACTACGGCGTATGGGACACGTTGAGAACGTCGAGGATTATCGTGATCGAGTTCAACCTTGACCCCGGCTTGACCGGAGAACATATAACGAGCCTATCAAAAAAAGAGGTGGCCGCCGTGCGGGTTGAGGGGAGTGAGCGTCTAGGCCAATTCCAGATAGCGTGGTCCCGCAAGGGACGGACCGGTTCATACATGGCATCCGCTCATATATGGCGTGCTATGACCCGCTTTATACCGCCGCCCCCAAAGGGTGAGTTCGGGTGGCACAATTGCATTCGAAAAAAAAAAATGTTACTATGGAAGAAGTTGAGAGAGCTCGAGAGATCCGCAAAAGGCGTGCTGAGAAAGAGGGTACGGCTGATGGCGATGACGATGGAGGTACCTTGAACCCTTTTCATTAATTCACGTGTTTACTTAGTTCTGTTATACCATAGTACTAACTCGACCATTGTCTCCTTGCAGAACCTCTTGGAAATGTGTGTATCCGTGCACGACTACTACTGCTACAAGTTCCAGATGCGGCCAAATGTATTTAATCCAATACTTTATGGCGGCCGACTTTTCCAACAGTTTGTTGTCGACACGTACGTCAAGATTGAGAGCTCGCGTTTGGACTACACACGGAACAATCAGGACTCTTTAAGAGCTGACCTATATCAAGGCCTGGTGGACAGCATGCATGCGGGTGAAGGGAGTGCTGAGAATGTCGGAAGGCGTACTGTGTTGTCTTCTTCATTCATAAGAGGACCCCGTGATATGAGGCGCCGGTACATGGATGCAATGGCTCTTGTGCGAAAGTATGGTAAACCCTGATATCTTCCTCACGATGACGTGCAACCCTAAGCGGGACGAGATCAAGAATGAACTTTATCCGGGCCGACACCGCAAGACCGCCCGGATCTCGTCACACGAGTCTTTAGAGCAAAGTTAGATGCAATAAAGAAAATGTTGATGGAGAAAGACATCCTTGGGAAGGTGAAGGCCTACGTATATGTGGTGGAGTTTCAGAAGAGGGGTTTGCCGCATGCACACTGGTTACACTGGTTACTAATAATGGAACGAAAGTACAACAAGAAGAAATACCCTGAGCTATACAAGACGGTAACAAAGCATATGATGCATGGTCCATGTGGGAAGCTTAATCCATTTTGTCCGTGCACGGTGGTTAAAGGCGAATGCAAGAACCACTACCCTAAAGCATTTTGTGAGTCAACGTCACAAGGAAAGGATTCATACCCCGTCTATTGACGACGCAATGATGGGCGTACGGAAAAAGTACGAGGCCATTTCTTGGACAACCGATGGGTCGTGCCTTACAACCCTGTCCTGCTGCGTACCTTCAACTGCCATATAAATGTTGAAGCATGTGGGAGCATCAAATCAGTAAAGTACATCTTCAAGTACATATACAAGGGACATGACAGGGCATCGGTGGCGATGAGGGAGGCTGACAAAGCCAATAAGCAGGGCGACGTTGATGAGATCAGGCAATATAGAGAGGCCCGTTGGGTGACGCCTCTAGAGGCGCTATGGCGGATATATGGCTTTGACTTGAGCAAGAACTATCCACCGATCAGGCAGCTGCGACTTCATCTTCGTGCATGCACATGGTGTCATTCCATAAAAAGGACAAGGTTGAGAGGATTGTTAATAAGCCGGGCGCAGAAGATTCAATGTTGACTGCATATTTTGATTATAACAGGCAGCATGAGGCATCCCGTGGAATCTTGTATCGGGACTTCCCGGAGCATTTCACTTGGCAGTCTAATGGCAAATTCTGGCAGCCTAGAAAGAACTCTGTTTTCCAAATTGGTAGAGTCGTATCGGCTCATCCCGTAGAGGGAGAACGCTACTTTCTTTATGTCCTCCTAAATGATGTTGCTGGTGCTACCTCATACGAACACCTTTAGGACCGTCAACGGAGAGCTTGTAAGGTCCTAGATGGCTAGAGGGGGGTGAATAGCCTATAAAAATTTTCTACAAGCTCAACTAAACAAACCGATTAGTATAAAACACGGCGTAAAGCGGTTTGCACTAGCTCTAATGGTCAAGCAAGCCTTCTAGTGACAAGACTAAATATTTCTATGATCTCTAGTCCACTCAAGGTCTATGTCACTACTCTAGCTAATGAGCAATCCTAATATGATCCTTATGCTAGCAAGAACAACTACACAAAGCAAGTGCTAGCTCTCTACTAAGGTAAACTAGGAAAGTAATGCAAGAGTGAGAAGCTTGTTATACCACCTAGTAGAGGATGTCAACCAATCACCGGGAACAAGATGAACAACCAATCACTCGAAGGTGATGATCCACACACGAAGACAATGAACAAGTCGATTTGTTCACCCAGAGTTCGTTTGTACACCGACAAGTTACTCTCGGTTGTGCCGACCAACACAAGGATGGTGTTTGAGCTAGGCGGTGCCCTTGCTAGCCTCAACACACCACTCAACTAGTGTGGTACCCAAAGCACGAGCAATGTATTCCTTGCACTTTGTCTTCCCGACGAGGAGTGCGTAATCCTCTCACAAACCAACCGGAGGTGGCCAAGAAACAATCACCTCTTCTTGCCAACAACTCCACCAAATCACCAAGCCGGCTAGGAGCGGTGTCTCCAAGAGAAACAGGAAATCCACCGTCTCACAACGATCCCCAGGTGCCTCTAGATGCAAGAACTCGATGCAAATGCACTTGGATCACTCTTCTCTCAAGAATGAAGCTCAAATCAAGAATGAGAGAGGAGGGAGGCTTGCTTGCTTGCTCAAAGGTGTTAGGAATGATTCAAATGACCAAGAGAGGGAGCAAGTGGCAGCCAAGGTGGTATATATAGGCCACACCACGAAATGTGGTGGAAAGGGTGGAAAACACACTTTCGCGGCCCGGCCGGACAAGATCGACCGGACTCACCGGTGAGTCCGGTCGGTGGGTCCGGTCACAACCGACAAGCCGAAACCAACCAGGTGACCCCCGCCTCCGAGCTTCCGGTTGCGAGTCCGGTCGGTGCTTCGGTCGCGATCGGACGCATCCGCCGGTGCGTCCGGTCACCCGTCGACGCCCGAAAGCCGTTTCGCGAGCTCGCGCGACGCACCCACCGGAGCATCCGGTCACTTTTGACCCGACTTCCGGCCGATCGCGTCCCGGTCACGCCGAGAAGCGCGAAAAGTCATCGTTTTCGTCGCCCGTTCCTTCGCCTTTGCTCCACGCCCGACTTCCGTCACTTGTTTCTTGTTGCCGACACGCCGAAGAACACCTCGACACCATGTGTTAGCATTTTTGAAACCATTTCCGACAAGGACGGAGTTAGCACTTTAGGTTAGAATGCATGCAAATGAGACTTGAACCTAAAGGCACGTGAGGATCGATATGTACGGAAGTTTTCCCCTCTTTATAGTACGGCTTATCGATCCTATAACCACCCACACCCTCTATGGTGTCTTGGGTGTGAAATCAAAAGCCCTATGGTTATACCTTTGCCTTGGGACCTTTGATTTCCGTAACTCCACCGAGTTGCACGCTTGATCATCTTTTGGATCACCTCGATCCATCCTCCATGATCACAATGCACCAACTCCTCAGCACGACCAATCTCCATACATGTCAAACACTTAGCATTGAGAGATTAGTCCTTAGGTGTCACTAATTATCCAAAACCAAACTAGAGATCTTCAATCTCCCCCTTTTTGATAATTGGTGACAACCCGCATAAAGGTTTTATGATTAATGTTTTTGAACATACAACGGTTGTCCAAGCATTTTGCTTACAATCATAGGATTGGACAATCATCATAGTTCGGTTTTGGTAGCATGAGCTCCCCCTACGTGTATGCCACGAGTTTGGAATGAAGCATTGCATACATGTATGAATATTGAAATTGAGGGTGAGCTATGTTACCAAAATGATGCTTAAGGTGAAAGAAATGGACCTTTGAAGCGTGATACCAATCGGAGTTGCGCCATTTTCACCATACAAGCATCAAGGTAACTAGATTTTCATCAAAACTCAAAGTACCACGTGAGATCACATTATAAGCAAGGTACTTGAATTAAGAGCGGAATTTAGAAAATCTAGCTATCTCCTATGCATGCTAGTTATTCAACCACTTGCAAACCACTTGTGAAACATTGAACTAGCATACACCACACAAGCATGTATATATGGAATTAAAGTACATGTGCAATGAGCAAGTCATATGTTAGTGCATAAACAAATGCAACAAGTTGTCTATGAGCTTGCTCCCCCTACTTGTGTGAACCACTTGTTAAACTCATGAACCATAAGAGGTTTTCAAAAACATGTGAAATTTTTAATTTTCCACAAACCTTTCATGCACTAATCTCTCCTCCTTTGTCGACAATTTCCACAAAAGGTATGATCATGTTGTGTATTGGAAGAGAGAATAGTGCTCAAATTTGGTCAAATTTGGATCACTTGTCAAACATATATTTCGGTTTGAACCAAAGACAAGCTTCTTCACACCTCATGACTAGGGTTATCTTGCCTATGTTGAAGCATATGTGTGAAAAGGTAGCCAAATTCAACACTTGAGATTGCAAGCCCATAAACATGTCATATGTCATCACTAGATCAACCAAGCATAAAGAGCAATAGTGATGGCATACATACATTGAAATCCTTTTATTTTTCATGAATGCTTCCTAAGGCACAAGTTATATGTCTATATGTTCTAACAAGTTCTTAGTTATCATGAATGCCATGCCATACAATGATACCTTTGCTTTGCTCGATGGAGGGGCATGTCATGATAGTGAGGTACATTCAACTCATATTGGAGAAGTCAAGGATATTCAACTCATTTCTTAGCTTGCAAAACCTCTTCTCATCTAGTGGCTTGGTAAAGATATCGGCCAATTGATCTTGGTGCCAATAGGTTGGATAGCAATGTCACCCTTTTGTTGATGATCTCTAATGAAGTGATGCCTTATGTCAATGTGCTTGGTTCTTGTATGTTGAACCGGGTTTTGAGTCATCTTGCAAGCACTTTCATTGTCACAATACAAAGGTACATGATGAAAATCAAATTCATAATCCTTCAAAGTTGATCTCATCCATAGCAATTGTGCACAATAACTACCGGCACTAATGTATTCGGCCTCGGCGGTTGAATGTGTCATACCGGTTTGCTTCTTTGAGGACCAAGACACTAGAGATCTTCCAAGGAATTGACAAGTGCCACTTGTGCTTCTTCTATCAACCTTGCATCCCCCATAGTCAGAGTCCGAATATCCAATAAGCTCAAAGTTTGACCCCTTAGGATACCATAGCCTAACATTTTGTGTGTGCTTCAAGTACCTCAATATCCTCTTTGATGCGGTGAGGTGACTCTCTCTAGGTGAGGATTGAAATCTTGCACACTTGCCAACACTAAACATCACTTCGGGCCTAGAAGCAGTCACATAGAGTAAACTTCCAATCAATGACCTATAGTACCTTTGATCAACCATATTACCACTTTCATCATTGTCCAATGATCCATTGGTACCCATTGGTGTATTGATACCCTTGGCATCTTGCAATCCAAACCTCTTGACCATGTCTCTAATGTATTTCCCTTGACTAATGAAGGTGCCATTCTTCATTTGCTTCATTTGAAGACCAAGGAAATATGTAAGCTCTCCAAGCATTGACATCTCAAACTCTTTTGCCATCATCTTGGCAAACTCTTCACAATATTCTTGATTTGTTGATCCAAAGATGATATCATCAACATATATTTGCATTACAAATAAATCATTGCCAATATTCTTGGTGAAGAGAGTAGTATTAACTTTGCCCATCTTGAAGCCTTTCTTGAGTAGGAAGTCTCTCAACCTCTCATACCATGCTCTAGGTGCTTGCTTCAACCCATACAATGCCTTGTTCAACTTGTACACATGGTTGGGACGATGATAATCTTCAAAACCGGGCGGTTGCTCAACATACACTAGCTCATTGATGAATCCATTGAGAAAAGCACTCTTGACATCCATTTGATAGAGCTTGATGTTGTGTGCACATGCATAGGCCAATAGAATTCTAATTGCCTCTAATCTTGCAACCGAGCATATGTTTCACCAAAGTCAAGACCTTCAACTTGAGTGTAACCTTGTGCAACTAGTCTTGCTTTGTTTCTCACAACAATGCCATCTTCATCATGCTTGTTCTTGAACACCCATTTGGTTCCAATGACATTGTAGTCCTTCGGTCTCTCTACCAATTCCCAAACCTTGTTTCTATCAATGTTATTGAGCTCTTCTTGCATTGCAATGACCCATTCTTCATCCTTCAAGGCATCATCAATCTTTTCGGGCTCCTCTTGTGACACAAATGCAAAGTGTTCATAAAAAGCCGCTAGCATTCCTCTTGTTTGCACTCCACTTGCAATGTCACCAACAATTTGATCAATTATGTGATCTCTAGCTATTCTTGAGCTTTGGAGTATTGGGACTTGATTGCTTGAACTTGGTTGATCACCTGTTGTTGCTTGAGATGATGTACTAGCTTGTTGATCTTGCACTTGAGCACCACCAACTTGAGTTGTTTGCATATCATTCTTGTCATCATCAACTTGAGTTGGCCTAATATCACCAATGTCCATGCCTCTCATGGCATTTACCAATTGAGTTTCACTAACATCATCATGGTTCTCATCTTCATCTTGGGACCCATTGGTTTCATCAAATTCAACATCATGGACTTCTTCTAGCACTCCATTTGAGTTGTTCCACACTCTATATGCCTTGCTTGTGGTGGAATAACCAAGTAAGAATCCCTCATCACACCTCTTGTCAAACTTGCCAAGTCTTGCACCCTTCTTCAATATGTAGCATTTGCACCCAAATACTCTAAAGTATGCAATGGTTGGCTTTCTACCATTCAATAGCTCATAAGGTGTCTTGTTCATCATGGGATGTGTAACATCCCAAAATGGCCAAGTGGGCCCAATTCACGGAATGGGCCGACGGATCGTAGCCGGGGGCGTGGGCCGGGAACACCGTGAAGGGGGTATCTTGTACATCCGGACTCGCATCTTGTAGCGGCCTGGTCGTAGTAGTTGTCGGGCAATCGTAGCAGATCCGTTGGTCACCGAAACGGGCGAGGCCAGTTTCGAAGTTACCGCAGGCTGGGACCGCTCACCGGTAATCAGAAGGCCGCTGGCAATCGTGTAGCAACCGGATGTTTAGTACCATACCGTGAATCCTGGGAGTTCCAAACCGACTTAAATACCAGGGCCAGGGACGCGTAGTAACCTTCGGTTAACCGTTTTGAACGAAGCGAGGACGAAAGTTCAAGCGGGTTGCTATGCAGGTGGGACCACTCCTTGGTAGAGTGGGCCTGGGCCGTGCGCCGGGACTGGATGTTACAGGATGGCAATACAATCTATTGATGTAGTGGCATGCGGTGTTGATTGCTTCGGCCCAAAATGATTGACTCACATTGTACTCACTAAGCATTGATCTTGCCATCTCAATGAGAGTCCTATTCTTCCTCTCTACTAGGCCATTTGATTGTGGTGTGTACTTAGCCGAAATTTGATGCATGATTCCATAATCATCACATAGCTCATCAACTCTAGTGTTCTTGAACTCACTTCCATTGTCACTTCTCATTTTCTTCACTATGATGTCAAACTCATTGTGCACCCTCTTGAGAAATGTCTTGAATAATGAATACACATCACTCTTGTCATTGAGAAAGAACACCCAAGTGAATCTTGTATAATCATCCACAATCACAAATCCATACTTGTTGCCACCAATGCTTGTGTATGCGGTTAGGCCAAACAAATCAATATGGATCAAATCAAATGCCTTGCAAGTACTCATGAAACTCTTCTTTGGATGAGTATTGGCAACTTGCTTGCCGGCTTGACATGCACTACATAGTTTGTCCTTGTCAAAGTGGGCATCCTTTAAGCCTCTTACTATATCATGTTGAACTAACTTATTGAGTTGCTTCATGCCAACATGACCAAGTCTTCTATGCCATAGCCAACCCATGCTAGATTGATATATCAAGCATGTGCTAATTTGAGTCTCACTTGCACCAAAATCCACAAGATAAAGATTGTCAAATCTAATTCCCTTGAAGATCAAGCTTGAATCTTTTGTGCTCACAATCTCAACATTATCTTCACCAAAGATGCACTTGTAACCAAGATCACATATTTGTGCCACCGAAAGCAAATTATACTTCAAGATATCAACTAGTGCCAAATTTGATAGTGTCAAGTCATTGGTTATTGCAACCTTGCCTACACCTTGAATCTTGCCACTTTTGCTATCACCAAATGTAATAGGCTTGCCATTGTCTTGAGTTGAATCAATGATATTGAACTTTCTTGCATCACCGGTCATATGTTGAGTGCACCCACTATCAAGAATCCAATGGTTGCCCCCAATCTTGTAATTCACCTATAAGGAAATCAATAATATTTAGGTACCCATTTGCCTTTGGGTCCTTGGAGGTTAGCAACCAAAGCCTTTGGTACCCAAATTGCCTTCTTCTTTGGGCCAACAATGGGTGTACCAATAAACTTTGTCATGACACCCTTCTCACCCTTGGTAAGCAAATAACAAGAATCAAAATGAATGGAATGCACTTTGTTTGATTTCTTGTTGTTATTCATTTTAGCACATTCATGCTCTTGATGCCCCACTTGCTTGCATCTATTGCAATAGGCACCATTGCTCTTCACAAAGCTAGGCTTTGGAGTAGCAAAGGCCTTCTTGCCTTTCTTGGGGACATAGCCTAAACCTTCCTTGTTAAGGGAAAACCGTTGGCTACCCAAGCACTTTAGCAAGCGGGCATCCCCACCATATGCCTTCCCTAAGGCGTGGGTGAGCTCATCCACCTCTCTTTTGAGAGTCTCATTCTCAACCACCAATGAGGCATCACAAGTGAAACCATCACTACTAGTAGAGATAGAGTGGGTTGATGTGGATGTGGAAGGAATGCATGGCTCTTCAACATTAACTAAGAATGGTTCATCTATAATGTCACATGTTGAGCCAACATCCTTCTTGATGATTAAGCAAGCTTTATCATCCTTTTCTAAGAACAAGGCATGGGCTTTTTGAAGCCTTGTATGAGCTAGCTCCAATTCCCCATGGTCTTCCTTTAGACTCTCATGGGTGGCCTCTAGCTCACTAAAGTTTTGCTCAAGAGTTTTTACACTCTTTTGCAAAGCTCTACATTCCTTGTCCTTAGTCTCAAGCATGATATGAGTTTGCTTAAGCATCTCTAAGAGGTCATCTCTAGTGGGTTCATCATCGTCATCATCATCATCATCACTATCATATTTTACTTCATTATCATTTAGTTCAACATGCTCATGCAATGATACCTTAGTGGCCTTAGCCATGAAGCATGAAGGTGATGAGCCGAAGAGGGATGACTTCTTGTGTTGGCCAATTGCACTCATGGCCTTGGGCTTCTCTTCCTCTTCATCGGATGAACTATCACTATCCCAAGAGCAAACAAATGCACCATCACTTTTCTTCTTGAATGTCATTGACTTGCTCTTCTTGTTGGTCTTGCCACCCTTGTTTGCCTTGTGCATTTCTTTCTCTTTCTTGATTGGGCAATCGGCAAGAACGTGATAAGGGCTATCACACTCAAAGCATTTTCTTGGCTCTTCATTGCCCTTGGATGCATCATTTCTTCTCTTAGAGTCTTGCCCAAACTTCTTGTTCTTCAAGACCTTGTTGAAGTTCCTCACAAACATGGCAAACTCTTGATCAATCTCATCAAAATTGACTTCTTCACCATCTTCTTCTTGAGCTTTAGCCTTGCCCTTTACCTTGGATGTGGTGGTGGCGGCCTTGAATGCCACAACTTTCTTATCCTTGTCATCTTCAAACTCCACCTCATCCTCCATTCTATCAACTTGCTCATCGGTTAGCACTTCACCAAGCAATTCACTAGGTGTTATTGTGTTCAATGCACCTCTAAAGAGAATCTTCCTCAACATGGCAAATCTCTTGGGCAAGCACATCAAGAATTTGTGCCCAAAGTCACGATCTAGAGTCTTCACTCCCAATGCCTTGAGGTCATTCACAATCACTTGGAGCCTATGAAATATCTCCGGTATGCTCTCATCTTTCTTCATCTTGAAGTTCTCAAATTCACTCTTGAGAACATACAACTTGGCACTTTTCACCACCTTTGTGCCCTCATAGGTCTCACATAGTTTCTCCCACACTTCACTTGCCTTCTCAAGGTCTTTGATGCCTTCAAATACTTTGACATCCATGCCATTGTACAATGTGTTCAATACTATGGTGTTGCATTGCTTGTTGGACTTGTCGGTGGGAGAGAGGTTGGTAGGATCAAGGATGACATAATCCTTCTCGGTCACTTTCCATACTTGGTCATTGATTGATCCCAAGTACATTCTCATGCATCTCTTCCAATAATCAAAATTCTTGACTCCATCAAAGAAAGGAGGCTTTCCCCCAACATGGTTGAACACAACATGAGCCATACTATCACACCAAGGTTGTTAAGCCTTCAAATATGGTGACCACGGCTCCGATACCACTTGTAAGGTCCTAGATGGCTAGAGGGGGGTGAATAGCCTATAAAAATTTTCTACAAGCTCAACTAAACAAACCGATTAGTATAAAACACGGCGTAAAGCGGTTTGCACTAGCTCTAATGGTCAAGCAAGCCTTCTAGTGACAAGACTAAATATTTCTATGATCTCTAGTCCACTCAAGGTCTATGTCACTACTCTACCTAATGAGCAATCCTAATATGATCCTTATGCTAGCAAGAACAACTACACAAAGCAAGTGCTAGCTCTCTACTAAGGTAAACTAGGAAAGTAATGCAAGAGTGAGAAGCTTGTTATACCACCTAGTAGAGGATGTCAACCAATCACCGGGAACAAGATGAACAACCAATCACTCGAAGGTGATGATCCACACACGAAGACAATGAACAAGTCGATTTGTTCACCCAGAGTTCGTTTGTACACCGACAAGTTACTCTCCGGTTGTGCCGACCAACACAAGGATGGTGTTTGAGCTAGGCGGTGCCCTTGCTAGCCTCAACACACCACTCAACTAGTGTGGTACCCAAAGCACGAGCAATGTATTCCTTGCACTTTGTCTTCCCGACGAGGAGTGCGTAATCCTCTCACAAACCAACCGGAGGTGGCCAAGAAACAATCACCTCTTCTTGCCAACAACTCCACCAAATCACCAAGCCGGCTAGGAGCGGTGTCTCCAAGAGAAACAGGAAATCCACCGTCTCACAACGATCCCCAGGTGCCTCTAGATGCAAGAACTCGATGCAAATGCACTTGGATCACTCTTCTCTCAAGAATGAAGCTCAAATCAAGAATGAGAGAGGAGGGAGGCTTGCTTGCTTGCTCAAAGGTGTTAGGAATGATTCAAATGACCAACAGAGGGAGCAAGTGGCAGCCAAGGTGGTATATATAGGCCACACCACGAAATGTGGTGGAAAGGGTGGAAAACACACTTTTCGCGGCCCGACCGGGACGATCGACCGGACTCACCCGGTGAGTCCGGTCACAACCGACAAGCCGAAACCAACGGTGACCGACCCCCGCCTCGCGAGCTTCCGGTCGCGAGTCCGGTCGGTGCTTCCGGTCGCGATCGGACGCATCCGGTCGGTGCGTCCGGTCACCCGTCGACGCCCGAGCCGTTTGCAGAGCTCTCTGCCAGACGCACCCACCGGAGCGTCCGGTCACTTTTGATCAGCTTCCGGTCGGTGCGTCCGGTCACGCCAGAGCAGCGAAAAGTCGTCATTTCGTCGCCGTTCCTTCGCCTTTGCTCCACGCCGACTTCCGTCACTTGTTTCTTGTTGCCGACACGCCGAAGAACACCTCGACACCATGTGTTAGCATTTTCGAAACCATTTCTGACAAGGACGGAGTTAGCACTTTAGGTTAGAATGCATGCAAATGAGACTTGAACCTAAAGGCACGTGAGGATCGATATGTACGAAAGTTTTCCCCTCTTTATAGTACGGCTTATCGATCCTATAACCACCCACACCCTCTATGGTGTCTTGGGTGTGAAATCAAAAGCCCTATGGTTATACCTTTGCCTTGGGACCTTTGATTTCCGTAACTCCACCGAGTTGCACGCTTGATCATCTTTTGGATCACCTCGATCCATCCTCCATGATCACAATGCACCAACTCTGGCACGACCAATCTCCATACATGTCAAACACTTAGCATTGAGAGATTAGTCCTTAGGTGTCACTAATTATCCAAAACCAAACTAGAGATCTTCAGAGCTGCTACCTTCATTCCGTGAAGCTGCACAAAGGAGGGGTCTAATCGAAGAGGACAATACACTGGATGAGTGTCTAACTGAAGCTACTTTATTCAAGATGCCTTCCTCTCTACGAAGGCTATTTGCAACAATAATAGTATTCTGTGGGCCACATGATGTGTTTGGTTTGTGGGAAAAGCACTACGATGCAATGTCAGGGGACTACAACCGTAATAATCCTTGTCCGGAACTGGTGCAGCAAATGGTTTTGATTGATATTAGAAACATGGTGCTGTCTATGGGGAAGGAGTTTCATAAATTGCCTCTTCCAAAAACTGATGACACATATGACAATGCCAGCCGTATTCCTCGAGAGATACTTGAGGAGAGTAGAGTCGAGCTGGACCCCAAAGATGAGTTATAGTGCGACTCACTCAACAACGAGCAAAGGTATGCTTACGATGAGATAATGGCCGCTGTCAACAGCAAAAAGGGCGGGATGTTCTTTGTGGATGGACCTGGCGGTACGGGAAAGACCTTCTTGTATAGGGCACTTATCGGAAAACTATGTAGCCAGGAAAAGATTGTTGTGGCTACAGCAACATCTGGAGTTGCAGCATCCATATTGCCAGGTGGGAGGACAAGCCACTCGCGCTTCATGATATCTCTCAATGCTAAAGATGGCGATGGATGCAAATTCACTAAACAAGATGGTACGTCCAAGTTGCTACGTCAAGCAGCTCTCATAATATGGGACGAGGCATCTATGACAAGGAGGCAAAACGTGGAAGCACTAGACAAGAGCCTACGGGATACAATGAGCCGGCCAGACCTTCTGTTTGGTGGGAAGACGGTTGTCTTTGGTGGGGATTTCAGGCAAGTCCTCCCTGTTGTGCCGAAAGGATCCAGGGCTCAAATAGTTGGAGCTTCTCTACGAAGCTCTCATCTTTGGGAATCCATGGGCCACCTAAAGCTCGTCCGCAACATGAGGGCTCGAGTGACCCGAGTGGTTTTGCGACATTATCATTTGCGCATTGGTAATGGAACGAGGAGGTTTACGGTGATGATGATGTACGGATTCGTAAGAGATCCGTGTCCCGCACTGGGCGATGCCGAGAAGGATCTTCACACATTGATCGACATCATCTTTCCGGACCTAAACGCAAACATGGCGAATAAAGACTACATCACCACCAGAGCGATTTTATCTACATGTAACGATTGGGTGGACATGATCAATATGAAAATGATTGATATGTTTCAGGGTGGCGAGATGGTGTATAAAAGTTTTGACTCTGCCATAGATGATCCACATAACTACTATCCAGTAGAGTTCCTTAACAGTCTCAACCCCAGGGGCTTGCCTCCACGCGTCTTGAAGCTCAAGCTCGGGTGTCCTGTCATCTTGCTTCGGAATATTGACCCTGCCAATGGGGTGCAACGGTACAAGGCTGCTGGTGCGGGGGTTCTCAAGAAATACAATCGACGCGGAAATCGTGGTTGGGCAAGCATCTTTGGGAAGCGGGTATTCCTTCCTCGAATACCCCCATGCGGCTGTCGATGAGATGTTCCCGCTCGAAGTTTAAGAGAAAGCAGTTCCCTATCGGCGAAGCCGCCATGACGGTCAACAAGTCACGGGGGCCAAACGATCCCGAACGTGGGTGTGTATCCGCCCGCACCGGTGTTCTCTCACGGTCGGTTGTATGTGGCGATGTCTAGAGCCACGCGTCAAGAGCGAATATCAAGATCCTCACTCCCCCCGATGTAGAGGCACGAGAGGAGGAGGCCAAAAAGTTGAAGAAAAATATTAGAAAGAATGGCATCGGGAAAAATAAAAAAGAATGCACCAAGTAAAAAAGGTAAAGATAAAAAGACGTCAGCAGATTGATGGAATTTTCACGAAGAATATTGTATGGAAGGAGGTTCTAACGCAATAGGTAAGGTAATTAAAGATTAGTAACGTCACATACAATGTATTTGTAATTTATTTTATATTGTAAAATAATATTTAACTAACGCCAATATTCGTTGATATTTCTAGGTACTTCTAAATGGTTTATCAGACACTACACGGAGATGTTACATATATAATACATAAATGTAAAATCATATGTACATGTTATATTCTGAACGTTTGATTATGTTACTTTCATAAAACTTGTTTGGATTAAATGTCACTTTAATATCATTGTTTAATCTTCATAGTATTGCTATTTTATTATGCGATTAATGTTTTTTTATAAAATTTAGTTACCCCGTAGCAACGCACGGGCATTTAACTAGTAGTAACTTGAAAACTAGAGCAGACAAATACCAGCTCAATGGCTCCATTCACAAACACAATAAGTAATTATTTCTGTTTTAAGATAGTACTATACAACAAAATCTATGATGGCACGGATGGATGGCCTCCGTGTACTGGGTGCAGTCATTAGTTTGCCTGCAACTCTCAAGCACTGCCTCCCCGTTAAGTATGTGAGATTTCTGCGTTGTGTCCAGATTAATGGTCTTCTTGTCCAAGGTTTCTCACTCCTGAAGTCCTGTCGTCCTGATGCCCATTTATAATTTATTTATAAGAATATGCACGTTCTTTTAGCTTCCACATGTTTCGTTCTCCATGTCTAGATGGTGGATTCTGCTCGAATAATTCATTATTGGCAGTAGGAAACCATTCAGTTGCGATGGCCAAAATCCATAAATAACATATTACACAAAAGACACACTCATCTAGAGTTTGGAACCAAGATGAACAAGTACATTTTGATGATTTTCTCAGTGCTCAAATGGTTGTTCCATAAAGGCTTTTTGCTGCTGAAACCTCCCGGTAATCTTCCAGGTTCCAGATGATTCTCATTTTCTAGGGTCATACTTAGTTGCACCAGAGCCATACTTCTTCGCAAGATGAGGCCAAAATATGAAGTTATTTACTGAAATGTCAACAAAGGAGTAATTATGGATCTTTACAAATCAGAAATCTAAATATGGGTGCAGATTGTAATGTCAACATACTTGGATTTAAAATTCTGAAAAAAACACTAAAAAACTAAAGATGAGAACAGGTCCATAAGGAAAAATAACCCAGGAGCTATATTCCTTCTGATAATTCATTCAATGTACGCAAACATAATTGGAACTAAAAACTGGACAAATAAGTACTAACTATATTAACTTCATCCCATAACAATAAAAGAGATTAATTAAATAAACAATAAAAGAGTACAATTCATGTATGGACTCCTTTAGACAATTGGAACTCTACACAGCAAAGAGTTGTTGAATAGGAAAAGTAAGGATGAACATCATCAATATGTATTGGTAGATAAGAAAAAGAGATGGGATAAAATGTTTCGATCTAGTTCGTTGATAAGCTATGCAAATAGTTGCTTTTTCAGATACTAGTTCTTGCTTAGGTTTTAAATTGATCATTCCTAGTCTGTATTTGTTTTTAGATACTAAGAATGTGAAGGTTACCTGCTTCAGAATCAGTGGAGTCAAAGATATGGATGTTAGGAACATGCTGAACAATGTGACTGTCACTTCCTCGCAGGCTTTCAACCAACTCCTTGGGCATATCAGTCAGAAACATCTGACGGAGTGTTCTAATATACTTGATACCCTTAGGTACTACCCTCATATTCCTTAAACCAAGAAGATGCAGATGATTTAGACTCATCATTGTTCCATCTTCTATCTCAATCCGAGTCAGATGTTCCATATCAGCAATTTTCAGAGATTTGAGATTGGGGAACCATCCTGCACAAAAAGATAAGTATTCCCCACAATATGCCCCAAAGAGCCACAGATCAACTAGAGTTGGCATGTAAGAGATGGAGCTTATAGGGTCCTTGTTCAGACCAGACCAGTCCAATTTTAACCGTGTTAGCTTCTCAAACTTATTGAATATCGATGGGAGCATGCCTCCCTCCATCTTTCCTGCCAGCCAGAAGAACTTAAGGTTAGGTAAAGGCCTCAACATTGTCAAGTTAAGAACCTCATCCATATCAGATGCAAAAATAAACAGGATGCTCAGGTTAGGCATTTTTGTCAGGGAGTTCCATAGTTCTGCTATGTAGCTTTGCCGCACATTCATTACAGTCAAGCTTCTCATAAGAGTCAAATTTCCCTGCTGTGAAACCAAATCTTTATTAGCTGAAATGGTATGTAAAGATTGAAGATTCTTTAGGCCGCAAATATTGCCAGGAATTTTTGTAGCACTGAAGCAATTCAGTGATCTTTCTTGAAAATCATGAACTGTACCAACATGTAAATGACGTAAATTAGTTAGCATAGTTATTTCCAATGGCAACTCCTCCACATAGGTGAGCCTGAGATCTAAAACTTGAAGGTGCACGAGTTTTATGAATGATGCCGGTATCTGCTTGACTTTTGTGTATGAAATATCCAGATAACGCAAGTTATACAGTTCTGTGACCATGCATGGCACTTGTTCAATATTGGTAAATCTTAGGCCTAAGACCCTCAGCAGTCTGAAACGTGATGCGACATCATATATCCAGGAAGATGATACTAGAGTATCAAACAAAATGAATGATCGGAGCCGTGAATTTGCTAAATAGTTTTGGGAATGTGCACTTTTTTGGATGAACAAGCGGCGGGCATCATGTGGAACTTGCGTTGTACCAACAAGACCATGTATAACCGCAAATTTTTCCTTTTGAGCAGTTATTGAGGTTACTTCGCGCACAAGATCATGCATAAGAAATGTTCTTGGCCTTCCACTTGATTCCTTTCTATGACATGAAGAAGAGAACGGTGAGTTAGCTCTGCAAGGTAATGCTCAGCAACTTCCTCCATTGTTGTCCCATCCCCTCTCTCTTCCACAAGACCTTCTGCAATCCATAACTTTGCTATTTGTTTTCTTTTAATCCAGTGATCTTCAGGAAATAGGCTGCAGTATAGAAAGCAGCTCCTCAGATGACTTGGGAGATCATCCAAGCTCAGATTCAATACAGTAGAGATCCAGCTTAGCTCTGAATTGTTAGCTAACTGCCAATTGAGTTGGTTGTAGAAAAATGTCCACTCCCGTTGATCTAATCCATGGTATGATAGAATACTTCCAATGGCTACGATAGCCAATGGCAATCCTTGACACTTATCAACAATTTTCTCTGCCAAAGATGTGAGATTCTTAGGACATATGTTGCCCTCCATTGCAAAAAACGCCTTTTTGCAGAAGAGTTCCCATGATTCAGCATAGTTAAGAGTTTTAAGTTCAGTTACACGACTGTGAACTGCCAAAGAAGACACATCTTTTCTCCGGGTTGTTATCAGCACTTTACTTCCACAGTCGTTTTTGACAAATGCATAGTTCAGAAATAACCAAGCATCTCTCCCATACATCATCCAAGACAATGAAATATTTTTTGTCCCGCAAATAGCTCTGTATTATCTCAACTAATCTCATGCGACTCATGGTCATGAAGCCACTTGCCAAACTTGCTCTCTGCTCTGTTAACTGATTCATGATTTCTCTCAGAAGCTCTTCAACTTGGTAAGTCTGAGATACAGTAACCCATGCATGACAATCAAAGGTTCTCCTGATCTTTTGGTTCTTGTAGACACTGCTTGCAACAGTAGTTTTACCTAGACCACCCATACCAAAGATGGCTATTAGAGTTCGGTCTTGTTTCTCCTCAAGTAGCCATTGTGTCAGTCTCTCAATTTCCTCGACATGCCCTACTATCTCAGAGTCATCAGTTAAGTAAGCAGAATCTGACAAGGAGAGTTGATTGGATTGCTGCAACTTGCTACTCCTGTCTTGCTCGCCCACTGAAATGCCATACCGATTCCTCATTTCAGATAGCCTCTGAATCCGAGCTTCCACTTGACTGATCCGGACTGGTAATTTCTGCCATGCTGCAAAGTTCTTGACCTGATTGAACTTTCTCTTGAAGAAGCTGCTTGTATCCATGGCTTGCGTGGTAAGGTAAGCATACTCATCCACGATATCTTCCACCTCATGGGCGACATCTCTAACCTGGTCCAACCATGCGTGAAAGGCCTTGTCACCGGCTTTCTGAGCTCGGACCTGCCCAATAAAGGCCTGCAGGATCAAGAGCTCACCCTCGATTTGTCTCATGCCATGCTCAAAATCTGTCAAAATCGGCGCTGCCTCGACCACATCCGTGCCAATTTTCACCAGTGCGCCTTCTCCCAGTGAAAGGGCAACTTTTTTGAGAACAACAAACAGCGCATCCGCCATATTTGACTTCTCCTCCTCCTTACTGTTGTATGCTATATTTCTGAGCGAGATCAAGATTCAAGAGACAGCCCTGCAACAGTTTGAAATTCATAAGCAGAAGACCAGTCGAAACATCACGTGGATTTAGGGTTTAGGGTTTAGGGTTTAGGGTTTAGACAGGGGCCGACCTTCAGCCATAGGAGGGGAGTCCGACAGGGGGACCCTTTGTCGCCCATGCTGTTCATTCTTGCTATGGACCCGCTGCAGCGCCTGCTGGACATTGCAACACAAAGACGGTGTCCTTCATTGCTCGCCCTTGCCAGCGACAAGATGGAGAACTTCCATGTATGCTGATGATGCAACAATTTTTATTAACCCACTCAAGGAAGATCTTGAGGCCACCACAACCATCCTACAAGAGTTCGGCAAAATCTCAGGCTTGCACATAAACTTCCAGAAGAGCTCAGTACACCCGATCAGATGCCAAGATATCGACCTAGACCATGTCCTAGCCTCCTTCACTGGGCTAAGACAATCCTTCCCATGCCGCTATCTGGGGCTACAGCTACATACAAGATCCTTACAAAAGGTCCACGTACAACCTCTCATCGAGCGCATTGGCCAGAGGCTGCCAGGATGGAAAGGCAAGTTGTTAAACAGAGCGGGTAGGCTAACCTTGGTCACCACAGTTCTATCTTCGATGCCAACATATCACCTCACAGTGTTCCCTCTTGCGGCTTGGGCAAGAAAGAAGATTGATAAAATCAGAAGATCCTTCCTATGGAAAGGAGATGAGAAC
Source organism: Hyparrhenia diplandra (assembly GCA_015847255.1). NCBI lineage: Eukaryota > Viridiplantae > Streptophyta > Magnoliopsida > Poales > Poaceae > Hyparrhenia > Hyparrhenia diplandra. The sequence goes on from JADLZK010011044.1 coordinate 622,153, forward strand.
GCTAATGGGGGACACTGCTTGGTTAATTTTCCGACAGTGTGCAAGCCTAAGGAGCTAGGAGGATTGGGAGTGCCGGACCTAGAAAGATTTGGAAGAGCTCTTCGCCTTCAATGGCTATGGCGGGAATGGGTAGATGACTCAAAGCCATGGGCGGGAATGGAAGTACCGTGCAATAACACTGACCGCCTCCTTTTCAACTCTTCTACCACAATCACAATCGGAAATGGAAACAAGGCTCTCTTTTGGCATCATAATTGGCTTGACGGAGAGGCACCTAGATACTTGGCACCACACTTGTTCCAGCTAGTGCGCAGGAAGAATAGGACAGTGAGTCAGGAACTACACAATGATAATTGGATCCGATCGCTACAGGCGCATGTGACAACAACAACGCAGCTCCAAGAATTCGTTGGGCTTTGGATCAGATTGCAAGAGGTGCACCTACAATCTGATGTGCAGGACACAATCACTTGGAAGTGGACAACCGATGGAATTTACTCCACACGTTCAGCATACTTGATCCAATTTAGAGGATCCCATCGAAAATTCAAGCATGAACTTATCTGGAAGGCGCAAGCAGAAAACAAATGCAAGGTGCATGCTTGGATCCTAATGCACAACAAAGTCTTAACGGCAGACAACCTGCAAAAGAGGGGATGGCCTCATCAGGAACATTGTGTTTTGTGTAATGGACCTTTGGAGACAGGGCTTCATCTCTCTTTGCTTTGCCCCTTCGCAAAAGCTGTTTGGGGCCAAGTGTTATCTTGGGAAAATCTTATGGTGCAGCTGCCGCAGCAGGATCCTGTCTGCATAGCTGAATGGTGGGAAGATGCAGCAGGCAAGATCCCAAAACAGGAACGCAGACGTTTCAATGGAGTCCTAATATATATTGTGTGGAACCTGTGGAAGGAGAGGAATAGGAGGATTTTCAAGAACGAGTTCAAGACTGCACAACACGTAGCCTCCTTGACCAAAGAGGACATTGTGCAAAGACGCAGGGCCGTTTCCTTTGTGGGGTGAAAAACTTACTGTGTGAGGGGTGTTTTCTACTTTGGTCCTAGGACCGGTGTGTTTGGCCCTATGGGTGCCATGTGTACATGAAACTCTCTTTTCTAGACTTAATTGAGCGGTAGAGCTCCTGCCTTTTCTTTCAAAAAAAAAACATCACGTGGATTTTGCTCGAAAGGGAAGTAAGATGAGATAAAATAACATTGAAGTGGTTGTGAGATGGTAACTAACCAGAAAAACAGCCGCCGCGCTGTCCGACTAGCAAGAACAGAATTCGGTTTCAGTGTGTAAGGAAAAGAACGAGGTTCAATCGCTGAGACCAACAACCCAATTCATCAGGAAAGGGGTAATCTATGTATCTACTGCCCTGGATTTGGCGTTGCCCGATGCCCATAATGTGTTCGACGAATTGCTCACAAGACAGACGGCAGCGTGCAAGAAGGCATAAGCTCCTGCTGCTCAAGCGCTAGAGAGGAAAGGGGTAATCTATGTAACTACCTCCATGGTCGCTAGCATTAGCATCGGGAGAATAGCTCGGGGGTGGTTGGGGACTTGGGGAACGAGGGGGATTGTTTGGAGGAACGAGGAAAGAAAGCGTGCGCGCTTTTACCTCCCTCAGCAGTCAGCAGAGGACCAAGCAAGGTAGGAGAAGCTGGAAAATATTCCCTCCGTTCCAAACCGTAGTTCAATTTGACTTTTCTAGATTCATTTCTTTTCTTTATGTATCTGCAGGCATAGTGTAGAACTAGGTGCAAAGAAAAATCAAAAAAAGCTAAAGTGAACTACTTTCCTCCGTTTTAATTGTAGTTCACTTTTGGTTTTTTCTAGATTCATTTGTTTTACTATGTATATCATAGCGTGGTGTATAACTGGGTGCATAAGTAAAATTAATGTATCTAAAAAAACAAAAGTGAACTACAATTTGGAAACGGAGGGAGTACAATTTAGAACGGAGGGAGTATGACACAAGGCAATAGGCAAATCCAGGGTGCTGCACACTTTGCTGGCACAAATCACATTTTTTCCCCATGTTTTTTTGACAAAAACAAATCATGCACGTCCATCGGAGACACTTGGCTGTACCACCAATCGGGCAATCGGGATGAGACCGGCACTCTGACGAGGGCCAGCAGTCGGCACATTAGAAGACTTTTAATGGGGTCCCAGAAATTCATAACCAAATTGCGAGTTGACATGACCTTACTGCTTGTAAACTGTTCAGCACCCAGTGACAAATCTTGGTTCTGACAAGTCGGGTTGCAGCAAATGTCAAAGCAAATTGCACGCAAACACGCAACAAGATGGTGAAATACGTATCGCTCACTACACCTCCACCCAGGTCCGTAACAGCGGCCAATACTTATTCAGCTCGAATCAGGAATCGAAGAAAAAATGTTTGTAAATAAATATTACAATGTTGTGTAAAACAAAACGTTGGCCAACATCTGTAGCAACCGCAGAGAGTATCAGAAGAGAAAATATTTAAGTTTTTGCCATTCAAGTTACAACAGAATCTAACTGACTACATGTGTCCCAAAAATTGGTTTCCTTGTCCATAACCTTCCATCTCTGCCCTCGTAAAGGGAAGGCACGATCCGATTCTCCAATGTGGGAACCAGAAACTTTACTGATATCTGGAGGCGCTGGACCCTACAAGCTTCTGTAGTCAAGGACAGTAACTTCCTCATCAGGAGCATCGAGGTCATTATAACTGCAACCAAAGTCAGGTATGAGTCAGCATGCCGTTACTAAAAATCTCAATAAAAAGTACAGCACCATTTTTAAATTCATCCAAAAAAGAATAGTTAGCATAGCTAGAGCGGTAAAGCTCCAGATGAAGGAGCGGCCGGTCATGGGTTCAAGCGCTGCTCGACCATCAATTCCCACTGGGGTTTTTTCCCCATTTTTTTGGTAAACCCTCTCTCGCGTGGAGCCACAACGGGTTAGTGACGTGCCCGTCGTGTACGAAGCCTAGTTGGTTTCGGTGATCTCTTCAAGGACGCGATCTTCGAATCTACATGTAGTTGTTGGATCTGTTTATGTACATGGGTGTGAGTGAGGTGTGCATGTGTGTGGTGTTGGTGTGTACGTTCATGAACAGATGCGTGTGTGGTGTTGGTGTGTATGTTCATGAACAGATGCTGCTGTACCTAGATGAGAGGGTCAAAAAAAAAAAGGAACAACATATCGAGATGAACATCAGAACAAGCAAATATGAGGAAAAAGAGATTTTGTAATTAGGGGTAAACCTTCTCAGACGGCGAGGGTCATGGCAGAAATTTGGAGGCATAGCTATAATTGGTGCTGGGCCACCCATCATTGGTCCGAGCATTCCTGTGTTGCCATGTGGTGGACCATTTGGTTCAAACGGAGGAGGTGGCCCTTGCTCTCTCAGCATATGCATCGCTACCTCTGGAGGTGCAGGAACAAATGGTCCCAATGGACTGAAATAATAGCAACCACAGTAGTTAGCATTTAGAAGCCCATAATTGCAATCAAATGAAATATATACTGAAATGCATGCCTTTTCACTTACCCAGCACCAGGTACTGGCATCAAAATCGGCGGAGCGGGGAATTCAGCAACAAAAGGAGCATTAGAGGGCCGTCCACGGAAACCATCAAACATCTGATCATCAGGCCCATCGCGGCTTGGAGAGTGATCACCTCTACCATATCTGCCTCCATCTCTCTCAACTTTATCATGTTCTCTGTTACTGCCACGGTCAAATTTCAGACGATTGTCCATGCTAGGTCTCCGTCTTCCTCTATCCTGCAAATAAGAAGTCGGATCGTGCATTAAAGATGTCAGCCCAATTCACACTTCAATAAGCATCAAATGTGGCAGCAGTCTCCTGTATTTGATACATTTTGTTAGCAGAACACCTACTTATAACATACAAAATTATCACGATCCAAATTTGAATTCCCCTGCGTTTTTAACAGAAGATCCCAAAACCCAGAGACTGTCGACAACAACAACAACAACAACATAGCCTTTAGTCCCATAAGAGACTGTCGACAGAACCCATTAATTAACTAATCCGCCAATGTTATTTTGCGAGTTATATTAATTTCCCCCAGGCTGCTTGGCCATCCTTTACTCCCTCACCCAAGCAAGTAAGCAGTCAGCAATTCATTCAATATCCCCAACATGCAGACACATCAGCTACATCCATAATGACATAATGGTTCGCCCTCAAAAATTGCCAATGTTATGGCAATGGGCTCTGGTTCAATGGGTCAGTATAACAAAAAGGCACAAACAATACAATGTTCATCGCATAAAGAAAAAAAAACTTCTAACATAGATTAAGTTCAAAGCAAAATGGCCCATAAAATGATTATAGGTGAAGCAGAAACTATGGTGCTGTTTGGTTCTTAGGGACTAAACTTTTTTTAGTCCCAAGGACTTCTAAAAAAAGACTCTCTAATAGGTACTTTTAGGGACTAATAGAGAAAAAGTTTCAAAAACTGTTTGGTTTGGTAGGGACTATTTTTAGTCTCAAGGACTAAAAAGTCCCTAAACCAAACAGCCCCTATATATACTTACAGAATGTCCCACAGAGAAGAAGTGTGTTAACAATTACATAAACCTACTCTAATTAAAGTCTTAATCATTATGACCAGACACATGTGATATGTCAGAATAACACTATACTTTGTAGAATAGAAATTTTACTAAAGCAAGAGCATGAAGTGTGTTGTTCTTACTGGTGCAGACTGTTGCATCACTGGGGTTCCACCTGGTGCATTAGGATCGCTGTTTAAAAAATGAAAGGACTAGATAAGTATCACCTCCAAAACTTCAATGATACTGTTATCTAGCTGTAAATAGAGCCACCACATATACATACTTCATGTAATTTTGGAAATAAAGATCCTCTCGAACTTTTGATGTTGACTCTAATACAAGGTCTGGATGTTTGAGCCTCAAATGTTTGTGGACAAACTCAGGAGCATGAAAAAGTTTTGTACAGCCCTTGGCTCCACAGCCATATTTCCATCCATACTTTTCATCCCTGATTTTCCTGACAAGAGGTTCTAAAACTTCAGCAGCTGCTGCATCAATTTTGTCCTTGGCGGTAAGTATGACCAGCGGGTCCTGACCATTCAGTCTTTCCTGCCAGAAAGTATCCAGCTTCTTCTCCCAATCAGCAGCACTGACATCAGATGTGCTAGAAGTCTTACTGTCTACTCACATGACGAAGGCCCTTGGCCTCATTCGACTCTGACGTGCCATAGTAGTCAACACCATGAATACGCATACAAATAGGTAAGAATGGTGTCTAGGAGCTCAACGCCTTCCAGGCCTTTGACAGTCGTTAAACCTCTGATTATAATTATAGGCCCCATAGATCCAATGTGTGATTTGTCTACATCTGACTTGTCATGATCACCACTTGAGAGTACATTGCCCTCGATGCCCTTCTCAGCGTCGAGCTTACGCACGAGAGCTAGAGTTTGCTCTATGTCAGCTTGGACTCGACGTGATTCAGAACTAACTGGATGAGCCTTGGGGGCACCGGAAAGAGAATCAGTTCCTTTAGAGGAATCTTTGCCATGTTTTCTTCTCTTGTCACTGTCCATATCATCCTCAGAATTTCCATCGCTACCACCTGGTTTACTTGCTGCACCCGCAGTTATTCCAGGGCCTCTGTTCAACAAGATATCAAGATATAAACAGCTCATCCATGAAAAAGCATCATGACAGAAGCAAGGCGAAAATAAACTCACAGGTCCAGAGTTCCATTCTGCAAATCAAGAAAGAAATCCTTTGCTATAACCTTACAACGTTCATTCCTCCTGCATAAACCAGCAATAAATCGTTAAGATGAGCTGGAAGAATACCATTCAATGGACAATTGGACACCTTTATACTCGAACATATCAAGTCCTAGATATTACAAGGCCAAAGTTCACACAGGAATATTCACACAGAATGCAACTCCACCTTTCGATAACAGATAGTTAGTTGGGTGGTACTTGTCTTTCAACCTGCAGGTATATGCCAAAAGAAAAGACAAATAAGTGAATGGGTCATATGTAACTCCTACATACCTAAAGAGCACAATTAGTGTCTGAAATAAAATCTCTTGGAACGTACCAATCTTCATTCTTGTGGAGATCAAAATAAGCGCGTTTCTGAGTAGTGATATACTCAGTTCTATATTCTTGGTACCTAGATAACATGGCACAAAAGTTGTTAAGAAACACGATGCGGCACATGTATTATGTCTCAAAAGTGTTCTTTTGTTATTGGTTCACCTGCGTTCAGCTTCAGTTGGTGAAATATCATCCTCAAGAACTTGCATGAACTGTTTGTATGTCATCAAACCTTCCCAGGAAAGAGTCATAACTAATAAGATCACAAAAGCACATTGCCGTAAATTCAGACTATGTTCTAATACTTCTGTTAGAATGGACAGCTCCAGAGCTTAAACAAATAGGAAGGTTAGAAAAATGGCTTGTCATAAATATTCATAAAATGTATGGATAATAATTTGGTATGCAACTGTGATCTTCAATAAGAATCGTAGATTTGTTTCATTAGGGTTAGCTCAGACATCTCATCAAATGAATACCTCCTGGACTCCCCTGATGAATATGCTTTTAAGCCTGTCCAAACCCAGTAGTATCAGAATAAGAAAGCTTTTATTTGTTTCAGTGTTATTCACTTGTCAAGTTTGCATGCTACCACTTGCACATGGAGTTTCATGTGAGGTCTTCAAACCAGAGTGTTTTTATGAAAACTTTAAATGAGAATTAAATAAGAAAGAACACAGCGTGCAAAATTGTCAGGCAGCCCATATCTAAGAGAACCAGGACCTGTAATGTTCCATGGTATAGGGAATAAGAATCATTCATGTCCCTCTACTGAAGAGGTGTCATCAATTATTAGGAGCTTCGTTGCAGTAGTGCAGGAACCAATATTGTTCAGAAGTATAAGTTTCTAAAGTGTTTTAGGTTGTTATAATTCATGGCATTACCAATATAAATGTATGCATAATGTGATACGCAGGGGGGGGGGAATCTGAAGTCTCGTATTAAATCATGAAGGAAAAAACACTCATGAGATCCAAACAAAGCCTCTGCCATTTGGTTGTTAACGGATAGAGAATGTTCTCATCAGATTCTCCATTAGACTGCATCCAAACCATATACAGCCTCTATTTTCGAGTATATAGCTGCATCTCGATATATACATATACCAGTAGTGGTACAATGGAGGAAGCTATTTGTTGTAGTAGCACATACTGCAAAGGTAGCATAAGGCTTGCTGGGCTTGCTGGTGGTGGGTAATAAGAGTAGTTAGGTTATAAAGTAGACAGAAACTTCGGCCTGATAAACTATCCACGTCTTCAGCTTCCAAACATCAAATATGGGGAATTTTCTGAGAAGATTCTCTATCCGTTAACAATGCATAGAGCATTTGACAGTATGAGGCTTGATTTGGATTCTCCGAGAGCAGTGATGAGTTCTGATTCTTATACAGTGATAGCTACTAATACCCCCACAAAGACAAAATTTTGAAGTGGCTCATAATGAGTCAAAAGCAAACAAAAAAAGTCTGAGTAGTTTGTTACATCATCAGTACCTTTGGGTGACCCCTGGACCATCATTGGCTGCCCCGTACCCCGAATCAGGCCAATCTGGGTACAGAAGTAGCATGTCAAGTGATAGTCATCACAAGTCATAAAGGAAACAACAAGTCTTTGTCACAAGCCATGAAAACTAAAGAGCAGCCATTTTATATGGAAGCAGAGAACATATAATTACTTAAGTTGAGAAGGTCCATGTTATCAACATTGCACTGTAAGGTCACACCAAGAAGAAACGAACTACTCCCTCCAGTCCGTTTTATAAGGCACAAAGAGATGGATTCCAGATACCAAGGAGGAAATTAATCCATCCCTTTGATGCAATGCCCAGGTGTCCGTATTAATTGGATTTGATTCCATACTACGCATGCAGTTCCAGTGATGTTTCGTGAAAAGTAATATGCAGCTAGCTGCCGTCTTCCTATACGTCCAATGGCTCAAGGCTGCATGTAACGCTTGCTTCAAAACTGTTGTGTGTGTTAAATCAACTGTGCTAGTTGCTTGGACTCTGGAATAACTGATAGCCTTACATACCAGACTTTAGGACAGACCCGATAACGCCTTAGAAAACGGACTGGAGGAAGTAATAGCTAGTACACAAAGATCTCCATCTTTTTCAATTTTAAATTTACATTCACATCTGTTGCTCTAAATCTTCTATTACCAAGATTATTAACATATTCCTACAACTGAACTTTGCATGAGGAGAAGAATCCTCACCTGGAGCACGGTTCAGATATCTGCCATGGTTCCTGTCATCTTCATACCCACCTCTGCCGCCACCTCGCTCATGGTCATAACCTCGCCTGAACAACACACACGGTAAGCGCACACATCCACCTTCAAACACTTGCCGTGCAATGAAACCCCGACGGACGATTGAGCCAGAGCACCTCACCTCCTATCGTCGTACCCGTAACGCGGCGGGCTCCCGCGGCCCCCGCGGCGGTCGTACCCGTCGTCCCTCCGCGACCGCTTGAACGGCGGCGACGGGGACCTCCTGGATGGCGAGTGACGGCGGCTGCCGCGGTACGGCGGCGGGCTGGGGCTGCTCCCCACCCCGCCCGCCGCCGCCGCGGTGGTCCCGGTACCTCTGGGGCCGCGACGAGCCGAGCGGAGGTTGAGGCGGCGGCGGCGGGGAGCGGCTCCGCTTCCGGCTCGCCGCCGGGGCCCGCCCGGTGGAGGCGGCGGGAGCTGCGGCGAGCGGTCCTCCGGGCTGTCCGGAGGAGGTGGCGGCGGTCGGCGCGCGCGCGGCGCGTCGGAGGCGGGGTCAAGCACATCGGCCATCGCGCACGGTGGGGCTAGGGGTTTGGAGCCGACTCCAGTCAAGCAGTCGGGGACGGCAAGCCCGGGGGTGCCGATACGAGAGTAGAGGCGCAGCCGCAGGTGACGGAAGCGTCTAGAAATCTGGTGTTAGAAACGATGGAGATTGACGGGTGGACACGTGTACGGTTCTAGATCAATTGCTGTTTTAGGACAGCTTTCCCCAATCCTTTGTCCGAGAAAACGAGGTCACATGGAAAAATTTGTTTTGAAAAATGTCACATGGAAAATTTCGACGATATAAAAATGCCTCTTGTTTCGCAAAGCAATTTCTTGTAAAGCCAGCTGTTACCATGTGTACATATATGACTCGTCATCATAGATCCAAAATACCACTTCCTTTATTTCAAAGGCATTTATCTTTTTTCCTAGACTAGATAGATGGTAAAAGCAGTATATATAGAAAAGCCAAAACACATTATATAATTTAGAATCGAAGAGTGCCATTGTACTTCTTTGTTCTAAATACAGACTTACTTCCCCCTCCGTCCCATTTTGAGTTTGTCACCCCTGGTTTCCGTGCCATCTTATTTGATGCTTCGTCTTATTCAAATTTTTGCACAAATATAATTTATTTTTTACGACTTATTTTATCAATGAAGATACTTGAATATTGATTATTTTATTTTATAATTTGAATAAATATTTTGAATAAGACGGATGGTCAAAAGATGAAGTTCAAAAGTCAAAAAACGCCGATCTCCATAGGGCCGGAGGGAGTACCCTACACCACCATAGTAACCAACCAATCACAATAAGTTAAGTGTTAAGTTTTGTAACTTTTATTAGTCTTGCATTGGAAATTGACTCATCTCTAAGTGTTGCACTTGTTGTAAGATCGAGAAAAGTGGAAGGTCACCCACAGGCCCCGAGGAGACGTTGAGCCATCCCATGCCAAGTCATGACGCAACAAACTATCTCATATGACTAAGCCATGACATAAGTAGCATTATGTAGATGGTGGTTTGTCTCTCCATGTTGTAATTGGTGTCAATATTGAAAAAGATGTAATCTACTTCTACTTGAACTAGGTGATGTTATAAAAGGGTCTCAAATTAAAGTTGGAGCAAGAGACATAAGAGATTTTTTTTTTTAGGGAAAAAGACATATGAGATGGGACAGAAGCGAGGGTCTAAACTTGCCATTCATAAAAGTTAAAAAAAAAAAGTCAAGTGAGGGACAACGAGGTAAGAGAAAGACGAAGAGAAGAAAATTAAATTTTTTTTTAGGCAAAGAGAAGAAAATTAGTAGATTAATGAAGTTATTAGCCCAACTTATCATATATGATACAATATTTTTCTTTCATAACAAAACAATATAAGCCGGCTTATCGACCACAGACAACATCAACCGAACTATCCGATTATTATATAGACATATATGGTTTAACTAAAACTTCACATGGATTTAAGAATTTTCAAAGAAACCACAATGAGTTGAACCCAATTCTTCTGAATCTATCTATAAGAACTATTCTCTGAACATTAACATTAAAATACCTAGGAAACACAACCATGCTAACAAAATCACCCCCAAACATAGCCATAACCTTACTTCTTTTAACTGCTTGAAAGTAAGAGTGTGTTTGGTAAAGGTCTAGACTATCTTCAAAACATTTAAGATATAGATTCTCTCGACAAAAACATTTCATATGATGAATTGGAGGCATTTTCATGCGATTGTTTGGCTAACAGGGTAGATATTGATTTTATAGCAAGAGATAGAATTTTTATATATATATATATATATATATATATATATATATATATATATATATATATATAAACCTAGAGCACCTTAAAACTTATTAAATACAGCTCATTTTAATTTATGACAATAATAGAATAATATATAGTATACAACTAAAAAATGCAGTTAGAATTTCATAAGTTTGGCAAAAGAAATGGAGATGATTTGTATGCGAAACCAACCGTTTGTGAATTCGATGACACGGGTGCAAAAATGAGAATCCTCCCAGACCGATTTTTTTTTTTTTTTTTTTTGGGGGAACTAGTTGACAAAATGAGAATCATCCCAGGACGATTCTAGTTGAAAGATTTCAGACTTTCGGTTGTTTAGCTGTTTGATACGGATTATTGGTTTCACAATGCCAAAACCCAGAACGCTTCCGTGTGCAGAAAAAGCTGAAGTACTGAGATATTGATATTTGCTGCACGGTTAAAACAACTGAGATCTGGAGTAAGTAATAACTACATGCACGTAAGTAATGAACTTCATCGGTTATTAACGGTCACGACTCAAGAAACAAATTCCCTATAGCCGCAACAGCTGCAAACATGATTACACGGGATAAAACACTGTCGCAGCTCTTAAAACCTACAGGACGCAAGAGAAATAAAAGGATTCCATATCTAAGCAGGCTCCAACTCATCAAGTTATAGTACAACAGCTGACCGCCTACCGCAGAGATCATTGCGGGATGATGCTCGTCGCTTTACCCCCAACGCTGGTTTAAACACCACTACTCGATGACTCGTGGCCATTGACCATGGCTGCTGCAGCATTCTCTAGCTCAGAGCCAGGCGCAGACATGACACTTCCATTCTGCTGGAAAAAGTAGACAGCAATAAAATTTCAACCAATTAATTATTCAGAATACAAAGGCACACAGTTTATCAAAATAAAGGCAAACAGGAGAAAGTAATGGAAGTTGTGAAACAGAAATCGGAAGAGGATGACAAGATAATCCATCTTATTCAGACCCCAAAATACTATGAACTATGAAGAATCCAATCAATTTGCGCTAGTCTCGAGTGCACCACCAGAAGTAATGGAAACCGAAGATTAACAATAACTCTTGTTTAATGGAGCAATATTTTTTTGAGTTTTAAGTTTTTTAAGTCTAAGGGAGAAAAGGATAGATGGAAAAGACATGAACCTACTGTACTTGACAATGCTAAAAAGATCTATGATCCATTTGTTAGAATTGGATTCCATCGCTAGCACAAAGATCATGTAAGATGCATTGCTAGTCAAATAATTAGATAAGGAATCAACTAATCTGAGCCAAGGATTTTTCACTTGCAACTTATAGAAGTGGTCCCAAAAAAAACCCTTATAGGACAAGTCTAAAGCAAACAAGATCCCCATGAAGGTAGAAAAAATATGCAAAGAACAGAGAAAGAAAAACTTACACCACCATCTAGAAGTGGAGCTGATTGCATAGCTTGAAGAGGCAGAGGAGATTTTGATAGGTCCCTCAGGAGACCCTATAAAGATTTACTTTCGGTTACATGATACTTCGTCTAAATTTACGTGAACGGACTAAAAAAACAAACATAAGTTTCTGAGTTTTAAAGGAAGGAGTAGATTGGATAAGAAAAAACAAGGTCCCACGTTGCAAGGTATTTTATATAATGCAATCATAATAGAAAAAACAGAAAAGCTAAAATAGAAACAGACAGAGTACAAATTACAGACTACAGTGGCGAATATAAACAAAAATATATATGTAGTGTTCTGTAAATTACAGGGTCAGCAAAACTTCAGTGTACCATCGTGATTGTCATGTAAGCACCCAAGGGGAAGGACCCAGCAAGATTTTTTTTTCACCTTTTTAAGAAATCTAATACTAAGGCAGTGGTTACATGTTATGTTGCGTCCATTTTATTGTTTACTAAAACAGCAACTGCCTTCCCAAGCACATTTTGCAGGGCTAACAGGGGACCAATAGCCTGGGTCATGGTTCTTATTCACACACGCCTCTTGGTCCATTACATAGTCTTAAGCTATAAATAAATAAGTTTGAAGTTTCAATGATCAGCAAAATCTAGAATCGTAATTGTACTGCTAAGCGATCGCATATACCTTATTTGCCCACATGAGGCCACAGACATTACATAATGTTCTTGGTCCATCAGGTCCACGACGCATCATTGGTGTAGCTGTTGCATTAGTACCACAATGATGACATCTGAGAGAATTGGATGTCAGAAGTCAGAACAATTCCGAAATAATGTTTTTTATTATATTACATTTAAACTCCAATGACATGCAACATGAAAACATAATATCCACAAAACGAGAACCTCTTGGAAGAAATATGTGTCAATGCATGCTAGGTGCCAACAAATGTTTCTTTTTCTTTTAGCAAACTTGTAATGTTACACAACAGTTTTAAGTTTTACAAACAAAATCATGCCTAAACCAGCAGGAAGCTAATCTTAAACCACATAGTATGTGCACTAAAGGCCTATCTAACCACGAGAACCAGCAAAGCTGGAGAATCATGACTGATGTGCAAGGTAACCTAGGAAGAAGAATAAAAAAAAGATTTCAATAGCTACTAACACTAAAACATTTGATTGCTAAGATTGTAGGGCATATCACGTGAGTAACAAATGAACATTCTATGTGCGGCTAGGGCTAGATGATAAGTATTGAAGTACTATCATACTATGGTGTCAACCAGCAAGATCTATGGTAACCTCAACATAGTTTATGGATCTTTTGTATTATAATATATCCTGTACTTCTTTCTAGTAATTGTTCCAGAGAACAAATAAGGATCTAAAGTTCATGGCATCTACAATGAATTAATGAAATAACAAGAAAATCTGCAATAACATCTTTTAATTATCTCAAATAATTGCTGCATAAGTCAAACACCTGTAAACAACAAGCAAACTGAAAACACTTCTGTAACTTACTCGGCAGCAGATGGAGGTCGGCCTTCAACTAATGCCCAATTTGGGAGCCATCTGCAGCTGCCATTTCTGATGCTGCTATTTCATCAGGCTTTGGTTTTGAAGATGTAAATTGACCTCGACACGTTGCATCCTACATACACAAGCAAATTGTGTAAATACCAAGAGTGCGTATGCATAACATTCTATGAAGAGGACTATATAGCAGGCTCCAATTGCAACATCCAACATACCACATAAATCTTATTCAAGAAACACCACAGCAATATCCACAACCATTGAAACAGCATAAATGGACAAAGCTGCTACGCAACCAAAAACTACTGAACAGACTGAATAAGAAATAATGAAAACTAGTTAATAAGCTGAGAGACATACATGACAACTGGTGAAACTAGAACATACAGCCAATCATGATTCCAAGCATTCCTAATGACTACCAAACAATATGCACTACAAAAAAAGAAGAAATAAAAAACAGGCTGACAAAAAATCGATCTATTCTAATCAGAATAACTTGGAAAACGCTGTGGAGTTAGGACATACATCTTCCCACTAGGAACTACTTACATTTAAACAAATGTGCACGAGAGATGTACTCAGTTCCAAGGGGAATAGGATGACATACAAAAGGACAAATCCTATGTTTCCAAAATCTAAGTTTATTGAGTACCACAAAACAAACTTAATAGCACTTCAGATAGTATGCATAGAGTACCCAGCCAAAGTTAAACAGAGAAAACCAACCTAAGCACTACTTCCTTCCGGACCGTGTACCGGATCTTCTTATCAAAGTTCCGCTCCTTCCTTTTTTCCCTAAATCTCATCAGTGATGCCACCCGATGTGGAAAATTCAACCTCTGAAAGGAGAAGAGCAAATACACACATGTGAACCATCCATTCCAGTTTGCAGTTACTGCAGACATAACCCACAGGCATTATACATAAGATTCAACATCACTTATCCTAACCTTACTATAAGGTGCAGAGGACGATGCCCCGCCCAGGCTGCTCAGCTCTCTCCCTCCAAAGCAGCAAAAGCACTGCCTGGACCTGCAGACGAAACCAAAAACTCTGATCAGTCCAGTGAAATGCATTGACTACAGGCAGAGAAAACAAGTTCACATCTACAGAAAACAAGCAGGAGAGAGAGGGACCTTATCAGGGGAGACGGAATCGAACACATAGACCTCGCCCTGGAACGAGAGGGTGAGCTGGTTGGTCGCCATGGGTGGCACGGTACCAGGCACCATCGCCGAGTGCGGGTCCATCTGCGCGCCGGCGGCCGCCGCCGCCGCGGCAGCAGCATCCGCGTCCATGGGAACGTGTTCCCCACCGATGCCGCCGTGCTGCCCTTCCTGCTCGTCCTCCTCCTCCTCCATCTCGTCTTCCTCTTCGTCCTCCTCCTCTTCCTCCCCAACCTCCTGGTCGTGCACGTGTGGTTCCGCGGCGAAGCGGTTCAACGCCTCCGCCTCGGCTGCGGCCGCCACGAGGTGATCCACGGACGGGGCAACGGCGGCGGGAGGCGGGGCGGCCATCCCAACCGCCGGCTGCGGGTGCCGCTCGGGCCCCCGGCGCGGCTGGTACGGCTTGCTTCCGTCGTGGTGGGACATGGATGGGGCGGTGAGGGAAGGGCAGGGGATCGGATCGGACGATGGGGATTGGGGTGGAGGGTAACCCTAGCCCTCACCTAGGATCGCGATCTGTTTTGGATTTGGAGGGTGGAAATGGCTCCGCGACCGAGAAAGACGATGCAGGAGAGGAGGCCGACGTGTGGGTCC
The DNA here is from genome assembly GCA_015847255.1 of Hyparrhenia diplandra. NCBI lineage: Eukaryota > Viridiplantae > Streptophyta > Magnoliopsida > Poales > Poaceae > Hyparrhenia > Hyparrhenia diplandra. The sequence goes on from JADLZK010011044.1 coordinate 637,533, forward strand.
TGGTTTTGAGGATAGATCGATCGCAGCCGTCGGATCAGCCGTCGGATCCACTAGTTTTGCTTTTTTAAAAAAATTGGATCCACTAGTTTTGCTGTACAGTTTTCCTGGTAATAATGAATTTTTGCATCTTTCTGCAATTTATACTAGTATACATACTTTTTGTATAGGCGTTTAGACAAATGACGCGGTCTGCCTCTAAAACACAATTTTAACCTCTTTTTGTTTTCTATAAAAATATTTATTAGAAAGTTATATATGTATATTTTATGAAAGTAATTTTAAATAAATATATTGACATAACTTTTTACATTTTCAAACTCAACAATATGTCGAGGAAAGGATGAGTATGGGAGAGAAGTGGGTAGGTAGAGAAGGACGCATGTGGGAAGGAAGAAGGAGCGTGTGGGCATGAAGGAAGAAGGAGCGGGTGGGCGGCCGTCCTCATACGCACGAATGGCTGCGGTATAAGAGCACCCGTAGTGGGTAGAACCGAGTTTGGTTCGATGGAGGGACCCACCAACGATTTGACGGGGTTTTAGGACTTGGTTCACAATGCATGGAACCGGGGTTGGTTCGATAGCGGGACCCATGCACTCCAATCTTGCTCTCTGTCACCGCGGACTCCGCCTCCTTCCGCCTCGCGCGAGTCGCACGGACCGTGTTGCCTCCCTGTCGTCCCCTGCCTCCGCTCCGTCGTTGCCTCCTCCAGCCTCCAAGATTCCCTTCTCTCTTCCCCCTCTTGCTCGTCCCGGCGCTTGGGATCTCGCCCCCCACCACTAGCCTCGGCCCCAGCGCGGCCGAACAGCGCGCATAGGGAGGCAGCGCCGCCGGTCCCCACCTCGTCCACACTCGACGGCGGGAGGTCACCCCCGTCGCTCACCCCGGCATCGACGCGCCGAACGCGCCGCGGGAAGGCCGCGCCGCCGGCCCCCGCCTCGTCCGCGCCCCTCCACACTCAGCCGGAGGCGGGGCGGCCCAGGTTAGGCATGACTGGCGCTTGGTCGTCGGCGCGAGGAGAGGCCGGTCGGTGAAGCAACATCTCCCTCTCCAACAATGTGCGGGAGCGATGGCGGCATCCGGTGGCGGCAACATCTTCGGCCTTCCTCTTCCGGCTCTTCCTCCTCAGACTCTTCCGGCGGCGGGAGTGCCAACGGGAGAGGTCGGCGACGTTGGGATGTTGGGCCTTCCTCTTCCGGACTTCCTCGTGCGGGAGGGGGTTCCGGCCGAAGAACGGAGCACCAGCGACGCGAGAGAACACATGGGAGCTGCTCCTCTTGTGCTCGGGTCCACCCCCGGCATGTGGATGGCGCCGGCGCCGCGCCACCGGGAAGCACGGGTCCACCTCCGTTAGCGCCGCCCATCGCAAGGGCGCCGCCCGGTGCTCAACCACGGCCGCCGGTCAAACGCCCGGTCGCTTCTGGTGAGAAAGGAGAAAGTCGGTTTGGGCGTTCGGTAAAACCGACAATTCGGTTCGGTTAAAAAATAGAGAACCGATCGGTTTACGAAAAATCAAAAACGGCGATTTCGGTTTCGGTTAACCAAAAAAAAACCAATGTCTTCGCCGACGACCCGATTCGGCTCCGGCGCCTGGCGGCGCTGCTCCTCTTTCGTGTCGGACTCGCGCCTCCGATTCGGGTGGCGAGATCCACGCTTTGATGCCTCACGGGGGGGGCGGCGCTCTCTACACCGGCCGCCGCTTCTTTGTCGCCGCCGCCCGCTGAGCCGCTCGCCGGCGCGCACGCGCGCCACCGCCGCCCGCCGCCCGAGACAACGCCGAAGGGTGCTTGGCGTGAGGGGTGTACACGCAGCGGTGGAGCCCTCGCGCCGCGCCGCTCCTGCTCCACTCGCTCCACCGTCGCCATGAATCCGGGCCGCCGCCCGCTGCCCCTGCGTGGGTAGTCCAATAGTTTGTGTGTAGGTGGGAGTGGCCGAGTGGGTGAGTTGTGGTGGGTGGGTTGTGGTCAAGGTGGGCTGGGGGGGGAGTGACGAGGGGACGGGGGATATACAAGCGTACATCACAAATTCACGGCAAACTTCGGTTCCATCGGTTTCTAGGTTCGGTTTGGAGTAAAACCGAACACCGAGCCGAGCAGCGAAGTTCGTAATTGAAACCGAAACCGAACCGAAAAACCGAAAACGGACAATTCAGCTCGGTTTCGGTTCGATTCGTTCGGGATCGGTTTTTCGGTTTAAAAGTGCCAAAGCCGAGGAGAAAGGCAAAAGCGATCAAGACGGAAGGGTTATTGGGCCACGACTTGCAAACCGGGCTGAAAACAAACTTCGCCGTTCGCGTCGGGCGCGCCGCTACTGAGCTCCTCCCGCTGGCCGGGCTTAGCGGATACAGCCCACGGGCCCATTCATTCGCTCGCTCAGCCGCGGGTCTTCTAAAATTGCCACGCACTGGCGGCGGCAGATCCGAGACGCACCTCTCCGCCTCCGCCGCCGCCACACTCTCCTTTGCCCGCCACCGCCGCCCGCCCTCCAAACCCCCCCCGACCATGAGATTCAGCCAGAGTTACCGCGTTCCTGCCGGACTCGTCTGGCCCGCCCTGTCTCACCGCTCATGGAAGAGCTGGTCGACCGCTTCGAGAGACTGGCCTTCAGAGCCAATGTCTATGAGGTCGCCAAGGCCAGACTTGATGACTACTACAGTCAGGAGTTCAGAACGTGGTCGAAGTCGGATTCTCCTCTCAAGGAGATGGTGAAGCAGGCGCACAAGGACGTCCTCGACGGTCGTGACAGCGTCGTGGCCACTATGCTCCAGATCTACCGCTCGGGATCTCGTCGTGGCCACGAATTCATCAAGTTCCCTGCTATCCTTCATAATTTGCTTGCCCATGATTGTACATGTTCAGTTCCACGTCTATGCTGATGAAATACCCTGAATCTTCTGATCATATACTTTCTTGGATATTGGAGTACAAAATTCAATTTTATCTAAAAATTCAAAATTCAAATAAACATGATATATGATATTGGAGTACAAACCTTGGATATGAATAATTGATTTGGTCCATTTTATCGCTGTCAATATAATTTCTTTAGTAAGGCATCTCTTGGGTAGAAGAGGGGCCCAGTACCTTTTTAACGTATGCCCACTACAACATGTCATTGAATTAAAGGCACTTTGTTAAATGCGTTTTTTTAAAATTGTCCCAATTGTCCTTTTACTTAATGGCATTTTTACCAAAAAAGCCTTTTAAAACTAGTTTTTGAGGCATTTTTACGAAAATGCCTTTATAACTTTAGTATTTGGAGGCATTTTTATGAAAATGCCTTAAATAGCTTTAGCATTTGGAGGCATTTTTTTTTTTGAAAAATGCCTTCTATAGTCTTGTACTGGGCACACGGGGCACAGGCACATTGGTTTTCTCGTGGACAGATGCAGTCCGTGTCGCCAAAGTTAGAGCCGTCCAGACATATCATCTAATAATCACCCCGTCCTCTCTCCCTCGCTCTCTCGCCGTGCGCCGCAGCGGCCATGGCCACTGCGCCCACCCGCGGGAGGCGTGCCGGCATCCCCGTACCCCTCTGCACCCTTCCTCCCTCCCTCTCCCTCTCCCTCTCTTCTCAAGGTTGAAAGCATATTTCACTAGATTATTATAAAAAATAGGATGCTGAGCACAACCAATAGCACCAGCCACCTACGCAACCAGCCTGATGGAAATCATCAGGGATACTTTTTCCTATTACTAATTCTTTTATTATTGTATATTTTCACAGATCAAAGAACTTTTGTTGTATTACTCATTACTACTAATTCTCTAGGACATCCAGTCTGTGCTTTAGTGGTTCTCTTAGTTTACACGTTCATGAGGATTTGGGGGTTTCCCGTTTGCTGGTTGATATGTACTGTGATACAACTTGGTCAAGGAAAAGAACGGGTTCTTTCCAGAAATCAATTCATCCTATCAATGGTCTATGTTTGTTCTTATTCTTTTAGATTTCCCATGCAGTATTTGTTACGTGTGTTTGCCATCAGATTGCTTACACCTATTTGTCTTTACAGGTCTGAATTTGAACATCTCGATCTGAATTTTTGTGGATGCTTCACGCCCCAGGGGCTCCCAGAATTGGTTGGTGCGGTGCCTTCATGTCTCCTCAAATAATCGTTTAATGCTATTGTTTGTGCCATTGTTAGTTCCCTGCTTTCTTGTTTTAACCCGACATGGCATTTGTTACCTTACTTTTAGAGTAACTATGTATTCTGTTTTTATGTATAGTGAGAGAATGCGTTTTGTAAGATCTTTTATCTTCTTTGTGCTTTCCAATGCGTGTTTTGTTCATTACAATCAAAGCATATGCTGAATGAGCCCAATATTCTGCTACTTCATTTGTGGTGCCTCCTCTGCCCTAAATGTGTTTGACAACTACTGTTATGTGTTGGTATGTAGTCACTACAATTTTGCATGCTATCTTAACCTTCAAATTTGTTGATTTACAACCAGTCAACCACAAAAGAAAGTTCGGGAGCATTTATTTATGGTAGCAGATCCGCTTTCGGTTATCTGGGTGGAAAGTATGAGTTTTCTTACTAATATGTCCATTTGTTCACTTTGTACAAAATGCTCTTTATTTGTGTGCCCTTTCCTGATGCGTCCCCCCACCCCCACCAACAACCACACACACAACTCATTCGCAGTAATATAAGGGCAAAACCAATTTTTCTGGACCCTAGGATCTATGTATCAAAGAAATTTGATCTTACTATGACTACTGCTAGGAGAGAATTGTCAACATCTTTCAAGCTATATACCGGTAGGTCTGGTTCTCAATTCAATATTTAGCACATATGCTTTCGTTGTGATTATATCCATAAAATGGAAATACATTGATGTGACAGTTTGCATGTAGTCACTACAATTTTGCATGCTTGCTTAACATTCAAAATTTGGTACCGGTCAAAAAAAAAAAAAAACCTTGAACCAATAATTGTGGATTCAATTTTTTTTTTTTTCCTATTTAGGTATTTCCCCTTAATCTGATCAGTTAATCAATTGTACTTATATTCCACAAGAGGTTTGGCATTCTAGCAAAAAAAAGAACTAAGAACAATAGCTGCTGCTACATTGCATTTTCAACCTGAAGGTTTGTGTTTAAGATATTTGGACCGAGTCCATAGTGTTTGGATATGTTGCTGATTTCCTTTTTTTACAAAAAATATATGATAAATTCTTCTTATTGACCATGCATAGGACTCTCATTCATTACATCGCTTAGGACTACCCATGAAAGGAGTATCTGCTCATCCTCTCCTGACTTCAATAAGATGGTCAAGGGTGGCGTGCCATTTGCACAAAGACAGATTAGCCTTTTTCTGTTAGCACATCAAGCTTTTGTACTCTCCCTATGTACTGCTACTGAACCAATTCCATCTTTGTAAATTATGCGACATTTCTGTTTGCTAACTACAATAATGTAGTCTAAACACCCAGTTATCTAGACTAAAGTCCTTACTCAATTCAGCTATTTGTAAACTTATCATGTAAAGCTATGTTATAATGTCAATTTCTATCGTCTTTTTATGTTGACCACTGATTGTCTCCACTCCGCGCGCAGGTGCGCGCTGTCCGTACTGGTTACTTTTGACAAGTACTCGTAAAATATGAATCAAGATGGGGACATGGCAGTGTACAGTGCGTACACCGGTCATCGTAATGGCATTTTTGTATCACGTATTGGTGCCTCCTGTACTACTTGACATGCGGTTGGCATCCATTTATAGAGACCCGTCGGTACGAAGTACAAACGAACCAGCTACCACGTACATCGGCGTGTCCGTGTGCGCGCGCGCGTAGGTAGAACTGCTTCTCCTGGTGGCCAGGTAAACAGAATTTCACCGTAGTGTGAAAGTGAATGAATGGTGTGATCCAGCAACCAGTAAGAACCATAAGCTAGCCACCATTTTCGTCATGGACTTGAGTCTTGACACACGATTACAGGAAAACTATGGTCCGTGCCCTGTTTTGAGCAGTTTCTGCTTTGCTCACGGTCCACCACACCAGCTCTGCTCGCTAGAGGTTTCTTCGTCCCGGAGCCAGACTGCCGGAGGCGTCCTGCCACAATCCAGGTGGCGAGAACAAACGGGCCGGTGCACCATGAAGGAATCCGCTGCACGGCCCGGTCCACCCTTGCTCGGCTCGCCGCTGTGCGCGTGCCGTCGCGGCCCTCCCCTGCTTGCGGCCCTGCCCCTCCCTCGTCAAGCCCCGCCGCGGCGTACTGCACGCCCCTACCCTGTCTCCTCCTCCCATCCCCTCCAGCTCCTCCAGCTCTACTCCGGGCCGGCTGGCTGGCGCCAACTCACACGCATTGCCACCTCACCCACACACAGATCACACGCCCGGGAAGGTACCAGCAAATAAAGACTTTGAGCGTCACCTGCCCGTCGTGCGACGAGCGGCAAGAGCTCCACCAGGCACCAGCTACTCTTGATATGCTCGGTGCAATTGAGATTTGAGAATGGTTTATTAGTTCCGGGCTTGTTGCCTGTGGATTTATTTATTTATATTTACGTTCTTAATTAACTAGAATAGAATACGTGCGTGGATCCCACGCAACACGTATCCGATCCTGATACACACGATTCCGGGCACCGAACGCAAGACGGGGCATGGGCAATATATAGGCCGGTGCGGGCAATTCCCCTCTTTCCTAGCTTCCCTTCCCTTGAGATCAACAGGCGCAGATCGAGAGAAGGGTTCCGTCGACCACGGCTTCTGCCATCTCGCCGCCGCCAATGAAGATCACGTCGGTGGAGGCTGCTGGGACCCGCAAGAGGAAGACAGCTGAGCCCATCACTGGTCAGCGCACGCGCGCCAAGAACGGAAGTGGCGCACGCGCTAATTCAACTAGCAGTGCACACGCACTAGCAGATGTAGCAGCCCACGGCCCCCTGGTTCTGTCGCCGGGCTTATTATGTCTGTCGGGCTTATTATGTCAATGGGCCAAGTTTTTTTTTTTTTTTTGCCCAAATTGTTTTTCTCATTTTTCTTGTCTACCTTCATTGGGCCAAAAATTTTATTGTCTACAAGCTAAAAAATTTTCTCTTTTGGGACATCGGGTTTGTGGGTGAAGTATACGGGGGGGGGGATGGTTTCACGTATAGATGAAAGTGAAAGTAAAAAAACGAACAATTTTTTAAAAAAACCGTTATAAAAATAAAAACTGCTAGAATGAAAAAAAAAAAGAGAAAAACCAAATATAATTTATTTGTGACATCAAATGAAAAGGTAAATGTTGCTTCATTTGTGTCGAAGACATGAAGTCAGGGAGTACATTATACATGAAAATAAGTACATATTTGTCAATACAAATTTATGTCTTTGAAAATAATTAACAAATACAAAACCACATGTGTCTTCTCTTGTTTTGTAGATAAAAAACCCGAGAAAGAAAGATAAAGATAAGGTAGTTAGAAAATTTGTACTACGGTTTTCTGATTTATACCGTAATTATATAAAAGTTTTAACTATAAAAATAAACTATATACTATGGTTGTAAAAACTTTTAACTACAAAATTAGAAACTTTATACTCGTTGGATAATAAATTAAAACCAAAATAATATAAAAATTTTAGAGGCTATCTATATGAAACTTGTGTCAAATTTATTTAACCAAATCACAAAAATTTTGGCAAAGCAAAATTCGTTTAAAAAAAAAATACACATGCCCAGTTTTGTTTAAAAAAAATTGCATCAAAAGATAATAAAACAAGATTATGACCAAGTTTGTAGCTTTTGAATGGATCAACTTTTAAGGTCAAGGGTTGTTATTGTTTGTACAAAGAATAGATCAATATGCCCAGGTTGACTAACATCTAATTTCCTTCATTATAGAATGGATTGAAGACACTTTTAACAACTGAACCAGCTTTGGAATGATGGAAACCCCCATTATCTAGAATCAAGGTACAACACTTACATTAAATTACACGTCCCTGCAATGCAAAGCAGTAATCTTGGATACTTCATCGGTAGAGCCATTGAATAATCCTAGGGTTTTAGCATCGGTTGCATCTGAATACAAACTCCAGGAACACTTCTAAACCCAAGATTCAGGGGCATTCAAGCTAATAAGAGATTCCCTTGGTTCTATTATTATACTACGAATTGTAGAACATGACACCGAGGAATAATAAGGCTAAACAATGGAAAAGAGATAAAGCGCCTTGAGATACCATAAGGGGATTCTTGGTGGCACATACAAACAAAAAACATGTTAGAATATATAAAATATTTCTAGAAATAGGCTGGCAAGAACTCGCATAAGAAATTAGGGGTGCTAATCAACCTTTGCCCCAAATCTGAATTCTGAAATGCATGTTTATCAAGCAACCTCTTCAAACATGTCATGGCATCATTGTCCACACTTGTATTGGATTCCTTAAGTGTAAGCATAATGAGTTTGATAATAACAAACAACAGGAAACTTCGCATGTCTGACTAATCTCAATGGAACAATATCAGCACAACACACGTCTGAATTTCTACTGTACCACCAACACATATACAAACTGCAAATCATCCAGATCATTCACTGAAATAATATGCACTAATAACATGGGATAGACCTAGAACACATGTGTGCTTGAGTTAAATACACATGAACAGATATAACAAGCTGTCTCCCTTGTACATCATAGAAGTTCTAGAGGATTTAGGAATTATCAAATTTGAACAGCTAGCTTACTATATAAACCATTCATTTTTTTCTTGTAACATGAGTCTAAACTCCTATTACAGTCCATGACCACAAGAGCAATTTTTATTATTCTATCTAGGTCCATGAGGTTGGTTTTAAATTGAGCTTAATGTTTGAAAGAACAATAGTCGGACAACAAAGGTTACAACAAAACAATTCAGGAAAAATCCATAGTTAAAGATGATAGAAGCATAGTCATAGAACAAAGGCTACAACAAAATAATGTCTAGCACTGCTATTCAGATAATTCAGACAGGGAGGCAGTTCATGAGTGTAAGGGTCAAGTCTATTTATAGTTTGTACACAAGAATCGACTGCGCAAAGGTTGTCAAATCCAAAATTTTTCGTTGTAGAATGGATCCAAGACTCTTTTAACAATCAAAGAAACTTTCCCGTGACATCACGGGGATCCTCAAATGAGATGTTTCATGCAATGTCATGATATTTTTTTTTTCCAAAAAGATAAATGCCAAAAAACATATTGCCTAGTAGGGGGCAACTTTTTATTTTTGAAAAGAATAAATAACCTCTGTAAAACCAATGCCCAGTAGAACTCGAGCACATTTAATCTCACCTCTGTATTCAAACATAAAAAATGGGACAATCCCAAACAAAGTTATCAAACATGATCACACTAACAAAAGTAGTTGCAATTGACATCTAGAATCTACTTACATAGATACGAGAAGTTTTACTAGCTGTTCCAAAATAAGCCACCCAACAAAATGCCAACTCCCTGGAATGGCACATAGACAAATTAGTTCGTTAAGATCACATTCATTCAAAATTTTGGATACACCAATTACAAAACAAAGTAATTTGGACATACCTACCACACGATACCACGACTCATGATGGAAGGAGGGCATGGTGTTCTTTGGCATACCGTGAAACGACAATAAATGCACGAGTGGACTGGAGCATGCAAGAAGAAGTATTAACTAGAAGATGATATGCAGTCTCATGTAGGATAACAAAGCTACTAAAATGTCATGGGCTTATCCAAATAACATACATCCACAAGAGCCACAAAAGAAACTGCCATAATAGTAGAAGCTTTACCATCATCAAAAGGTTGGTGCTCCCCACTGGAATGGATAGGGTACACTTATTCTGCAAATTGTAGATCAATAAGCTATTATTCTTTTGACTGCATTGCATATTCAGCTAGATAGATGCTTTAAAAGCAAGGGCAGATGATGTATTAAACATTTGCATTTCTATTTATCTTTTGCAGGAGAAAGTAATATAACTTTGTATATGAGAAAGTGCAATCATCACAGATCGATACAACTTACGATTTAATTTAATCAAGCATGTGCTTCAAACATATGACACAAATCTATTTGTGCGCTTTTTGTGGCACTGTTTGGTTGATTTGTTCTCTACTGAATGAGTAGAAACACATCAGAATGAAATTCAAAACAACCTGAGTTTTCTATGTCATTTAACATCCACCATGGGCAAAATTTTCGTAAAAGCATTTCATATGCAGGGTCAATTGCCCACAAATGAAACAAATTCTCAAGATAACAGATCGTTCATCTTTGTTAGTTTCATTGGACGCAGATATTACTTTCTATTAGATTGTAACCGCTGACGATTATCTTAGGGTACATTAAGCTGCATTCACTAGACTATGATAGGAGAAATCTTAATGTAACTGGCTAGGTAGCTCTGAGGGTTTGCTAAGTAAAACAGTGAATCAAATAATAATTCTTAGAAGTTACAGACTGAAACTATTTTCTGACATACATTGGCTGTATTAGCTGTATCAAAAGCATTTTTGATAACTTGGTAATAGTTGGTGACGAGTACAGTTTTCATTTTCAGCCTAATTTGTTGAAGCATCTTCACTTACATGAAAACATTTTTTAGTTGCATCACCATATCCATTTGAAGCAGAGGATGGAGCTAATCGTCTATCACAGATCCATCCACAGACACAGACACACATAGAGGCACTTTTTCTTCTCAAAAAAAAAAAAAAAAAACAAAAAACATAGAAACACTTTCACTCACCAACTGCTTCACAAATACTAACTGTTTTTTTTTTTTTTTTACTATTATACCGGTTCATGTCACAGTCGTATATCCGTGAGTTTAACATGACTGCGAAGTTTACAGCTTACCGCCATTCCAAATCGGTAATCACCAGGAAATTAGCCCATCCACTGTAATACGTCGGATTGAGACATGATTTTACTTCTTCTGAATGTCAACACGGTCCTCCACTTGACAATCTCTTAGGTGGCCCTGACACAAATGCAAAGCAATGAAGATGAATTAGCACAAGTTGCTTTTTTATCAGCAGAATAGGACAAGTGACTTTATACATGGGGATCCACCACTTTCTCTTCATCTAGAATCTACAAAAGACTGATGGACCATCCTGTTGTGCACCCGGCCTGCATTCAAGTGGATTTGGTCTAGTTCATGACAGCCAAAACAAAGGTCTTCTTCAGGTCTTCTTCTATCTACTGCTTGTGGATAGACTCAGTATTAGAAACATCCTAGGAAGAAAACATGGTCATTGAAAGTTACAATTGTACTCTACGGCCACTCCACGGAGTAGACTTCTGAACATCTATTTCTTAGCTATCAATTTGCCAAGCAATGCTAGTACCTACTGGGAATAGACATCCCGAATAAATGCAACCTCCCTGGAATCACAACTATCTTCAAATTTCATTTGCAATCAAATTTCTTCATCTTCAATGGGGTTCAGCCAATTAAATATTGAGAATTGCAATAATAAAATTCTTCCGAGAATTAAGCCTGGTCCAACACAAGATAAGTCAAGCCTTCAATTAAGTTTTGAATTATGAATTCTCAGTCTAATTTCAGACCCCCTAACTAGCTCTTATCAAACGGCGCTCCCTGATGTTTGCAAGTTGCAACGTCGAATCTGTTGCATTTCACTGAAATTGAATTCATGGAGACAGGGACACAGGATGTGTTCCGTACTGTAAGTAGGATCCGTTGCCATCCTAATCCACTCGATCGGTCAACTGCACAGTTGCATATCTGGGAGTGAGAGTCCAGCCAGCCATGGTCATGTTTTCTTGGAATTTTGTTGCCACGCGTATGGTGCCTTGAGTTTTGTCTGGGCTCCAATTGAGTGTTGGTGTGTGGTTGTTTGTCCACTGAATATAGTCGTGCATAATGTAAAACAAGGATGTGTCTATTCATCTATCAACAGATCTTTATGTGGTCAAATTAAGATTTTTTTATTATAAGACTCAGTAGATAGTTGTAGCACAAATCTTAAAAGCACAATCAAATATAGAAATATGATAGATTTAACATTAGCATCTAAAAACATGTCAACATATAAAAACAAAAGTCATATAGTAGTATCGGTGGCTCGATACAACATAAGTACATTACTATTATGTGTGTATTTAGGTGGGATCCAATTTCTATACAAAAAAATCCCACTAAAGTTGATCCACTTTTATGTTTTTTTTTAATTTAAGAAAGATCGAGAAACGTTTGTGGATTATTTATCAGTTGACCCCAACATGGATACAAGCTAGGTGTTTCTGTACGTTTGTGTGTATTTTTTTTTTAAAGTTGATCCTTTTTTTTTTTTGACAACATAGTATGTTTACCTTTGTTCCCACACGTTGTGGGCAAGCAAACTCACCTGAGAATCTGAGATCTCAACCATGGTGGCCACGGAGATGATCACCACACCAGAGATCGATCACCATCACGGTGACCAGGCGTACGTCCCTTGTGGCGTACGGCAGTCGGCACCGGCAGGCAGCATGAAACCAGGAGAGACCAGCAGGAGTCAAAAGCCCTTGTAAGCATGCCAGGGCAATATGCGTATCGTAGGTGTCGACGTCGTCGATCTATATATGTCTCCATTTCCCAGCCAAATTCTTGGAGACACGGCCGGCCACAACTTACACTCTTACAGTGGCGTCACTGAACCGGCATGGACTTCACCAGGGAAGTCGTCGTCCCGGCGGCGCTGTCCGAGATCCTCAGCCGGATCTTCGCCTTCCTCTTCGACAGCCTCCCCAGGCCCTCCTCGCCGGGAGCCAGGGAGCTGCACCGGCGGCGGCTGGAGCGCCTGCTGGGCAACATCGGCAGTATGGTCGAGGAGGCCGAGGGCCGCCACATCACCAACCAGCAGCTGCTCTCCCACCTCCAGGCGCTCACCTCGGGGATGTACCGCGGCCGCTTCGCGCTCGAGGTGACTGACCTCGACGAAGCCACCAGGAACGCCATCGGCGACGATGACGACAACAGTGATGACACTACAACTGACACCGCCGCCAGTAACGACGCGGGCAAGAGGTCGTTCGGGCTCTGCCCATCGTTCGACAGGGCGAAGCGTTCCCGCGTGACGAACCTGATATTGGGCGGCAGCGGCAACGGTGGCGTGGGCGGCGGCGGCGACGGTGGCGTGGGCGGCGGCGGCGACGGGGGCACCGAGAGGCTAGCTATGAGCACCAAAAACATGCACAATGCAGAGCAAAGTATTCAATTGGTAGCAACAACTTACAGGGCAGCATAAATGCAGAGAAAAGTATTCAATTGGTAGCAACAATTTACAGGGCAGCTTCACAATTTCAGAAGAGGAAAGCACGTCTAGGTGTGGTGGTGGACTCAAATGTGGCTTTGGAAAAGCTAGAGATAAATTACCTTTGTCGAACTTCTTGCCATCAGGATTGAGCCCGGTTACCGTGAATGTATCCTTGAACTTAAAGAGGTGCTCGGCCATTTTTTTCTGCAAATGACAGGTAGCAATAGATTCACACTTGGATGTGTTAGAAATTCCAAAAGTTCCCCCGGGCCAGAACGTGCAAACCAACGGAGATCGATGGGAGCCAAGATATGAGATTGCATTCTATGCGGCAGCCTATTGGTTTTTGACCGCCGAAGAACCTGGGGTTTAGCCGTTTATTAGGGTTTAGTTGGGCAAAAACCTACAGCGAGGTGATTCACCGACCGTGCATGCCGAATGACCTAAACGAACCGCGCGAATTGGGTTGGATTGGTGGTAGGGTTGCACTACAACGCACACGAAACCACAACGAACAAGGAATTTGTCCCATAAAACCAGGGGCGGATCGGAACCAGTACAGGGTCTTAGGGTTTGGGGCGCTCGGTTTCGCACAGTAGGAAGGGAGCATAAGTCGGGCGAACCGTGGTCATAGTACCTGGCGAGTGCTCGTCGCCGGCGCCGATCTGGCCAAGGGTGGCGGCGCTCGCCCAGTCGTCGCCAGTCGCCACAGCAAGAGGGACCCAACGGACAAGTCAGGGACGGTTGCTTATTTATCCACCGGTTCCCTTGCAACCGACTTGAATCGTCCGTTGCTGGACTCAGGCCCAAGAAAGTTCAACATGCCAGCCCACTTAGAACAATTCTAATTACCGGTTTGAGAGTGTGCCGTGCAACATCGGAGGTGCAAGTCCTAATCATTTTGCATCATCCTCTGCAACATTGAAGCCGTATCTTGGCCTCGTCGTGACCCATTGCGTAATAATGATACTAGAAAGCAAAAATTCTCTTCTTCCAAATTTTAGTCCATCACTTTTCTCGCAATCAGTGTTTCCCACCACTCCATGTGAACAAGATTCACACGATAAAGTTGTGGTCATGTGCGTGACTCAAACTATCGTCTATGCTCATACAAAGGATTTTCGTATCGAGGAACCCATAGAAACCGAACTCGGAAAACGTGGCTTCTTCCTGGTCCTCATAATTGACACAAATGATTACAAGACTGCCCTTGAATCTGTTCTTCTTCTTTTTAAAAAAACAAAAAAAAAACATGACACTTCAACTACATTAGAAAAGCTACTTCATAAAAAATACATTGGAACTACTATGAAGAAGACAAAATCCTTGCAACCCGAGTACCCGACTTTAATGTAGTGTTTGCTTTAAATAATCATTGCTTGCTTGGTTTGGTTCTCATCAAGCTTCGGCCAGCACAACCTTGTCTACGTGTTGTTTTCCCGCTGTTTGCTTGTCTTGTAATGTGTGGCGAGTGTGGTGAGGTTGTGGCATGTGTGAGTCGTGACGGAGGCTTAGGCCACCACGGTTGAGGTAGGCCACACTGAGCCACAATGTGGCGTGGCGATTGAAGGCCGGGAATCAAACAAGCCTAAATTTTGTTATAGATCAAATGATGTATCAATTTCAGTGGAATTGTTTTGTTCATGGACTAAAGTTTAGTCACCCCATGGGACCAGAGGGAACAAGAGCACTCAATCGCCTTTTAGTCACCCTGTTTGGCATTTTATTAAGGACTAAAAGTTTAGTCACCCAAACCAAACAAGCTTAGACTAGAAATAAGATGGTAATACTCAACTCATTCTATTTCACGCAACAAACAAAAATTAAGAAGTGAAGTACTATGCTTCATGTTCCTTAGCTTGGACCTTGTCCACTTGCTTACTTTACTACTATAATTAATCAAGAGTAAGCGCATCAGTTCCTTGGCCATCACGGTTCAAGCTACTCGTGGTTTTGGCGTGTGCTTGTTGATTCCCTTGGCGATTGGGACCCTTTAATAAGTACCAAGAAAATGACTAATCTAATCCATGAACTAACAACTACTGCCACTAATCATGTTCCGGTATCTTCCCTAAGAAGAATCATGTTTTGATCCGAACAGCAAGCAAATGACGCGTTGTTCCTCAAGTCAACTCACTCGCCGCATCGGTTTTCGTCGCCAATCTGACGACTGGCCAAGAGCAGAGTCGGTTCCGTGAGCCTATACATTCGCGCGAAAAACACACAACAGACACCACAGTCCGCCATTGATACAGTCACGTACGTCACTGACAAAGGAAGGCCTGAGCTGCATTGCAAGCAGCAACACACATGAAGACGGCATCTCTGAGCTGGAGCTCCCTGGGCTCGCTCGTGGCCACGGCCGTGGTGGTGCGCACAGCAGTGCGCGACGTGCTCCCGCCGGAGGCAAACGGCGCGCTGCGGGCGCTCGTGGCGCGCGCCGCGGCCGCCTTCGTCCAGCCGCCCGACACTATCGTGCTGCACGAGACGGACGCCAACGGCGTGCCCAACGAGCTCTACGACGCGGCGCAGCTCTACCTCGCCACGCGCTGCCTCGTGTCGGCGCCGGCGCTGTACCTCCCACAAGGCGCCCGGCGCGCCGGACCCTGTGCCATCGCTGCCGGACGATCACACCACGCGGGACACCTTCCGTGGGGTCACCGTCACGTGGGCGACGCGGCGCGCCGAGTCGAACGGCGCCTACTCCCCGTCCGGGTTTTCGGTGACGTTGGCGGCGGGTCGGGCGGGTACTGCTACCCGGTCCGCGGCGGCGGGTGGCGGCAGCGGTGCCTGGTCCTCCAGTTCCCGCGCCGCCACCGCGACGTCGTGCGCGACGCGTACATCCCCACGTTCTGGACGTGGCCGCGAGGCTGCGGCTCAAGATGAGGGAGCGGAAGCTCTACACCAACAGCGGCTACGGTCGCGGCGGACCGGACGCGCACGGAGGGATGTGGTCGTCGCACCCGTTCGCGCACCCGTCCACGTTCGACACGCTCGCCATCGACCCGGCGCTCCGCGACTCCATCCGCGCCGACCTGCTCCGCTTCGTGCGTCGGCGGGAGCACTACGCGCGCACCGGCCGCACATGGAAGCGCGGGTACCTGCTCCACGGCCCGCCGGGCACCGGAAAGACCAGCCTCATCGTGGCCATCGCCAACCTGCTCGAGTTCGACATCTACGACCTGGAGCTCACCACGGTGCACTCCAACACCGACCTCCGGAGACTGCTTGCCTGCACGCGCCCCAAGTCGATGATCGTCGTCGAGGACATCGACTGCTCCCTCGGCCTCCTTGACCGGACGAGGACGACTGACGATGCCCAGCGTGACAATGCTCCGCCGCCGCCGCCGCACCATCTCACCATGTCGCGATTCCCACCGGCGATGGGAGGAGGCCCAGGGATGTACGGGGAGAAGATCAGCCTGTCCGGCGTGCTCAACTTCGTCGACGGGCTCTGGTCGTCGTGCGTCGGGGAGCGCCTCTTCGTGTTCACCACCAACCACGTCGACCGCTTCGACCCGGCGCTGCTCCGGCCTGGCCGGATGGACCGGAAGATCGAGCTCGGCTACTGCAAGGGCCCCGCGCTGCGCGTGCTCGCCAGGAACTACCTCGGAGACTGCGGCATTGCCGGCGACGATGGCGATCACGAGCCGACTAATGGTGGCCACAGGTACGAGGAGATGGTCAGGAAGGCAGAGAGGTTGCTGGAGGAGGTGCACCTGACGCCGGCCGATGTCGCGCCGGTGTTCATGGGGTGCGACGGCAACGGTGCCCTCGCCGCACTGCAGAAGCTCGTCGACGATCTCAGCAGCAAGAGAGTCGTTAAGGAATGCCCCGCGAGCGACGTGTGACGACATGTGTCCATGTGTGGTTCACGTTCGGAGTTTCTATCATGCTGAGGTTGTCACCTATTAAGTGCCATCACATTTGATGGAAAACGCCATGAGTGTAAGCTTCCACATCATCACATGGTAGAGACACTACACCACAACCCTTAATCAGCGACTTTCAGTCCGTTGCTATATAGTGTGTACAACGACTTTCGGTCCGTGGCTAAAAGTTACAGCGACGGACCCCTGTAGATGCTAATGAAGCCGTGGTTAAATATATATAGCGACGGACCCCTGCAGATGCTAATGAAGCCGTGGCCTAACGAGGCAGGCGGCCGGCGGCTGCGCGTGGGCGGATGGAACGGGAGCACTGGAACAGAGTGGAGGCGGCTGTGTCCTGCGTCTGTTTCTTTTTACCCTAGGGTTAAGGTCCTTTTGGGCCAAAATATTTGCAGAAAGGGCCCAAATAGACTATGCCAAAGCAAAATTTATTCAGCAACGGACGAGCGGTGTCTGTTATTGATATATAGCGACCGACCCTTCAATGCAAAAGCAAAATAATTTTAGCCACGAACAATCCAACGCCGTATTCGGTTTTAGCCACGGATAGTCCGTGGGAAACATTTAGCAACGGACCATCCAACGCAAATTAAATCTTTTAGCAACTGCAGTCAGTTGCTGATTAAGTGTTGTGGTGTAGTGAGAGTGAATCAGGTGAAAAACTTTTTAAACTATTATTTGGAAAGTTTCATCATTAACAAATATAATCAGAGGAACAAATTTACAAAATGGCAAGGGAGATGTCTCCTATCTCCTGTTTGCTATTCACCCAAACCCTAACCTCTCTCTCTCTCTTTCTCTCTCGATTTGCGTTAGGCCATTATGAGTGGCAAGTCTGCTTGGATCTCTGCTTCCCATGATCCCATCCAACACGGCAGCATAGCACATGGTCGCATGGGACATGCAGCGGTCAATCTGTGATTTTCGCGACTTTGAAAGGATCCATGGAGGAGGTCACAAGTCAATTGACATGCAATTGTGCACAGCTGATTTGCAGGATCTGGAGGTTAATTAGTCCACGCATGCTTCATTTCATTTAAACCAGAAAACATCAAGTTTAATTCAGGTGCCACAATTTTTCTTTGTTCAGTGTCCTGAGGTTTACATACATGAAAGGAATCGTTGTTTCTTATAGCATGCCCTTTAACTATAATATTTATTTTGTTTCCCAATTATGATTTTGCTATATTAATTTTTCTACCTTGATATTGTATTTGTAATTTTCTTCACTACTACTAATTTGCATGTGTCTGCACATCAGAGACCCTTTCTGTAAAGGATCCTGAGCTAGTAATGGGGCTGCTCAACTAGAAGGTCCTTTCTTTCAATATATGCTTATTTTACATCAAATACTACATTCAGTTAATCTGGAGTGGTTTTCATTCGTAGTAATGTATACATGATACTATATGCAACTTGTAATTGGGCTTAAAGATGTAATGCTCATATGTAATTCCAATAAAATCTTCTCAGTTTTGGTTTGGTTAATTAAATGAGGAGTTATCAAATTTGAAAATTAAATTCTTTTTGTTAAGATCATGGTCATAAGAATGTACATCCCACACAACATCCAATGGTTTGTTGTATAGACAATGAATTTAATGGTCAATTTTGGAGAAAAAGATTTGTGATGAACAAACGTTTCTTTATGGTTGAATTTTTTTTAAGAAATCTATGTTGCCATGAAGAAATGTTTGCCGCATATGCATTGATAGGGCAGTGTTTGCCTAGTTAATAAGATGCATGTGAATTACAAAGAAACAAATATGTAACTGAAACCTTTCTCATATGCTTGAATGGCAATGCATTTCTAGGCAATTCTAATGGTTCTGATCATTGGAATTAACCTTGTTGTTTCATTCTGCTGCCATCGATATACATGCATTTTTCATTGACATTTTACCTTTTCTTCATAATCAGATATGTCATTATGCTTTTGCTAGTTTACTTGTTCTTAATAGACACACAGATTTCAGAAGATATTTGCTTCTGCTAGTTTACTTGTTTTTAATCATGCATGGTTTCTGTTTATGAGCTTCCGTCATGCATGCTTATCGTTATGGATATTATATTGTAAAACCTTTTTCTTTTTCTGTTATATGCACGATAGATATGCTGCTGCAGCTAACGCAGATCAAGCTGGATGGTGATTTGGAGCAAGATTTCAACTAGCTGAGAATGGCATTGGGTGAGAAGAGCTGAGATAGCAGGTCCATGAGCAAGCAGGTCAGCCAAACAACCACAATTCCGATTTCCACAGAGCGTTATTAAGTAATGATCTGATAGAAATCTAGATTGGTTCATATCCTGTGTGAAACCGCACATATGCTTTGGGAAAAAGTACTCTGCTAGGAGAGACTGTTGTTCATTTTTTCCTTTTCATTCAGTTTTATATTTTTGGTAATACTAATCTTTGATGAGGTCACATGGAAGAATCAGGACATAATCATCTTAGCTTATGAAAAATATCCTAATTCTTATTTTTTTTTATTTCGGAAGTTCTAAAATGATTGTTGCTAAAAAATTGCCCCTTTGTTATAATTATCGTTATAGATATCCATTTCTCAGAAGAGATTATTATTAAAGACATTTGTTACTTACTGGCTAATTATAATTTTATCAGCTTCTGCTCATAGTTATATATTCTGTTTCCCAGTCTTGTGCTATGTAGCGTACTCTTTGAATATATGGTTATACTTGCTTTCGTTCGCTTTGAATTATCATTAGAACTACTATTCACATTATTTAGTGTGCATTCACAAAATTATCTTACTATTGCAAACCTTTCTATCTGGTGGTACAAGCAGGGTGGCATGGGAATGTTGACATTGTACAATTTGTACTGATGATTTCGGCACTGGCCAACTTGCCCCACCTGGGCCTCTGCACCCTCCTCGACGAAGATACCTAAAAAAGGTAAGCCGTCTGAATCCCCTCTGCATTCCAATGATTGGGGAATGAAGTGAAAATAAGTCTGATTTGGTTTGTGATATTATTTGGGACAAGAGATAAAGTCCTTGTGTCAGCACGTGTAATTATTTGCAACCTGGGAACTATCTTGAACTTTCTAGTTCACATATGGAATTATTTGGGACAAGAGATGAAGTCTTTGTGTTACACAGGTCATTACTTGCAACCGGGAACTATCTCGAGCTGGATGGTGATTTGGAGCAACTGAGAATGCCATTGGGTGAGAAGAGTTGAGATAGCAGGTTCGCAAGCAAGCAGGTCAGTCAAACAACCACAAATTCAGAATTTCCCTAGAATCTTATATAAGTAATGATATGGTACAAAGCTGGATTACTTCATATCCTGTGACAGATCGCACTTACGCTTGGGAAAAAGTATTCTTCCAGGAGACTACACCCTGTTCATTTTTCCTTTTTATTCAATTTAATTTGATATTTTTGGTAATACTAATCTGTGATGAGGTTACATTGCTGCTCCAATGCCATTTGTGCAGCTCAATGCATTTGGCATGGACCTGCCAGTTGTTGTTTGCTAACTCAAATATTAATTATCTATCACTTTCGAATGGTGCTAGATACTTTTTCCCCTTGTTGCTCCAATGTTTGTTGATTGGATTAGTTTGGTTTCCTGCTTAGTAACACCATTAATGGTAGTCAGTGATAGAACCTTCTACATGGATATGTTCTTTTAATGCTCTGTTTTTTTTGTTTCCACTAAGTTTGTTCTTATTGCGTGCATAAATTTATACAGGTTAATAGCAAATGGATGCAAATATGTATTGCTTTGTGGACTTACAGATATAAGATCATTTTTACTTTATCTGTCTGTTTGGATTAAAAGATTTTATCATATAAATTTGATTTGGCTAGGTAGGACTTTTGTTCTTTGCCAAAAAAAAAAAAAAAAAAGATTTGTGGTTTGATATATGATTTGTTTATAGTAAGTCAATGAGTCAATAATCCCTCGATATTTGATTTGGCTACCGACACATTGTTTTTTATCCAAACCTTAGCATAGGAGGTACAAGGGAGATTATAGATACAAAAGGGTTGGACAATAATGTACTCCAGAACTATTGACATCTCTGAATAACTACTGCTATGCTGATGCAGCGGTTAAAGCAGGATTACATAAGCACATTAATAACGCAATTTTTTGTGGTCTGTTGTCATGTTTGGGAAAATGTAGCCTCTAGCATCAGACATCATGGAAGCTAGTTGTCATGCTTTTTGATTGGTTAGATGTTCAAAAAGAAAATCATGCTAGGGCATGCACAACCGCCAATTGATTTATTTGTTTGTTTGTTTTTTTTTTTTTTAGCTGAGTAATCACTAGTGCTCTCTTTGCTTCTCTTTAGTTTGCAGTTTTCAGCAGTTCAGAGCTGCACCATGTGAGGTCCTCTGTGTATCGATTTCCAGCAGCTGCTCAATTCTTGTACAAAAGCGGTGGACAGCTTTGCTCTTATCTCAGGTAGCATCGATCTAGAGACACCGTAGCTAAGCAGCAATTCACTTTTTGAGTGAAATGTCCCTTTCATTATAGTGTATGTAGCTTGCTGCTCAGAGGTAGTATAGTTTGGATTAGCATTACCAATGTATTGGAAAAATGATCATATTATGAGAAAAATCATCTTAAATGTAGATCGAGACAGTCCTAACGCCAACAGTTGTGATCGATTTGTTTATTCGAATCTAATCCGGCGGCGGACGTGGTATGCTACGTCCATGTCGTAGTTTTCCTGACTGCTGCTTTCCATCAGTGAACATGTTGCATTTTCATTACCCTGGCTAAGTCTGCATCCCTTTCTTTTTCTTCTTGAACGGATTCTATCGGAACGGAGATCCAACCTGCCTCTATTTCTTTTCTTCTTCTTCTTCTTCTTCTTTTTTTTTTTTTTTTTTTTTTTTGGCGATGAGATCTATTCTTTTCCGTCTATGCCTTTGATCTAGTAATTTGCTGATTCTGAACCGCATGATTTTCTCATTGCTTTTCAGGTTGTTACTGCCGCAAGAATCTTCGGCACTCGCAGGATGAATGTGCATGATGCTCTCCATACATTGTTTAGAATTAGAGTATCACTTGATACGTACATATATACCATCTCTCATACTTTTCCTAAAGAACAACATATTTTTCAATATCTTAACAACTTTTGATCCAAAAAATATGTCATCCCATCCAAAATATGTCAAACCTCTTAAGCATGAATAGATGACATTCTTAAGCCTTTTCCAAAGGAGATACCGTTATCAAACCACGTCACTAAACCATATGCATATGCAATTTGCAGTTTAAATAGGTGGCACTAGGTGAGTGAAGCGATTACGATATTCTCCTCTTTATAGTACGGTTATCAAACCTAAATTACTCACATCCGCTAGATGTCTTGAGTGCAAAATAAAATAGCCCTATAAAAATACCTTTGCCATGAGCCTATTTTATTTTTCCAATCGAGTGAGCTTGATGATCCATCATGTCCATCGTCATAGTCCACTATGCTCCTTTATCCAAATTGGATAATCCTATCTTATGTCATACACTCAAAGCATAGGATTAGTCTACAAGTGGTTTTATCAATTATCAAAAACCAAACAAGGAATTTTAGAGGGGAGCACGTGCCCCCCTGATGATGCAGGTCGGCGAATCGCTTGACTCACCTTGAGTCGCCTGCTAGAGTCCTTGCGGGACATGCCATCCCGAATCACTATACCTGAACCCCGAGGTAGGAAATCCTTCCCAACGACACTCTCCAATCCTTCCCAACGACACTCTCCAACACAGACGATTTACCCGAACTTCGGGACAACTATGAAAATATGAAGTTGAACTATCCAACGCAAGCTCAAGTTATTGGTTACCTATTTGTATCCTTATAGTGTTGATTTTTTTTCAAACATATTTATTCCTTTGAAAAAAAATTCTCAGTTAAATGTGTGTGTTTTGGACTACAACAAATGCATGCCATTTGAGTTGAGCCGAAATTTGATGATCCAAATATCGGGTTAACTGAGCAATGACCAATGGCCAATCTTTCAGCATTAAATTTGGTCCAAGTTGCCAAATCAGGTTGAATTACAACATTTGGGTCCCACGGCGATGGGGATCCCCCCCTAGGCGTCGTTTGGATGCAAAGTACTCCCAACATAGTATACATATATAATTTTTTAATAAATACAGTGTTGTTATAGAAAAGAGAAGTCAAAGTTGCGCTTTGGAGACCGTGCCGACGTCCTAAACATCTTTCTTTTCAACTATGGGAAGAGTATATTTTACTTTGTTTTTCTAGAAAACACTATTGCTGTTAAATACCTCGGTTTTGTAGCACCTAAAAAAATATTTGGATGCAAAAAGTTTATATCTTTTCAACTATGGGGGGAGTATATTTTACTTTGTTTTTCTAGAAAACACTATTGCTGTTAAATACCTCGGTTTTGTAGCACCTAAAAAAATATTTGGATGCAAAAAAAGTTTATATGGTATTGAAAACCATAGAATCACGGAAAAACCGTACTTACTCCCTCCTTAAATATATCGATTATAAAATCAATCATGAACAAAACCTTCTTTTTTTACCAAATATAAAGAGCAAATTACAAAAATAAGTTTTATGGCATGTTTGACTTCTCTAATTTGATTTCAACAATTTTGATACTCTTTTTATAAATCTAATCAACTTAAAATGGATTTAAGATATTTTTAAGAATTTATTTATTCAGAGACGGAGGGGTAGTGGTAGGCTGGTAAACTTTTATTTACACAAATTCGTTCGTGTAAGAATTTTGATACATACTCTATCTAGCATACGAACATGGGCCGCTCGGCCGGTATCATTGCGCGCGGCAAAGCGGAGGCCCTTCGCGTTCGGTGGGTTGGGGTGGGCTGTCTCTCTCGACTGGGCTCTCTTGGCAGGCCGCCCAAACCGTACGAAGAAAAAAACGAGAGTCCGTGCGGGGCAGCATGTCAGCTACGCAGGCGCAGTCGTTGACTCCACCCAATCATGCGCGCACGCACGGTGTCCGGCGACGCGGCGCGATCCGCCGCCGGTCCCCGTACCCGAAAGCTGGAGTAGCTGTGTACCCTGCTTTTGATCTGGCAGGCAGGAGCAGGACGCAGGCAAGAAGAGGTAGCCGGCACGCACGGCACGCACCACTGGACTCCACCCGGTTGGCCGTGGCCACCCACCGGCAAGTACGACGACTCCATCAAGCATCAATGCTCTGGCCGCCCGCCAAACGATACGATACACGCTGTACGTGCCGTCGTCGCCGCGTATGCAGATGCACCAGCTGATGCCGCAGACTCGACCGCACCGCACGCTTGCGTCGTCCTCGAGAGAAAATGCACGCGACCCGAGTCGAGTTTTGGTAGTAGTTTAAATTTTTTTTCTTTACGAGTTGAGTTGTAAGTCGTAAACTTTCTCTTTTTTTTTTTTCCTTTTATCGTTTAATAAAAATCCATCAAAGCTCTTGCCGCCTTTTTTTAAAAAAATGCACGCGACCCGACCCGGCAGTCCGGCACCGGTAGAGGCAGCAGGAGTAGGACGCGCCCGTGCATTCGCCTCGGTGGCACACATGCGTCGTCGCGCGTTCCCGTTCGCTCGGCACCGGCGTCGGCGGCACGCGCCACGCGTTGGCACGTCCGGCACAGACACCGGAACGCGCGCTGCCTACGGGATTAGTGATCTGGTCTCCTGACATGATGACATGCCAGGTACAGTATAGTTTATTGGCACGTCCGAGCACCGAGCTCGAACGCATCGGCAGGCGTGTCCGGCCGCGAGCACCGAGGAGAAGGCATCGACAACATTGCAGCAATAATCATACGCTGAATCCAAGCTTATCAGAAATCAAATCAGAGAAGCAAACTTTATATTAACTAGCAAAAGTGCCCGTGCGTTGCAATGGATCGTTATTTTCACTCTTAAGTTGTTAATAACACGTTCCTTACCATGGCATAAACATAGTGCCAAGCCGTGAGTCCAAACTCAAAGCAAGGAACTGGAGTACTGTAGACAATAAAAAAAGAGAGAAACTCTCTTTTTAATATTATGTATGTATATAGATTTCTCTCACAAAAAAAAAAAAAAAAAACCCTGTTGTAAGCAAGAGAAACCACCAGCCATAGACATATGTTGATCTCGGAGGTTGAACCAAAGTTACGTTCTTTGATAAAACCACATGTGCTTGAGTTTGCCTCTTTTGCTTGTCCTCACGTCATGTTCATGCACATATGTTGCCGAAAGCAAATAAATAAATCCGAGTTGCTTCCTTAACATCAGCAAATTAATTAATCGCGTCACTGCTCTTAATACAGGCGACACCTCCTTATATATGGTAATCCGCTGCCGTTCTTATACACAACTATGCACACGTTGATAGTTATCCTCATACACAAAATTATTCTTCTCCCTTCTCATCCTTGCCAAATACCGTTATCCTAGAGTCTGATCAAATAAATAATAGGAACGAACAATCCTTGACATCCCGCATGCTTCTGCTGACTTTTTTTTGAATGCATCTCCTAATCGAACTCACCTTTGTCCAAGCCATCAGTAATCTACTCAGACTCCACGATGAGCCCTCTAGTGATTGCGTGTGTAACTGTGGGCAGATTCGATTCCTCAAAGCTTCTGGTGATGCTATACAGAACTTTCCAAGACCCTTGGAACGATATGAACACCTGAAATAACTTTAGCTCTCCGTTTTCCATTTGCTATGTACATGCCAGTATCTTTTATATGAGTTTCTATATAGAATAACACACTTGTCTGATATCTTTGCTAATCCGAAGACTTTGTTTTGTTTTGTTGCTATGTCGGTTGATTTTTAGTGCATTTGATAAAGTAATTCCTAGAACCAGTTCTTTTCTAGAGGCCCAAAGTACGATCCGCGTGGATGCTAGATATTGAGTTGTAACTCGTATAAGCGTAATTAACAAAAGTGAATGCGGGCTAGAGGACTCTAGGAGACGGAGGGCATCCAGGACTCTAGGAGACGGTCGGCTTGATCCGTATTTGAGACAGACTCTATCGAGCGGACCGTGGATACAGGCAGGGGAGGGGGAGGCTAGACGAAAATTTTGGGTGGACAACGGAAATTTTCTCTCTTTATTAGTAGGTATATAGGTATAGATAAATAGACTTCATTGATCAGGATCGTGCAATCATCAGATCCCTTAGTTTGTTAATTAGGCCATAAAAATGCAAGATTACATGCTAAAATTGCAGATTTTGACATCTGTGCCTGAAACCGGCCGGACGCCTTCTGCTGTCAAGCAAACAAAAGGCACTTGCATCATTCAGCTCGAAGCACAGTCGCCGTCCCCATGCCATTTTTTTTTAGAGAAAAGGGTTTCCCCTGCTTTTATATTTCAAAAAGCATATCATTCCATTACAGTTCAAAGCAAACGCACTAAATGAAAGACATGAAACCACAAGTCTATTACAAACAGCATCAAAGTCAATTAACTAGTGAGACTCGTGGTGGCTGAACCCAAGCGCTACGCAACCGATCGATCCAACTCTGATGAAGTACTGGTTATCTCTGGCGTCCATGTCAATTGCGGCAGTAAGCTTGCTCGGCTCTCCAGTTGTCTGATGAAATCCTCTAGCTTTGTCCAGGCTTCTGGTTTGTACAGCAGCACCCACCTCCTTATCATTCCTCCAATTCTCAGCAACAGCTTGTTCATTCCTGTCCAAACCAGGCCCTGAAAGCACATTTCATTTCTTAACTTCCAAATTGACCAGAGGACAACTGAGGTTATAGCATTCAAAACAATGTTACGCTTATGCGAAATCCACAGGCAGGCTACAGACTCAAAGGAGTCACCAAGACTAACATTAAGCAACTCATTAACAGTATTCCAAACATACTTTGCAACAAAGCCATGAAAAAAGACGTGTAAGATAGATTCATTCTCAGAGCACAGTCGCCGTCCCCATGCCATGCGTGGATGCTTCGATTTCCCAGGCCAGGACCAGCTCGGTCTCCATTGAATATTCATTCGATTCGACAACAGCTAATGGCATGGTAGTTGTTCGGTTAAGCAGCGAACGAGCAAGCACAGGTGCCGTTACATGATTAGCCTGATAGCCTCCAACCAACGGATTAGGGAAGGCGTCATGTAACGGATTAGGCAAGATTAGGACTTGAACAAACCGTGCATCTGTTTCATTTGAGAAAGAAGTACCAACTCATGTCCTGTTAACTCTTATACCTACTTATCTTTGATCACGATATATTGATGTATGCTCTGGCAGCTTGATATCGGTTTCAGAATTTGGTTGGTTAATTGGATCTGTCTGGAGTCTGTGGCAGGCAGGAGGAATTATACTCTAGAGCCACATATTTGTTTTGCTTTTTTGACGAAATAGAGCCCACATATTTGGCACCATATACTTGTGTGCTTGATTGACTTTGTGGTTGTCATTTTCATTCTCTGAGCTAGATATTGGGAGCCGAGCAAGACTGAGGATGAGCCGATGATTGGTGGAGGGTGCCTTTGATTTGATGTGCGGGTGGTCAGGTGGGGGAGGTAGTAGTAGTACAGGAGTTCTAGAGGTTGGGATGGAATCCTCTGATCATTTCCTTGTTCGGTATGTTTGAATTTGGGGATTTTGGAATCAAAAGGTCGTACAGACATACCTGGGTTGCGTGCTCCTGCTATTCGGGGCGGTTTGCTTCCACCTTTGGATTGACATAGGGGTGTTTGGTTCCTAGGGACTAAACTTTTTTTAGTCCCAGGGACTAAACAAAAAAGTCCCTCTAGTAGAGTCTTTTTGGGACTATAGGAAAAGTACCTCCTGTTTGGTTTGGTAGGGACTAAAAGGGACTTTTTTTTTAGTCCTAAGGACTAAAAAGTCCCTAAACCAAACACCACCATACTCGGTTGCGATTTATTTATTTATTTATTTTCTTTCGTTTTCATTCAAATCAGCAGTTGGTTAGATTTTCTCTCGGGAAATTGGAAGTAATACTATGTCTCAGAGTTCAGGTAGAGTTGCGGAGTAAAATTTCGTCGCCACCTTCCTCTTAAATTGTTTCAGAGGCCTCCACATTCATTGCGCGTTGGAAGACTTTCGATAGTGCTATAGATCACAACTTATTTCCTCTCGAGCATTTCTTGGGTGCTCATTTTCTAGCTGTTTTTTGAGTTACTGTTTCGGGAACTTAAAGCATCGGATGCTAGATAGGTGGGTGAATCATGTTTCCACGCGCTATCATGATCAATGGCCCAAGTGTTGTTTTATTCGGTAGTATCCTAACAGTAACAAATGGCTCTGGGCTCAATTTTTTGCATCGCAAAAAAAAAAAAGGCTCTGGGCTCTGCCTGTACTGTTTATCAATCAAGGAGTAACTGTGATTTCTATGGGCCTGCCTGTCGATCCTTGTCTGATACTGATGCGGTAATTTCATTCCGCTGGAGGGAAGGAGACAGACAAGATCACACGGGTGGGTAACCTTCCATTGTCCGTTTTTGCTGTGGACAAAACTTTATTTAACTTTTTGCTCTTAAAGGTGGATGAAGATCAGATATGGGAAGATACTGAGCTTACTATACATTGCTACGTACAATGTAACCCTGATGGGGATATCAGATCAGATATGTAGGATCACGTGATATAATGGTAAATGTAACTCACATAGTGTGCCGGTGAATTTTCTGAATTAACCGTAGGTCCATGCTTAATTCTTCGTTTATACTGGAGCTTGGTAGCATTCCCTTCTCTATGTTTGCTTTTCTGAACTGAGCTGTGCTTCTTCTTCATTTTCTTTGGGTATGTCTTGCACGTGTCTATTCATGTCCTCTTGTTCCAATTGTTTGTCACTAACCGTTACAAATTTGGGTTGCAGAAGTCTTCTTCTGGACTGTTCATTTTGCTGCGTTTTGGTATGAATGAATCTTCCTGTAGACCCACCAACCCAGTTGGGTTTCTTAGAAGAGGCTCTGGCGTTTCATTGAGAAATCAAAGCAATGAGGATAGGCCAAGTCAGTACAACAAGCAGCCAGGGAATCTCAATCCTGTCAAATCACGGTTCACTGAAAATAAAGAGAAGCCAAGGTATTTTCAAGGGCCATTTCCTTCATTGGCTCTGGCACTAGCATAACTTTTTTTTTTTTTTTTTGTTGAGAAATGGCACTAGCAAAACTGGAGCACAGAGACGTGGCCTAAAAAATCTTGGTTGCACTTCAATATCTGATGTTCTGCCTTCTGGATGTTTCCTCATCGGATTCTGTCCGTGATAGGAGGGTCGAAGTTACAAAGAAAAGGACATCTGTAACGGATGTACTCGATTGTTAACCTGATAAGGACGTGCGTTGGGCTGCATGCCCGTTGTTGGTTTGACCCGCCAAGGCAGTGCGGCACCCACGTTGGATGGAGGAAAACAGATTACTCCCTCTGTCCCATAGAGTTCGTTGTTTTTGACTTTTGAACTTCATGTTTGACCATCCGTCTTATTCAAAATATTTATGTAAATCATAAAATAAATTAATCAATATTCAAGTATCTTCATTGATAAAATAAGTCATAACAAAACAAATTATATTTATGCGAAAAAATTTGAATAAGGCGAAGCATCGAATAAGATGGCACGGAATCCAGGGTGACAAACTCAGTGGGACGGAGGGAGTATATACCTATTTAGGCAGGGAGTAGCTACTCTCTCTATATATATCTATATATACCATCTCTCTTACTTTACCTAAAGAACAATATACTTTTTCAATATCTTAACAACTTTTGATCAAAAAATATGTCATCCCATCCAAAATATGTCAAACCTCTTAAGCATAAATAGATGACATTTTTAAGCCTTTTTCAAAGGAGATACTCATCGTCACCACGTCACTAAACCATATGCATATGCAATTTGCAATTCAAATAGGTTGCACTAGGCGAGTAAAGCGATTACGATATTCTCCTCTTTATAGTACGGTTATCAAACCTAAATCACTCACATCCGCTAGATGTCTTGAGTGCAAAATAAAATAACCCTATAAAAATACCTTTGCCATGAGCCCATTTTATTTTTTCCAATCGAAAGTGAGCTTGTCCATCATCATAGTCCGGCATGCTCACGATAATCCTATCTTATGTCATACACTCAAAGCATAGGATTAGTCCACAAGTGGTTTCATCAATTATCAAAAACCAAACAAGGAATTTCAGAGGGGAGCATGTGCCCCCCCGATGATGCAGGTCGGCGAATTGCCCGACTCGCCTTGAGTCGCCTGCTAGAGTCCTTGTGGGACACGCCATCCCGAATCACTGTACTGAACCCGAGGTAGGAAATCCTTCCCAACGACACTCTCCGTACAGAGGATTTACCCGAACTCTGTCGCACGTAACAGCAAACGATGGGAGCTGGCATGTCAAAACCCACATGCTAATGATGCTAAACAATTAGGAAATCCTTATTCAACCCCTGAGTTTTGCGTTCAAATTACACATACATGGCATTACAAATGATAATGTAAAGTAATATATATCTATATACGTACTTAAATTATCCACCTCAAGCAATATAAAAATTTAACAAAAACCTCTCAAATCGACAGGTAAATACTAATGTGATGCTATTATGGCAAATAATTAAACCTCCATGATTTAAAACTTATATTAGAATAATACATATTTAATTTAATAAGCTTATCAAGCATTGAAATGTATCCTTACCAAACAACACGGTAATGACACTTAGAAATCTATTTAATGATAATAAATTTTTTTACGTGGTTGGTCACGAAAAAAGTTTAAACATTTTAATTGAAACATTATATCATATAAATATCATTAAATTAATTTTAAGAATTATTTGTTTACTAAAACCATACTAATACCATTCAATTATTTTAACATCTTGAGTGCCTTGGTGTATGCAAAAACAATTATTTATAACATTGTCAAAATTTAGATGGTAGTCGATGACCTAGAATATTGTAATAACAAAATAAAATAAGAAAAATGAATAAATGATACAAGTAATCATTAAAATGTCAAAACAAGTATGGATTTTCATTATACCACATATAAAGGGATGATATAAGAGTTCATACACTTTATGTTTATTTATGTTTGAACTAACTCCATATGGTGCTAAGGAATATTACCATAAAGAAATTATTACTCATGAAACTGGTACAAATAAAAAATATGGATCCTAAAATTCTTGCAAAAGTCAATTAAAAATTAAGGTATAGATTTTCATGATATCACATATAAAGGGATAATATAAGAGTTTATACAGTTTAAGTTTATTTATGTTTCAACTGAATAAACAAGGTGCTAAGAAATATCAATCATAAAGAATACTTACTACTTATGAAACTGATGCAAATAAAAAATATGGATTTTAAAATTCTTGCAAAAGTCTAACATATTTTGCTTTGTCAAAACAACAGGTAGACTATAATCACCATTGTAAATAATAGCTATTGTACTTGAGCAGTTAATAAGCCTAAAATTTGAAAAAGAATCAAACTTGAGGGTCATGTCATCAAAATATATAGACTGCACTACCCTGGCAAAAAATAGACAGTACGAAGCTATCATAGTTTAAGTAAATGTTTCAACTATATTTATATTGGAGATACATAGAGGTGCAATGCAAAGCTATGGATGAAAAAATATAAATCAATATTTGATAGATTATCATAATTGAATAAAGACTATAGAGTACTTATTATAGCAATTATTTTAAAAATTCGTGAAGACACAAAGAAATTTGGTATAAATAATTAATATTAGTTATTATCTCATAATATTCAAACCCGTGCGGGAGCACGGGTTCGTGAACTAGTTTACATAGATGTAAGTATGGTACCTTTCCATATCACCATTCACATGGTAGGGCATGAACTGAAAACAATATCCTAGTATATGGAGCTCCTTCCTCTTCTTGTTACATGGTTTTACTTACTACTCTTACTACATACACAATAATAATAATAATCAAGAAAAGAATCGGCGGATCAACAAATTAATACTAGTAAGTACACTGTGACTGTGACTGTGACTGACTGTGACCGTGACCGTGACCGTGACTGTGACTGTGACTGTGACTGTGATGGATCGTGGCTGATGAACATGGACATTCTTTCTCAACCCCTCTACTACAACTACATGCTACTAACTACTTGACCTTGGTGCAGACGCGTCGGATCTCGCCATCAGCGGCGGTCTTGACGCCGATGCGTCCAAGCTTGGCCATGACGACAACGAAGGCGTCAAAGAACGCCGTCTGGCTGGCGGCGAAGTAGTTGACGGTGGCGCGTGACCGGCGGTCGGCGAAGAGCACCTGGTCGGAGGCCAGCAGCCCCTTCATCTGCTGCAGTGTCTGGTACCCGTTGTCGAACTTGCGCGGCGTCACGGCGTCCAGCATCGCGAACGCCGACGGGCTGTAGTTGAGTGGGCATGTCTGCCGCATCTGCCGCAGGTAGTACAGGTTCATCGGCGGCCC
Source organism: Hyparrhenia diplandra (assembly GCA_015847255.1). Classification (NCBI taxonomy): domain Eukaryota; kingdom Viridiplantae; phylum Streptophyta; class Magnoliopsida; order Poales; family Poaceae; genus Hyparrhenia; species Hyparrhenia diplandra. The sequence continues at coordinate 670,095 of JADLZK010011044.1, forward strand.
GGCGGAGGCGGCGTTGCTGCCGCTGCCCTTGAATGTGTATAGTCGCCGCACGAACTTGTCGCAGTGCGTTACGCCGATTGTGTGCCCACCTGCACGCACCACTTAGGAGTTAGGAGTGAGTACGTCAGTGACACTGTGGCTGGCAGCTGCCAGCTGCCAAAGTGGCAACGAAACCGAAGGAGGAGCAGGGTTTTTTTACCGACCGGTTGAACCAAACCGCCGGGGTCCGGTTTCGGATTTCCGGACCGGTTACCGGTAAACCGGCCGGTTACCGGTCGGTTTGGTTTTTGAATTCAAATGAATTCAAATTTTCCAGTTCATCGGTAAAAATCCGGTTTACCGAGCGGTATTTAATTTATACCGCCCGGTTTGAGCGGTATAAATTAAAAACCGCTCGGTATAAATTAAAAACCGCCCGTGCGTTTTTTTTTTTTTTCAAACTTCAATTCAAATTTTTTTATACCAAACGAACTCAAATTTGAAAAAATGTTGCACCGTTGGCTTCTATAAATCGCAAACTATTTTACAGTATTTTTTCCACGATTTTTTTTCAATTTTTAGATTTTGAATTTCAAATCTTTTTTACCGGCCGGTCCGGATACCGGGCCGGACCGGTAAGTTCGGTAACCGCGGTTTCCCGCGGGAAACCGACCGGTATAAAAAACCCTGAGGAGGAGTCGTGGTCGGGCGTTTGCTTTCGACGACTCAACCGAACCAAGGAATGTGATGAGAGTGAGTGACGTACCTGAGAGGGCGATCATGTCGGTCTGTGTGAGCCCGTTGGCGGCAGAGCTTGTTGAGCTGGTCGAGGTCGAAGCCGGCGCCGGGAGGCTGTGCTTCACCACGGCGCGCGTGCCCACCTTGCCGTCGAACCGTCCCAGCTCCACCTGGTAGTAAGGCCCGCCCGTCTGCATCATCACCAAAATTCGAAACCATCTCATCAGCCATCACTAAGTGGTGCGGCAGTACACACGCAGAGCAGTACTAGCAGCAGCACGATTGTGTGCGTATGAATACGAGCATCAGAAACTTCGGCCGAGTTACTCGGCACAATAACTGACAGCCCGTATGGCCGTGTCCGTGTGTGTATCTCTACGAGCACCGGCGTGTCCGTCCATGGTTGCAGGCACAGGCAATACAGTGCAGTACTGCACGGCCCGGCGGATTAGGTGTCGGGCGCCCGTATCTGTCGATGCCGTACCGGCTCATTTACGCCGCCAAACCGTGTCTGTTCAAAGAGCTGACGCAGCGAGCCAGCGAGAGCAGTAACGCCGGCCGGCGGCCCGGCCACCACGTCCTCTTGGCGCCATGCCTGCCTGCCTTTGCCCTTGCCGCCGTCCCGTCCCAGCCCTGGACCGCGTGCATGCGTGCTGTGCTGTTGCTCCGAGTGAATGAATGAGCCGGCCGGGGACAGCAGAATTCCGACAGGGTGCAGTACCAGGACACGCCCACACCCCCAAAACCCAATCCCCTGTTTTAGCGCCAAACCCGGCCCGAATTCTTCTTTTTTCTTAATAACCCCTGGCCTACTCTCTGCAGCCAGCTCAATGGTTCGTGCTGATTCTACAGTCTTCATTGAGCTTGCATTAGCATAAGTATGCATGTTTAGATCCTAATTGCCTGGGCTATCTTCAGTTAGAAGCAGGGAAGGAAGACGACAGGGACTGGAAATCACGCGCGCGCTCGGACTAGGATGATTGCGGCACAGCTCGGACTCGGTTATGCCGCAGTGGCCTGGCCGCGGGGCATGTCAGCCTCATCATAGCTGTCGCCCGGACCTGCCCGTGGCACGCCGGACTCCACTCAACACACTACTAGCATCTGTGATTAATTACCCACTAGTTTATTACGATGGTGCGCTAATGGCGTAGGGTTTAAGCGTAAGCCCCGACGGCCGTCGCTAATCCCCCATCGACCAAAGTGGCATAACTGTCTTGGAAAAAAGCAAGTTCTTTTCTTCTGCAACGGAACGGAACGGCTCGTCGGCTTTCCATGTCCATCCCCACTCACTCCTCTCCTCTCTGGCGCCGAAAGTGACGTCAAGAGAGACGACAGCGGCAACGAATTCTCTAGTACACGGGAAGAAGGGGAGGGTTGGGGGGGAGAACCGGAGAAGACAGTGGTGCCCGTCGACCTGCAGCTGCAGCTTGGGATGGATGGATGGATGAGAGGCCAGTACCTGGGAGACGACGTCGCGGGCGGCGAGTGCGAGTATATCGGCGCACGAGACCTTGTATGCGCACTTGGGGTCAGCGTCGACGGCGGCCTTGGCGCGTGCATGACGAGGTCGAGCGCGTCCGGAGACAGCGTCGTGTCGGCGCCCGCGCTGTGTTCGTCGTCGGGACCTGACAGCAGCACGGACGCGTCGCAGCCCTGGGATTGGATTGGAACGAACCACAAGGGTCAGGACGGAGGGCCGTGATCGATCGATTGGGTTCATCGCCCATGGTGACTGTCTGACGGATGGAAATGGAGTGGAATAGACCGTATACGTACCCTGACGTAGCAGTCGTGGAAGAAGAGGCGGAGTGTGCCCGGCGCGGCGTTGAAGGTCTCTTGCAGCTTCTGGGTGACGGCGCCGCGGACTAGCGTCTCCACGTTGGGGCATGTCGACGCGTAGTAGCTCTGGCTCAGCTGCGCCGTCGCCGCGGCGGTCAGCGCGATGATGACCGCGGCGACCATGCTCTGCCGCCACCAAGGCGACGGCGGCCTCCTCGATCTCATTGCGCCCGGCCGGAGCTTATACTTCCTCTCTTGGGCTCTTCTCTCTCCAACTCTACCAAACTACTACCACCTATCTGTCGGAGTCGGAGGGCGTTAATTGCCTTCTCGCAGCCGCAGCTGCAGCTCGCCTCGCCTCGCCTGCTGCTTCTCCTCTGGTTGTGTCTCTCTCTCTCCGCCCCCTCCGTGCGGACTGTGGAGCTAACACTGGGTGCTTGCTTTAAGTGAGGAGAGAGGCTGGCGCTTATATAGATGAGCTCGGCCAGACTACTAACACCTCGCGGCTGGCCGAGGTGATGGAGCTTGCTCGCGGCTGGCCCTGCCCCTTGCCTTGCCGGGGAGGCGATGGCCGCAAGCGAAACGGCCGACGGGGAGGTTACTTGCGATGCAATGATGGATGGATTGATGGGGACGGACGGACACGAAGGAATGTTAAGGCCCGCCCCAGCACAGCATGGGGACACGCACACTAGGCTAGGCTCTCGGTAAACAAAACAAACAAATGCCCGACGCGCGCGGCCAACTAGCACCGGGCTGGCGTCCCCTGCGGGGGGGGGGGTGTAATAAGCAAATAAATTACTGACGCGAGTGCACAGACATGCTCGCACTGAGTATCCTCGAAACCGTTAAACTATCACGAGTATGTTACGGCCAGCACCGTTAAAACCTTGAACACTGAGCGTGTTCGCTTATCTTGTTTCAGCTTATTCTCTATCACAGAATACTATTCAATTAGCCAAAATCAGCCGTCAACTAAAATCAGCCGAACAGACTCCCTGTCTCGGCTGGGCAGACTGCTATCAATACTACGGCTACTACACCAGATAGCATCTCCAGTTCATTCAGCTCGTCTCGACAATCGTCACGATTTGTTTGTTGGAGCACCCACCGTATCCGGCGAGGTCAGCGAGAAAATCCAGGACATGGCATGTGGGGAGCGAGCGGTGCACACACACCCCTTCTGGCTTGCTACGGACCTGTTTGGTTGGAAGCGCGGGACAACTTGTTCGATAAAAAGTGAGAGTTCTTTCGAAAAATTGATGACATTTGCCCTGGCGAGGCAAGTCACGAAAGAGGATGTGTTTGGTTGGAGGCACGTGCGGAGACATTAATGAGAGAAAGATTCCTAATATCTATTGGTTTTCTCAAGTAAATAAAATAGAAAATAGTTTTTACGAAACATCTTTAACTATATATATTAATACATAATTAGATTTATTTTAGATTAGTAATTTAATAAAACTAAAATGAATAATTATTCATATTAAATTCAATAATGGTACAGATTTTCATCTCTTTTTGTTTGAAACTGGTTCTCGTTTCCTAATAAAATAGCTAATGTACATTTGCAAGTAGTCATAACAAAAGTGATAATATTTATTAAAAAAAAGTTAAATACATTTGCAAGTAGTCATAACAAAAGTGATAATATTTATTAAAAAAGTTAAATAAGACAAGTGATAATATTTATTAAAAAAAAAAAATTAAATAAGACAAGAGGTCAAATACAGCTAACTCTTGCAGAACGGGAGTAGGAACGGGAGTATCTCTACGAGCACCCACGTGTCCGTCCAGGGCTTCAGGCATAGGCACAAGCAAAGCAATCCCCGAGAGGGTAACGGGTACCCATGGGGTGCCCGCTCCCGAGAAACATCAGCTGCATTTTAGCTGAGCGACTTGCCATTCATGTGCATTTTATAGAGGGTGTGCAGCTTCATCCACGCATGACCCAGCGAGGTGGGACTAAAGTGTTTTGCTGGCTGTGAATTGCTGCTACTAGAGTATGAAGAGCAGTAGTTGGGCCCAAGAGGCCAAGCCCATAGCAGGATTGGGGAGCTGTTCGGCCTCCCAGCAAGGTGAGAGCAGCGGCCTGCAGCATGCTAGGTTGCTTGCATGCACTTCGGCCCGCATTCACGTGAAGGAGCATGCACTTTTGCTAAAAAGATGTAAGGAGCAGCATGCCGCCTTTTTTACAATTCAGCCTTTTTTTTCAAACAAATTTTACATTCAGCCCCCTGAGCGACACAAGTGCATCTTTAGACCCCGAGGGTCGGAGCCATGGCTTGTGGCGCCGAGGTTGAACATCTCGGGCGCCATCCCAAGACGGCGCCGAGGTATTTGGCCCGCCACGATGGCGAACGAGGTGGCATTGGCGTGGCGGGGACCTCGGAGCCATAAATCACGGCTCGAGCTCGGAGCCACAGATCTGGGCGTCGAGCTCGGAGCCCAGGTCACGGCTCCGAGCTCGAAGCCGTGATCCGTGGCTCCGAGGTCCTTTTAAAAAATTGTGCATCGACATGAACTTAGCAGGCGCCCAGTAAGTGTTGACTACGTTATCCATCTACGCTGCAGGAAAAAAAAAAGAAATTATTGATTAGCATTGCAATCCACTTAATCATGCAATGTATCTGTTGAAAACTTTGCAATTGTGCAGCATACAAAAAGATCTAGCTCATCGGATGTCTGCTTGAGAACTTTTGGTTAGCATTGCCTGACTAATTAGTTTTCTAATGAATTTGGCTGTTGCATCACTTGTAAATTATTAAGATGTGCTGGTGTCATTTCTGTTCTTGCATAACCACCCTTTTTTCAAGAAGTTCGCGGATAACAATTTAGACCTGCGGATTCTCGTGGAGAACCTGGAAAATCCAATGAATATACCCGAATAGCCTGCCGTGTTGGGTGATGAAGCCTTTGTTGTGCCTTCGGGGTTTGGCCTCAATGCTTCTTCAGCCTCCCTACATGAATACATGAACGTGCCATAACATCGATCATGGCATAAATGCATTATATATTTTATTATATTACTCATATGTTGGTTGAGTTGAATTCGGCTTTTTTGATTTAAAAGTGTTTTTGGGAGAAAATTATTAAAAATAAAATTTATGACTATGACGTGCAAAATTTTGTTTCATAAGTTGGCACACAGATTGTGTTTTGAAGAGGTGTATTTGATTGAGTTGTTTGAATAGTAATTTTTTTTCCTATTTGAAAATCAAATTTAGAAAAAAGTTAAATATTTATTATTCCCGAGTTTAATAAAAACTTTGAAAATCTACTTTCAAAACTATTGAGAATTTGACGATGAGCCCAAAAGCAAAAGTGTAGATCTTGTTAAATTGAGAAACTTTTGTTCCTGGAGATTTTCAACTTCTATTCAATTTTTGGGAGATTTTTTTTGAAGAAGAAGGGAGAAAGATGCACTAGTACACTACTTAAGAAGCCACAGCTCCACCGAACTGCTTACCTGCTTGTTTGCGTCGACGTGATCGAATTGGGTGTATGCATAGCTGTCAGAGGTCTAATGATACGTGTAGGTGGGTCCTATAAGGTTCTGCCATAACTTTTATAGTAGTTTGTTTGGGGTAAGTTTGGAGTATGTGCTTGGTTTGGAGACAAGTGAGGAGGAAATGGTTCTCTTGCAACCAAAAACCAAACACAAAATGGCTATGGTATAATCGTTTTTTCTGGTACCAGTATAACACGTTCATATTTAAATTATTATGGTACTGTTTTTTTTTGCCCCATAACAACGCACTAACATTTTAATATTTTTTGTAAACAATATAACACATTCATATTTACATTATCATGGTACTGTAGATGGATAACGTAGTCAACACTTCCTGGGCGCCGACTAAGTTCATGTCGATGCACAATTTTATGAAAAGGACCTCGGAGCCACGGATCACGGCTCCGAGCTCGGAGCCAAGATGCGTGGCTCGGGCTCGGCGCCGCATCTGTGGCTCAGCTCGAAAGCCCGTGATCCGTGGCTCGGAGGTCTCCCGCCACGTCAATGCCACCTCGTTCGCCCCGCGTGGCGGCGGCCAAATACCTCGGACGCCGTGCGGGATGGCGCCGAGATGTTCAACCTCGGCGCCACAGGCCATGGCTCCGACCTCCAGGTCCAAAGATGCACTTATGTCGCTTAGGGGGCTAAATGTAAAATTTATTCGAGAAAAAAAGGGCTGAATTAAAAAAAGACGGAGCAGCATGCATGCTGTTTGTTTCATTTATTTTTTTTTCTTCACTTTTCCTATGTGTCTGTCGAAAGAAATCCGCCAACTCTCTCTTGCGACGCACTCCTCCATCCGATATTTGTCTTTGTAGGAGTAGTTCGAAGCCGCTATTTGTTGGGTTCGTTGTTGTTTCGGGTCTAATTGGATACGAAACCGTTATCCGATCGCTTCGCTCTTTCATTTCTCCTCCCTCCCGGTCGCTTCGCTCCGGCTCCCGTCCCCTCCCCGGCTGACGGACCTCGCGTGGCTTTGGGGCTCGACCGCGGCGGGGGCTTCCGGCGCGGCCGGAGCTCCTCGGGCGCGAGATGATGTGAGCAGCTCGGGCGGAACTCCCCAGCAGCGGCGAGGCCATGGCCGCCCCTGCCCTCCCCCCGGCATAGGCCAACGGCGGGGATCTCCACGCCGACGAGGGATCTCCGAGGTGGTGCGTCCCCTGTTCCCCTCTTCTCGTTGTTTTGGCATCCATGGCTGCTTTCTCCTCTTCTAGATGGATGGGGGATGGGGATATGACATACACATCGTAGATCTGTTTTGCGGGCTGCCGTGGCGCTGATGATGCACTCCTTGCCCGTCGCCTATGCTGGGTTGCGACCGTGCCGTTGCTGCCATGTGTTGGTGCTGTGGGTTGTAGAGTGAAGATTTGGGCGCCGTGGCCGCCTCCGCCCGTCGGCGCCCGTGCTGCTGCCTGGTCTGCCACATGTTGTTTCCATGCGTCGCTGCTGTGTGCTGCTTGCCACACCTGGTTGCTGCTGCCTGGTCTGCCACATGTTGTTTCCATGCGTCGCTGCTGTGTGCTGCTTGCCACACCTGGTTGCCGCTGCCTATCTCCTTGATGCTTCCATTTCCATGCTCCTGCATTGAGAGAGAGAGAGAGAGAGGTAGTGCTGTGAGGATTAGTGTGATGCGTGACCGGAGAACCAAATGAGTTACAATGCTGCTGTGATAAATCAATATTGGCTTGTGTTTGATTTTTTTTTTAATGAAAAGGGTGGAGGGAAGGTGAAAGAGGGGGATCGGAGATGAACGTGTTCTGGCTGGCAGGGAACATGACCCACCTCCTCAGCGTGGTGGTGCTGCTCCTCAAGATCCATACCATCAAGTCTTGCGCAGGTACGCCCTTCTCTTCTCTTCTCCTCTTCACCCCACTGGGATCAAGGCTAGGAACCGAAACGAATTGCGCTGCCATTTCTAAACAGTTATGTTGTAGTAAGTTATTTCAATCACTTTCAGATGTCTATAATGTCCTATTTTGCCGTTGTCATAGTTGTCCTCTTATAACTGAAATGAGTTACAGAATCACTTGATTTGAATCTGGTAGTATCGAGTTATGGGTTCCATTATATTTTGCAACTCGGGCAAACTTCTGGGTTACAAATCGGTAGGCCAAAGGCTAATTGAATGAAAGAACGTACAAAGAGAAGGTGAAATAAAAAAAGAGGGGGTTAGTATCCCTATAGTCAGTCTGTATGTAACCGTGCCTTGGTCTGTTTTTTCTACAACAAATTTTCTTCATTTGTAGTAGACGTAGTTCTGATGCTTGTATGCAGATCATGTTCCTGAAAACTGCAAGCTGTTAACCTATCTGTTAATAGTACCTATGTTTGCTGCAGGGATAAACACCAACATCCATTTGATGGTTGATGTGCTACTTCGGAAATCATGTGTGATGTAAGGGATGGTTGTGGAAGTTTGTCTATGAGGGGATTCAAGGTCAGGTTTCCGTCATCGTAGGAAATCTCATGGTGCTGTCTATGAGCTGCACGACCCAATGCATGTAGTACAGAGCAGCTGCTGGGCTAGCTTGCCTTCTAAATTACTTCGAGATGTGGTTGAGAGGTTGGAGACCAGTGAGGATACGTGGCCACCTGTGCAGCTGTCTGTAGAACATGGAGAGAGATGTGTAGAGAGATTGTCAAGAGCCCAGAGTTTTTTTTTTTTGGAAAAAATACTTTTCCTGTTTCCCTTCTTAGCAGTTGATGGCTATGTGCATGTCTTAGCTTTCTAACCTGATGACCTGTGCCAACTTCTGTGTTGAGATATTATCATTTTTGCATCCAGAGATGACCATGCTAGCGGCTATCTGTTGCTAGTTCTGTTCATTCTGCTGCATGCTTGTTTCTCTTGTAGTATTGTTTCCCTTCCGAAGAATAATTGATGTTATAGCTCCCTGCCATTAACTTCTTTCACTTGTTTGTAGGCATCTAGTGATGCAAACCTCTCAATCAATAGGTGATGCTCCATATGGGGACCATTTCACTGTAGAGGTGAGTAATCCACAATGCTGTTTATAATGTTGGTTTTTATCTAGCTTGGAACTTCTGTTGTTATATGCAATATTAACATTGATTTCCTCTTAGCTTTAGGACCTCAACTCTTGTTTGATCTTATTTTTACCTTCAGGGCATCTGGGATGTTGAACAAGATAGCCTAGATGAGAACTGTTGTTACCTCAGGATATATATTAATGTAGCCTTCTTCAAGAAAACAATATTTAGAGGTAATTTACATCCCTTCTATCCTGAATGCTCCAACGAGAACCATATTTGGAATTATGCTGCATCCTTGTATCTCGGATCCTCCATCACTTACAAAATTTCACTCAATAGTCAATATTTTTAGGGCCCATTTTTGCATGCCTTCAGAATTAACCCCTACCAACTCTAGTTTCTGCGAGAATCAAGAAAGTTTGTTAGTTTGAGTTAGGCCAGCTTAACCTGGTGTCTGAATCTTGCAAGCTTATATGTTTTTATAGTAAGTTTCAGCTTATGTGCTGATAAACCAAAACATAATTTGCCAAGGAAACCCCTAGTGTTACAACTTATATCGGCTCTATATTTCCACCACAATGTGCACATTTTTATCATTGTGTGTTTACTTGTTTTTTAGTCGTGTAGTTGGAAAAACACAGAGTAATAGTCACCTGGTTACACATGACACAAGCAGTAGTTAGCAAGTGGAGACCCCCCCCCCCGGCGCAGTTCAATATGTCATATACTTGATTTGTACAATTTGGTTCTTTGGTTCGTCGTGCTATTTCCATTTTTCAATGAAATTGAGGGGCTTAGTTCAGAGGATTGTATCGCTATAGATAGAACGGAGTTGATGTAGAGACTTAACGTGCTGATCTTGTTCATTGTGAATCGAATATCGAGATTCCATGCTCGAATTTTGCTACCTTGGCATCTGTATTGTTTGTGCAAGTGCAATTAGTTTATTCCATCACCCGAATCATATATAGTATCAGACACCACCCGCATGGTGTCCGATGTTTTGTCCCCCGTATTGTCCCTTGTAATAAAAACAAATTGTTTAAAAACAAGCAGGGACCCTGCGATACAAGACAATAAAGTACAAAATGACATCGCTTGATTCCCTATATAAACCTAGCTGAAGGCGCCTTTTGAAAAGTAACACTTTCGCTTCGAGGCCGAGTGGGCCGTTAGGGCCCTCGAGGCCGAGACGCCGAAGTCATCACTGAGGACCTCGCGAATTGTGTTTGGATTGTCCCTTATCTTGTACTTTGTATTGTATTTTTTGTTGATTATGTTGTATAGTCGCTTGTCATGCCCCTTGTATTGTTCTCTACCCATTGTCTTTATCTTGTCATGCCCCTTGTATTGTATTTCATGTTGTGATTGTGCTAGCATGTCCCAGTAACTTGTGATGTGCGGGCATCGAAAGGTGAGAACCTCAACTCATCTTTGTAGTCTAGGGAACCGCCGCCATTGAAGAAGGTCTACAGAATGGGCGGACCAACATGCGCGACAAGCGGGCAATCCTTCTTCATCCAGTTGCTCCCTAGCATCTGTTTTTAAAAAGACGCAAACCAGGCATAACTCATTAGGCCAAAGTTTTGTTTATGATTCTAATGTTGGTTTTATTCAATGGATCACTGGAGGATGAGCAAGAGGAATGTACGACCTTTAAACCTGAACCTATCCTTTGTTCCTTCTCCATAAATTCTGGAATACTTATTTTTCTGTCTTTTTTCTCTCATTTAAATAATTGCAATCACCAACAATGTAAATTACAACTATCATGCACCGCAATTATAGTTCTAAGCATATGCAATATCTTTGGTGTTGATACATAACTATTTCACATTTCTCCATTGCATTTTTGTTTTTATTCTTGTGTTATATAAACTGAACACAATGCCTTTTTTTGTTTGGATGCATGTTTCAGCTCTCTATAGGCGTAATGAACCCTACCGAGGATGGTTTCTCATGGCTCGTGGGCACTCGGAGGATTTAGAAAGAGGTGGGAATTTAGAAAGAGGTGGCCCAATGTACACATTTTTGTACTGAACCTGATATGCCATTCAGTTATATATTAGGTCTTGATTTTATCGCTTATATAGAATATGTTTTGTGCTTGAACGAATAAGTGTGAATTTAAATGGCTAAGCTAGCACGGTTGTATATCATGATTCTTTAGAAGGATGGAGATATTGTTTTAGTAGCCCCGCTAATTAAGGTTAGTACTCGTTTGTCTCTCGTGTTTGTACTTCGTACTCCACCCCCAAAGCGCTTAAATTACTGCAATTATACGTGTAGTGGCAGGTTTTCTCGCACTCAATCTCTTCTAGATCCGGTTTCATCGGGGTTGTGTGGAGTTTGTTTCTCGCTAGAGGGTGTAGTGGCAGAGCTGTAATTTCTGTGTATTCTGGAAGGTGTAGATGGCTGCAGCATGGCCCAAACAGCACAGACATAGAAAACGGGCAGAGCTGCACACCCATATCGGTTATTGGGTTTTGGATCCAACCGGTACTGTAGGCGGGCCCGTTTGTTTTCTGTATTGAACTGGCAGTTTGTACAAGGACAAATCCCACCCTTTAATTGGAATCCAAGGTTCTATATGGTTGCAAGAAAAGTCTGATAGTTTTCTTGTGAAAGAGATATAGCAACTCCCTTTTTTCTTGCATTCATATTTTTTTTTTCTAATTGTATAGAATGAACCGGGTTTAAAAAACCCATGGGTTTGCGGGTATGGGGACTATGCACCCAAACCCATGCCCATAAACCCGTTGGGTCTTGTTTTTTGCTCATCAACAAACCCACGGGTGTAGAACTTGACTCATACCCTTAGAGCACGGCTAATAGAGTCGCCAGCAGCAGGCGGAACAGAGGCCAGCGTGGCCACCATTAAATACGGCAGCGGTAGTGGTAGGGACCAGCCCAGTGCATGCAACCAATAAGCAAAAGCAGCAGCAGCAGGGCAGCCAATGGAGTATGACGCATGCACATCCGCCAGCGTTGCGCCGGCGACTCGCAACTCGCCCGTTTCATTCTATTTCTTCGTTTCTCACTCCTGCATGTTGGATTTTGGTGATGTGGATGTTCATTTCGCCACCTGACCGTGCATTACTGTACCTGCTCTTACCCTAACGAGTAAAAACCCATCGGATTTCGGGTCATCTCCACTGAGAAATTGATCAAAGCAATGCCATCTCTGTTTCTGACACCGGAGCTGGACGGGTTGGGCGCCGCAGCGGCGGCGGCGTGGTCTGGTGGACGCAACTGGAAGAGAACGAAGCAAATTTGGGCAAAGATTGTGTGAGAGCTTTTTTGTTTATGTTAGTATGTATGTATATATCAATATATGTGTTTCTATGTGTGTGTTCCTTTTGTTTGTTTTTTTTTTTTACAAAAATTTAAATCACGTGACTAGATAGAAGCCGTCCTCTTTTATAACATTTTTAATACATGTGTATTTTCCTCATGAATATATATAGTTGATAGAGTTTACCCAAAAATGGCTCATTGTTTTCCTTTATGAATATTTCTTATTTTATAAACATATACAACGCTACAAAGTACCATAACAACGCCCGGAGTAAACTCATTCGTATATTAATGAAAGCTGGCATCTAATCAAATTTTTTTCGTATTTTCTCTTGCACATACCCCGCAAAGAACGCGGGGAATTCTCCTAGTATACTATCAATATGAATATATAGATATGTATTGAATTATCTTCACCTAAACAACTTACATAATTTAAAAGAATTTGCTTAGAGTATAGAAAATGGTGACAATTTAACAATGACAACATTACCAATTTAGATGTTGATTTAGAATTTACATATATTATCTTCCTTAATAATATGATGTGCATTTTAGATGCAAATTAGGAGTTATTTATTTTAGACCGGTTTCTATATTGGCATATGTGGCTAACTTAGATAGTACTTAGGCTATCTCCAACAGACTACTCATATAGCAACCCAAACCCAAAATGCATCTTGAGTAGTAGAAAAACAGTCTCCAACGGTGTAGCCAAATCGGGTCACCTATTTTACCTACGAGGAGAGAGAGAAAACGCATATATAGGCGCTCCTTTGGCCTCTTTGCATCGTCCCGCAACGCGGGGCCCACTACCACGACGCAAGGAGACGACCGGAGCCGTGGCCTTGCCGGGCGGCGGAGGCACCCGCGCCCCGCTCCTCCACGCCGCCCCGCCCCCACCACCGCGCCCGCCGGAGAGGGAGGACGAGAGGGGCCGCCCCCCCGCCGACCGCGCCCACCGGAGAGGGAGGAGAAGATGGTCGGCTGGAGAGGGAAACCGCCGCCTCGAGCTCGCCCGGTGCTCCGCGCGCGCTGCCGAAGGAGCTCACCTGGCTTCGCCGGAGTCGCCCGAAAATGGCTGGAGCTGCCGATGCCGCCCGCTCGCCGGAAGCGCCCGTGCCGCCGCCGCCGCGCTTCGCCGCCGCCGCTTTCGCCGCCGGAGCAAATCCACCGGAGGTCCTCTTGCCCGGCCCGATTACGGTCGCGTAGCACAACGGATATCTAGGGGCGGTTTCGTCCTCGACGGCAAAGCCTACCAAGCCGCAGACTAAATGGCGGCAAGAACACGATACACGGTGACGTGGGTCGGCACATCGAGCCGGAGGATTGCTCTGCATGCCGTTGACGGTCGTTAACTACATATTTTATACCGTCAACATTAGTATAAAAACACCAAAACACAATAATAATAGGGCTTTGAGCTAACCATTTCCACAAGTTTTGGTACTTCACTTGTTTTGCAGGACAATGTTGAAAACATATACATTTTGGGCCAAAAGCAAAGGAAAACATATAAAGAATAACAAGGCCCTAAATGGACATAAGCAAAGCAAGGAGAAGAGAGAAGAAATGCCCATAAACATGAATATCAACATCTATACATAAGCCCAAGAAGTGGAAACCCAAATCCAACATGAAATGACATTGGACCACTTGACATGGATTTAGTATTCTGGGCATAACTTTTTCATACGGACGCCGATTTCAGTGCACCACCCGCCAAAACGAAGCTAACGACGAAACGGACGCGCTCACAAAATTTGAGCCCAATCGGCCCAGGTTTGGGTGCGCCCGCACCCTTGCGGCTGCCAAACGGGCCCACTTTTCTCTGGCGGTACAATCAATGTCCGAAAAGTTGTAAGGCGGTGTTGGTTGCCACGTTCACTGAATCTGGGCGCCAGGAGGAGGTCGGTTTTGTGCTTTGAAGAGGAGAATATTCCAAGCATCTTTAGAGCATATGCTCTCTCCCCCTCCTATAAATAGATGGCTCCTCCCTCTCACTCCAAGACAACCAATTCCATACACAACACAAAGGAGAGCCACAATGTAATAGAAAGGGAGAAGCTCCACTCTTGTTCTTCTTCCTCTTCTTAGTTCTAATGGAGAGTGAGAGAGGGAAAGCTAGAAGGATACTTTGCTCCTTCTAGTCGGAGTTGTCGGAGTGCCCTCGGTGGTCCGCAGTTCCTAGGAGGTCGGAGTGCCCTCGGTGGTCCGCAGTTCCTCAAAAGTTGGGAAAGATTGCTTCCGCCTCTCACACCTAGACATCCCAAAGGCAAAGCATCTTCCCAACCAAACCCATTCGAGGAGGCGAAGTTCATAACTCTGTTCGCTTCACCCAAGTTGCTTCCGCATCTTAGTGAAACAAAACACCTGTCGCTCTCACACGAACACAAGTCAGGTCCCTCTGGCCAATAAAACGTTATTCTCGACAATAGTCAAGATTCAACGTTTATCCTTCATGTCACATCTTTTGAGGATAAACCCTCATGTGCCATGGACATGCATGAAGCGACAACTCTTGAGACCAAGCAGAAATATGTTGTTGGGCATAACAAGTTGTCAATTGAGACTTCCTACATGCCCACCTTTGGGTCTTCTTGAGTTTGTCTTGCTTCTAGCCGAGTGCTTCGACGAAGATCACAATCATCTCTTGGTTCTCGTTGTAAAACTTTTAAGAGAATGGTTGCAAATCTCGTAGTAGCATGATGACGCTTAGGCTTGCGGCTTGAGCGTAATGCCAACTTCTTAGTGGTGAAACCGGAAACTTCACCACCATCACCGCAAGATGTTTTCCCACGGTCAAGCTATTGATCATAACTCAAGCACTCTTGGGAGATACCCCGGACTATCAAAAAAAAACCTCTCATTAAAAAATATTTTAATTATCTTATCTCTTTTTCAAAAGAATAAATAAATAAATTTTATCTCTCTTTTCAAAGCAATAATAAGTATTGTTCTATCTCTCTTATTATTTCCTTGTAAAAAAAAGGTTTTCCCCGCTTTTATTTTCATAACAATAATAATAATAATAATAATAATAATAATAATCTCTCTTTCTCTTATTAATAAAAGCAAGAACATGTTATCAAGTTAGTATGCACCTTCGGGTATTCTTGTCGCTAACCATTTTAGGTGGAGATCGATTAAGAAGAACAAAGAGGCATGCGACGCTCGAGAACATGGGGGCCACATCGAAGAAAAAAAACTATGATGCCCATGGGTGATGGAAGATGCTCAAGAGGAGAAGGGGACCTGCACACTTGACTTTTATACAAAAGTCTAAGTGTGGGGGAAGATGGTGACAATCTCAAGTTCCATCCACCAAGGGGTCATACAAAAAAAAAATTGAGGGTGAATAAAAGATGATGTCCCGCCTTGCTAATAAAGATGAAGAGAAAAGAGTTAAAAAAAAAGAGGAGAAAAGAGAGAGAGAGAGAGAGGTAAATACAAAAAAAGAGAGAGGAGAGAGAAAAAAAAGAGGGAGAGAAAAAAAAATATATAAGAATGTTGTCGAAAATAATATATATATATATATATATATATATATATATATATAGAATAGAATAGAAAAAAAAATAAGAGAGAGAGAGAGGAGTAGGTTGCCCCCCACATGGTCAAGACAAACATCGATGTGTTGCCGACTCCACCCTTCATTGCTTTCACAAGCAAGAAGGGCTCCTCTCTTATCCTTTGCGGCTACCATCAAGGCCCATGGCCCATACACACAAAGTTGTGTGTGCATCGCCTATCCTTGAGATACACCCGACCGAGCCATCAAGAAAGCCACGCAAGCAACAATTTTGACGTTACATCCATGAATGTTGCCGGTAAGAATATCCGTGTATGCAAAGGAAATAAATATTCACCAATACTCTTACTCATTCGTCTCCATATGGTCATATAAAATCTTGCTTTCCTGGATTGTGATACATGCTCTTGTTTGGATGAACTCGCACGGTACATCCATATGTCTTTTAAATTAAGCGTGGTGCTTAGGTTAAAAAAAAGATCTCCTTTAATCGAAACTTTGACATGGTGTCAAAACTAGGTTAATGAACTTAGAGCTCTGTTATCATGATCTTTGGAAATATCTTATGTTGGAGATGATCAAGGCTATGTTTTTCAATGCATCTTTATTTTAGCCTTGCCCGAGTGATGCTAAGGTGAACGGAAAAAAAAAATATTTAATAAATAAACAAAATAATAATAATAATCATAATAAAGGCTCCACGGTATTCTTGCCGATAGAGCCATGTGTTTGTTGTTCTTTTGTTTTCTTTGTTTAAAATAAAACAGTACAAGAATAAGTGTGGGGAGATCTCTCAAGCATACAACCACACCCATCCGAGATCTCCCCAACACAAAGGCACAAACCCCGAGCAATTCACGATGAAGAAGGACGAAACAAACGACTACCATTAGACTCCTTCCACTTCAAACGGTGGTTTGTGCAACTCCCTCTCTCACATCCTCCATAAGCTTTGAGGTTTAAAATTAAACAAGACAAAAAGACAAAACTTTTGAAAAACCTCCATCTCCATGCTATCCTTTGATAAAATGTGCATACTCTTTGTTCCTTGCTAATATTCCTATAGCTTGTGAACCACTTATCATAGGGACCCCATGTTATCTAAGTAATTGGAATATGTGATATAGCCTGGATGATATGAACCTTGCTCTTTTTATATGAACTTGGGATTTGTTTTCAAAAATTCAAAATTCAAATTAGCATGCTCCTCAATGATGTGCATTTCCCACCGAGCCGTATGACATGATGATGATGATTCATGAAAAAAAACCATAGTCATATGCTACTTGTTTTCATGGTGAGCCTATGTCAAATTGTTTGTGACCTATGTTGAGATTCTTTTCATATGCCCAAGATCAAGATTCACGTACAACCACAAATAAAATGCCAACTCTTACACCGAGAGTTACGCACAACATGCACCCTTCCATCCACCAAAAATATACTCCATTCATTTGTATCATGACCTCTCACCAAAATCCCAGTTACCAAAGGAGAAGCATGGGCTATGTTTGAAGTAAAATGATGAAAGAAGATATGGACATGTGTCCTCCGAAAAGAAAAAAAAGACAAGGAAGTCAGTACTCGTCCAAAAAAAAAAAAGAAGAAAAAAGAATAAGATAGCCCATACCTCCTTCAAATAAATTCCACCAAAAAGAGAGAGTCATGATACCGGAGAACAAAAAAAAAAATGTGTTCCACACACTTTGCACATCTTGATCTAGGCCTATGACTAGTCTCTCCATGTGGTCCGGTTTTTTACTAAGGCAACATGACATGATACAAGTATGCCATTCTTTTTACCTACCCAAAACCCCACAAAAAGCCTTATATAGTTGGTAGGGAAAAAGAAAGGCGAAACTAAGCCTTTGGTGAGGAACAAACCACATACAAATTGAGTGATCCGAGTGAATCATTCGAGGAGCAATGCTATATTTACATTTTCAAAATCAAATGAAAACCCAAGTTCCTGCACTTATTTGAAGCAAGGGGATTTGAATTTGTGTTATTCCATAATTCAATTACCCAAGATTGACATGGTAGACACATCAAAAAGTTCACAAGTGCAGGCGAAGCTTGGAATAACTTGTATGCAGGTTACATATCAAGGAGATGACCCATCTTAGTCCTTAGCCTTTACTCGAGGACGAGCAAAGGACTAAGTGTGGGGAGTTGTTGACGGTCGTTAACTACATATTTTATACCGTCAACATTAGTATAAAACCACCAAAACACAATAATAATAGGGCTTTGAGCTAACCATTTCCACAAGTTTTGGTACTTCACTTGTTTTGCAGGACAATGTTGAAAACATATACATTGGCCAAAAGCAAAGGAAAACATATAAAGAATAACAAGACCCTAAATGGACATATGCAAAGCAAGGAGAAGAGAGGAGAAATGCCCATAAACATGAATATCAACATCTATACATAAGCCCAAGAAGTGGAAACCCAAATCCAACATGAAATGACATTGGGCCACTTGACATGGGTTTAGTATTTTGGGCATAACTTTTTTCATACGGGCCCGATTTCGGTGCACCACCCGCCAAAACGAAGCTAACGATTTAAACGGACGCGTCACAAAATTTGAGCCCAATCGCCTGGTTTGGGTGCGCCCGCACCCGCGGTCGCCAAACGGGCCCACTTTTCTCCGGGCGATACAATCAATGTCCGAAAAGTTGTAAGGCGGTGTTGGTTGCCACGTTCATCGAACCGGACACCGGGAGGAGGTCGGTTTGGTGCTTTGAAGAGGAGAATATTCCAAGCATCTTTAGAGCATATGCTCTCTCCCCCTCCTATAAATAGATGGCTCCTCCCTCTCACTCCAAGACAACCAATTCCATACACAACACAAAGGAGAGTCACAATGTAATAGAAAGGGAGAAGCTCCACTCTTGTTCTTCTTCCTCTTCTTAGTTCTAATGGAGAGTGAGAGAGGGAAAGCTAGAAGGATACTTTGCTCCTTCTAGTCGGAGTTGTCGGAGTGCCCTCGGTGGTCCGCGGTTCCTAGGAGGTCGGAGTGCCGGACTTGTCGGTACCTGTTTCGTTTGTACCTCTACAACTTACTTACACTTTGGTAAGGAAGTTTGTGCTCATCTTACGGCTTATTGTTCTTCAAGCATATTATCTTAGCTGTTATAAACTTGCGGGATCGATAGTCGTACCTTCGGGTCGTAATTCTTGGTGAAGGGACTCTTTGACCGGGGAACCTTGATCGACACCAAGAGTTGTGTACGGTAGTGCAAACGTGGTGTTTGGGCTAACGCCCACCTATCTTTTGCGAAGCATCCCACGGTCGTGAGGGTAGGCGGCAGGGTTGTGACAGCCTTGTCCGTCCCTTGTAATCCCTCCACGTTCGGGTGTGACGTAGAGCTAATGGCCGGACTCTGCCCGTTATTGGGCGAGGGCCGGTGCCCGAAGTAAGGAGATAACAACTCTAGAAATCCCTGCCTGAAAACCTGAGCCCATAGAGATACCTCACCACCCATAGTTATCCTTAGGGAGGCTCTGTTCAGAGACTAGTGCGCAAACGTTCCCTGTGGAAAATACGATACCCTGAATACTTCCGGGTGAAAGCTACAACGACAGTTCCGTACGCTTGTGGATTCTTCTGCATACGTTAACGAATGTCAAAAGCCGCGAGGTCCGCTCATGCGCCGCCGTCTGCCTGACTGAGAAAGAAAGGGATGAAGGAGAGAGAGAGCACGGATGGGCTTTCACTTTGGCGTTGGTTGTTGGAGTAGGTGTTATTTTAGGTCCCAAACATTTTACTGTAGAAGACTTACAACACATATGAGTACTGGTAGTCTGTTGGAGACAGTCTTAGGGGCCTAGGGCATTACTTTATGTTGTTTTCATAATGGGTAAGTTAGATGCAGATTTTGAGGCTTGCTATATATATTTTTTTTCACAATTGTAGATGGAGGTGATTTTTCTAGAAGTAGGGCTCGTTTAGCACAACTCTAGTTCCAAAATGAATATCAGACCTGCAGCTTGTAGACTAAATTAAAGTAGTTTAATTGTTTATATTTAATCTAACTATAAACGAGAGAACTTACATAGATGCACTTGACATGCCTGCAGCTCCTAGAGCCAAGATTTCCTAGAGTAAAAAAAAAATCCAAAGATTCATAGAACTAGATCTCTGCCAAATAGAGCCTTACTAATAATGTTGATTATACTATACTTAATTAATGGCTAGATATTTCTCATTTTTATCACAATATATGATTTATTACTTTATTTTACATGTGTCAGGAGAATTAACATGAAGCCTCCTTCCTAAGCCTCTAACTCTATTTTTGGTTGTAGGCCTCTAATTAGCCAAGTTACTTCATGGACTCGATGGGAACTAGCCCAATAGGTCTTTTCAACTAGGCCAATATTGGGCTTCAGTATTTCGATAACTTTATTTATAAAAAAAACATAATAGCTTCTACATGTAGAAAGTGAGACTAATAACTCTGTAACTCAACGAAGTGGTTGGGGCTGAGAGGTGAGTATATGGTGATTTGTACATTCCAACCACTCAGATTAAAAGTCATCCTCATTTTTAATGAAAAATTCTAGTTTTTTTTTACCGAACCGGTCGGGGAGTCACCGACCTTTTTTTTTTTTTTTTTTTTTTTTTTTTGCTTTTTTAATTAAATGAAAGAATGGTTACAAAATAAGGTTACAAGGCATCTAAACCCAAAGGGGAAAAAGATTGAAACCTATACATTGCTATCTCTCCAAGCTTTAAGTAAATTACTTCTAGAGGATTTGGCCTTGATACACACCAAACCCAAATCTTCCTTAAAAATTCTTTTCCACTCCCTGAAATCTCTCTGCCCATTGTCGAAGATAATCTTGTTTCTTATTTTCCAAAGAGCCCAACAAGCAGTCATCAAGATTTCTCTGAAGATAACACTATGAAAGTTTGTTCTCGCCTCCATAAGCATGTCCAAAGGATTAAGATTCAGATTCCAATCAATATTGATAGATGACCAACACATCCTGCTGAAAGTGCATCCAAAGAATAGATGCAAGTAAGTTTCTTCACAGTAAGGCTACAAAGCACGCAGCTGTAGCAGTCAAGAAACAAGTTTTTTCATCCTATATTGATCTCGTTTTTGTACCACCTCTAAGTTAAACTAATACACAATTGAGACATATATTTGTTAAAACCAACTTGCTCGTAGATTTTTGATGTACTACATATAAATTTGATCAAAAGCTTGACTTAGTAAAAGGAAAATAATTTTGCATTCCTGTTGTGGAACGTTCAGGAAGAACTTTTTTTTCTTCCTGTGAAACTTGTGTTGCAACGCCAAACAACTTTCACGGAGCACAATAACGACGGATACAAATCTCCTATCCTTGCCTTTGCAGGCTAGCGATCTTGTTTGAGTTTGGTAGTATGCTCTGATTGCGAACCAAACACATCTTTAATCTCTATCCAAAACATGGCATGCATGATAACTAAGCTTGGCAAGAAACGACGAACGAGACGCATAGAAAGCACAGTAACCGGCCCGTTTCATCCAAAGATGAAATCGGCTTATTTAGTACTAGTAAATTTGGCAGCATATACAGTCGCATAGTAGCTAGACTGAGAAAACAAGTCTTTATTTTGTCATTTGTTGCTCATGCTCATCAATATATAGCTACATATATACAAGGGTTCTTGGAGCCTGCCTATGTGAAGAACAAGATTTCGATGATCCCTTGCCATACGTGAAGAACAAGATCTATATACCAAATTATATTTACCAACAACAGCTAGCAAACTGCTGCTAGAAAATTTGTGGCGGCAGGAATTGAATTCATCGATTCAGCATGAAGAAGAACAAGTCAGGGGCATCCAACTACCTGTGCATAGCACCGATCTTTAGCTCCTGCGTTTCCTCCGACAAGCAGCAGCAGTCGAGCGCCGACGCCGCCAGGAGCCGGCTGAGCTTCTCCTTCCCGGAACGCCAGCAGCAGCAGAAGCAGAAGCCTGAGCCGGCAGTGGAGGAGCAGAGCAACTCGGAGAGCATCATCGACCCGGCGGCCTCGGTCATCGCGAGGAAGGGGAAGGAGAAGGGGGACGGCGGCAAGCACTGCACCGTCATCGTAGGCACCATCTTCGGCCGCCGCACCGGCCGCGTCACCTTCTGCGTGCAGCGCGACGCCGCGGTGCCGCCGCCGTTCCTCTTCGAGCTGTCCGTGCCCATGCAGTCCCTCGCCACCGAGATGGGCTCGGGCCTCCTCCGCATCGCGCTCGAGTGCCACCGGGGCGCCGGCGCCGGCAGCGGGGAGAGCCGGAACGTGTGGAAGGCGTCCTGCAACGGGCGCGACGTCGGGCACGCCGTGCGTCGGCGGCCGACCGAGGGGACCGCCGCGTGCTGGAGAGCATGCGGACCATGACGACCGGCGTCGGCGCGCTCCCGCCCGCGGTGGCGCTGGAAGGGCCGCCCAACGATGATGGAAACACACAGCAGCAGCAGCAGGACGGCGCCGGTGCAGGGGAGGTGCTTTACATGCGGGCGACGTACGAGAGGGTCGTCGGCTCCAAGGACGCCGTGTCCTACCACCTCATCAGCCCCGGCGGCGGCGCCGGCGGCAGCCCACCTCAGGAGCTCAGCGTCTTCCTGCTGCGGACCAGGGGGACTGAGATCACAACGCTTATATTATGCATCATCAACGTTTATTACAGTCACACATGTAAAAATATTCATAATAATGTATAGTTGGTGCAGCTGTTGATACCTGCTCTTAATAATGAATTAATAAATCAAAATCATCATAACAGTCAGCTACAGATACTAAAAATCAGCTCATAACAGTTTGTCTTTTAACAGAGGTCTGTTCCTAACATTTGTACAGAGCTATCACAGCTTACTACTGATGATGGATATGGCCAGGTGCATATCTGATGCAACCAGTCTGAAATTTTAACAGAGATTGCATTTGAATTTAATATTGCCAAAAATGCAGATTGATGCACAAAACCCATCTATAATCTGAGTTTCTGAACTCAGTCAAATATTGCTTTGTGTGTACCACATTTTTTTTTTTTTTTCCAAACGGCAACCCATTTCCATTGCATGAACGGAAATACAGATAGTTCGAGGATACAAACACGCAGCAACAGATAGGCCAGAAAACGCTCAGCAGCAAGACTCCTCTCTAACCAACCAGTCAAAAGCTTAACCTGCAAAAGCACGGCATCTATGCCCTACTGAAAACCAAAACGAGCAGCAAGTTCTAGTCCAGCAACCTTACTTATTACATCAACAACCAGTCACATCTGGCTAACAGCAAAACCACTTAATCACCCATGATATATATATCACAGTCGACACAGACCAAAAAGCAACAGGAGATGCTAATCTTCAGGCGCCCTCTTCCTCCCCAGTCTACTGCTCCTCCTAGTCTGATGCTTCCTTGTCTTGCAGCAATTAGGTGAATGTTTATTCATATGGTACATACACTAGTAGTACCTAATTGACAGACAGCGGCCTAGCAAATCATCAGAAGAGAAATTTGTTGTAACGACAAGGCCAGAAAGTCTGAAAAAGAAGAAACCAACAAATAAACTCTTCCGTGAAGAATTAAACAAATTGTGAAAATGTACCCCAAATAAGAGAGGAGATTCCACTGAAAGGGAAAATTGGATGAGGAATGCAGGAAGTCACATGCAACCAAAGCGGAACAATGAATAACATAACATGGACGAGAAACACAATCAAATCCTACAATATACCAGTCCCGCAAACAAACCAACATTAGCAAATATATAATGCATCGAAATTTAATCAAGCTACCTAAGTTAGCCATCATGAGCATTGTACAAATACATAAAAAGGTAGAGAATGATCATTTGACTGTTCACCCTAACCCACCCACTGTGATACCTAGCTAAGACATACAACGCCGAAGCATAAACAGATCTCACGTCAGGTTAGCTGCTGCCAGGCAGTGCAGCCAAGACACTGTGAAACTCCCGTTTTGCATCGTCACAGGCTTCCTTGAACTTGCTCTGCTTTGACTTTAATTTAGAGAGCTTTGCGCCTTTAGTTTCCATCTCCGCTGCAATCTTCTGTTTTTCCTGGCAAAGGGCCCCAAGTTTCGTCTCGAGCTCAGCTATAACACTATCTTTTTCATCATGCAGCGCACCCATTCTGGTTAATGAATCTGTCTCCACTTCTACCTCTACATCCAGCTTGTCCATTTCTTCAAGAGAAATAGTGTGTCGAGATTTGATTTTGACCACTTTGGTTAGGGCGCTATGCAAAGATTGGATGTTAAATCCATTTCCCTCCAGATGTTGGAGTGTACTAAACTTGTCCTCAAAACATTCTATGTTGTTCTCTATGCTTGCTGTCTTTATAAAACTCACTAGCTGGGAAAATACAACCATCAGACCTAATGCCATTCCTTCATGCATTGATGGGGGATATTCTCTTAGTGAAAGGAAATGCGGACGTTGACGATACAGACTATACACATCCATTGCTTCAAATTGACGCCACATAGGTGAGCTCTTGACAAACAGAGGCTTGCCTGTATCAGCCAGTGGTGAGGGCAACCAGCTCTCAGAAGCTGAAGAACTGTCTACGTTGGATTGTGAGCTCCCATCATTCTGAAGACAATGTAGAAAGACCAAGCTCTCGTCCACTTTCCCACCAGCCTGTTGGACTCGATAATCAATAGATGGGATGGTTCTTTCCATAACACAGTTGTTTTTAGCTACTTGAGTAGTAGAATGATCATTTCTGTTCTGATCAGACAAATGAGTGCCCATCACCATTGGGCTATGTTCCGAACCTTCAGCTAATGTGCCATCTTGTTGTTTTAGATCTTCCCTTGACTTTTTGGTAGCCGAAGATCCAAAATCAAGACTGTATTTATCATCATTGGATGTCACATAGACATGCGATCTCGGATTTTCACAAGACATGGACAGTGGCCTCAAGCTAACTAGTCTCTTAGCAACCACAAACCTCCTTCGGTTGCCACTGCAATTGTTTGGGGGCTTGAGCAGATGTTCATCAGCCAGCCTCGATGGAGAAAGAGCTAGTGGTGAAGGCAACGCGGTCTCAAAAGCCAAGCAACCCCTCAATGGAGAACTGTCCATGGTGGACTGTGAGTTCCCAGCATTCCGAAGACGCAGTAAGACCGAGCTCTCATCCCCTTCCCCACCAGCCTGTTGATCCATTTTCCCACCAGCTTGTTGGACCTGATAATCAGGAGATGGAATGGCTGTTTCCGACACACGGTTGCTTTTAGCTAAATGAGCAGCAGAATGATGTGTGCACACCTGATCATTTATGTTCTCATCAGACAAAGGAGTGCCCATCACCATTGAGCTATGTTCCAAAACTTCAGCTAATGTGTCATCTAGCTGTTTCAGACCATTCCTTGACGTTTTGGTAGTCAAAGATCCAGAATCAAGACTGTATTCATCACCATTGGATGTCACATCGACCTGGGAGCTCGGATTTTCACAATACATGGAAAGTGGTTTGTTAGCAACCGCAATCCTCCTTCTTGGGGGCTTGAGCAGATGTTCATCAGCCAACCTCGATGGAGAAAGAGCTAGTGGTGAAGGCAACGTGGTCTCAAAAGCCAAGCAGCCCCTCAATGGAGAACTGTCTATGGTGGACTGTGAGTTCCCAGCATTCCGAAGACGCAGTAACACCGAGCTCTCATCCCCTTCCCCACCAACCTGTTGATCCACTTTCCCACCAGCCTGTTGGACCTGATAATCAAGAGATGGAATGGTTGTTTCTGACACACGGTTTCTTTTAGCTACATGGTCAGCAGAATGATGTGTGCACACCAGATCGTTTCGGTTCTGACCAGACAAAGGAGTGGTCATCACCAATGAGCAATGTGGGCTACATTCTGAACCTTCAGCTAATACGCCATCCAGCCGCATCGGATCTTTCCTTGACCTTTTGGTGATCGGAGATTCAGGATCATGACCGTGTTGTTCATCACCATCACATGTCACATCAACAGGTGACCTTGGACTTTCTTCAGTCCTCAAGTTAGTTGATGGCCTCTTAGCACCCACAATCCTTCTTTGATTGCCCTTGTTCAAATTGTTCCAATCGTTTACGGGCTTAAGCAATTCCACTTCCTTGATCACCATGATGTGTTTCTTCTTGTCACCGACAATGACCTTGTACCTCCACTTCGCCCCTGCCATGACGCTGTTCACCTTTCCCAGCGACCACGCCCCTCTACAGTAGGCCTCGACCTCATTGCCAGGCACCAGCTGCAACTCACTGTCACTGTCCCTGCAGAAATGTTCCAAAGCCGGCCTGATGAACTGCCAATGGACACACTCGGCAGCCTTCCCCTCGCCGTAGTCCACGACGTAGCTGAGTTGGTCGACGACCCTCAACACAGTGGCGGGGAACCAGGAGTTGCCGAACAAGTCCCGGTACCTCCCCACCTCCACGTTTTCCCCGACCTCATAGACTCGGAGCTTGTAGCTCGGGGCAGCCATCGCCGTCCGGGAGGGGACCCATTTCCCGTCGACGTAGTCACGTCTGGGCCGGACGAGGTGGTGGGGGAACTCGATGACCTCGCGGGTGATGGGGAAGCCGACGGTGACGGAGGCGCCGGGTTCAGAATCGGGAGAGTCGAGGGTGGACATGACGATGCCCGTCCACCAGCCGTCGCAGTGGAACGCCTCCACGATGTCGTAGAGGTGGAACCGCGGCGAGGGCAGCGGCAGCGGCCGGGGGCGGACTTGGCTGGCCGGGAAACTCTCCGTGAGTGCGGTGCAGCCATCGTCGTCGACGAGGTGCGAGTAGGTGGCGGTGTACTCGCGGCCGCGGTGGCCATTCGCGGGCGTGGAGTCGACGACCGTGGCCTCGTACCAGGAGCCGTGGAATCCTTCGCAGTCGAGGCGGACCTCGACCTCGGCGCCGCTGGGCGACGAGGCCTTGCTCCTGCGTTTGCCGGACCGGCGACGGCAGCGGACCATTCGGGGCGTGAGTTGGGTAGTGTGTGGGTTGAGGTTAAGTTGAGCGAAGCGTGCGAGAGCTGCTGGAAGTGAAGGAAGGTTATGGCCTCTCCGTGGACTTAATAATAGTATAATCGGCCCGATTAAGATTACCGAACAGGCCGAAAATGCATGGCATGGGAAAGCAAGCCCACGGCCCACTGGACCTTCCAGGAACTGTCCCAGGTCAAATAGACAATAATAATTTCTATCATTTTTCCTCAGTCAAACACACAATAGGTTTTGGTCGGAGCAAATCACTTCTCCATATGCACTTAAAGATATGAATAACTGAATCAAATCAGTCGATTCTCACCTGCTCTGTATCCTACTCTACCAGAATCACTTAATCAAGGAGCTCAAGCTAAGAACAATCTAATGTTGATTTCTACTTCTTCCTTGGCAGTGGCAGACCTGGATATAGGAAAAGAGTAGTCAATATGACATCAAATGGAAGCACAGGGGATCAGATTCGTATTTTGTTACTACCTAAAACAACGAAGTAATCCTACCCTACTAAAATAATACCACTAGTGTTTAGTTTGGTGAGTTGTATCGCAAATGGAAATGAAAATCAAATTACAGGTTAATCGGAGGTGGGATGGGTGATTGTGGCCTTAGCCAGCCATGGGCTCCTGTCATCATGATCCCCGCCAAGGAGCTCATGCGTCGTAGGCACCAGCACCGGCCAATCCAAGATAAAACAATTGACGGAAGGGAAGTAGCTAACTATTATTATTATAAATCATTAAAACAACAAAATATTGAAGGAAGGGGAGTAGCTAACTATTATTATTAAATCATCAATAAAACAGCGAACTATGGACCCAAGGGGAGCAGCTAACTATATTCTTACTAAGTACGGAGTACTAGCCTAATCTACTACTAGTAGTAATATATATGTACTGCAACACTGTTTCAGGGACAATCACCTCAGCCAATAGTATCATCACGAGGTCAACCTGTTGCCTCTACAGCTTTCATTTCTTCTGTAGCACGACTGCACGAGCCTTTGACAAAGCCTCGGTAATATCAGAGTCAGAGTTCACTGGCACAACAACTTTCAGCAGATCAATGAAAGCTTCGACATCCTTGACTTCCCTTTCATCTCCAAGATACTTCAGTATCTTCTCAATCATCGAAGGATCCAGGATCCAGTCAGATTTAGGAGGGCACATATAGAGGGCATTTTTGGCCATCTCATAAGCTCTCGCGACATCACCTTTCTCTGTATAGCTAATTGCCAAAATTTCCCAGCTGGTTGCAGGAGGCATCTTTCCCTCCATCAAGAAGCCGTCGAGCAGCGCCTCCGCCTTGTCCAGCAAGCCTTTTTGGCAGTATCCTTTGAGCAAGGTTTCTGGAACTCTGAAGTCAAATGGATTTTTGGAGGACTCCCACTTCTTCAGCAAGCCTTCAGCTTCCGCTATCTCATCAAGCTTCACAAGCACTGCAAGCATGTTAATGTACTCCCTGTTGATAAACCTCTTATTACAGTTCAACATTTGCATTGCCCACAGCCTCTTGACCTCTGATTTGTCCCCAAGGTGGCCATACAGGGAAATCAAGTGTCTATAGGCATCCGAATCCTTTTTATCCATTTTTGCCTCTGCTTTCTGTAAGGCAGAGTATGCATTCTCCCTTAAGTCACCCTTAATGTAGTGGCTTGCTACAACAGCATAGACATTCCAATCAACAACTTGAGGCTCGCATTCCATCTCCTCCAGGGTGTTCTTCAACCCCAAAAAGTCAGCTCTCGTGCCATAGGAATTTATGCATATTCTGTAGCTGGAATTATTGGGAGTGATACCATTGCTCTTCATTTCTGCCATCACCAAAGGGACCCTCTCATGCTGCCCTATGTTGGTATACATGCTCATGAGGCTGTTGTAGGGGAACGCGGAGAACACCACGAAGCCCAGCTCTTTCATCTCCTGAAAATGGACTAACGCTTTGTCGACCAAGAGTTCTCGTGTGTAGCAGTTGAGAAGTGCAGCATAGGGTCTCTCTGTCTTATCTTTGTCAGATAGGTTACTGAAGTAGGTCTCTGCTGCTCCAACTCCATGAATGTGACTGACTAAATCCAGGTGAATAGCATGATCGTTTGGTTGAAATTTGACATGACCCTTGAGATTCATCCACTCCGAGACCTGTGCATAGTGGAAAAAAAGGATAATGATCGATGAGGGATGCCAAGCAAACATACAAAACTGTGTATACAGCAAGCCTACAATGCTAAGTCCTAGAACATATATGCTTCTTGAGGACATGTATTCGCTATGAACATATATGTACTGAGTCCTATATGTTGGCCAGCATTGCGTATACAGATTGGTCAGTGCATAAGTAGTACCTATGACTGAAGAGCAAGCCAAAATTACTCGACTCCTGAATACCCAGTGATAGTTCAAGTTGCCCTCTTTGTACAGTCCTATCCATATTGCTATACCAATGAGTTGCATATCGCATTTTAGAAATTTCTGCATTACACAGATTGGTCAGTGCATAAGTAGTACCTATGACTGAAGAGCAAGCCAAAATTACTCGACTCCTGAATACCCAGTGATAGTTCAAGTTGCCCTCTTTGTACAGTCCTATCCATATTGCTATACCAATGAGTTGCATATCGCATTTTAGAAATTTCTGCATTACATTCTGCTCGAGGGAAATCTATCCTCTTTCTGTAGCAGCATTACATCATATACATACAACTCAATGCAAATACGAAGAGACAGATAGTATGGACATGTATAACCTCTATCCCCCTCCCCCCTGTATCATTTTATCGAACACCTTCCATGCACCAATGACAACAGGCAACCTAGAATGAAAGGAGGGCACGGAGAAGAGCCTCACCACGAGGGCCTGGCGGTAGCGGCCGCGCGTGTGCAGCTCCTTGACGATCTCCGGGAAAAGGAGTGAGCCCGGGTCCAGGTGGCCCAGCGGCCGCGCCGGCCGCGTTTGCTCCTCCACGTTGTTGCTGCAAGAGGAGGAGGCAACGAAACGAGAGGGCGGGACGGAGATGTGCCCTCCGCGCCGTCCAAGGCTGTCCCTGAGCAGGCGGCGGCGTGCCGAGGCGAATGGAGAGGACGCGGCCATGGCGAACGCCATGGCGTGCGGGCGGCTTGGCACTGGCTTTGCCGTAGGCCGCGTGGGTTTCGGTCTCTCTCTTGGGCTTCGGGCTTCGGCCATTTCGGTTTCTGGCCCAGTTATCTCAGATCCTTTGTACCACCGTGAAGTAACCATTTTTTTCTCCTCGAACTCTATATAAAACTCATTTTTTTTACCCTCTCTCATAAAAACCTATTCATGCGGAGGAGCAAACTATTATTAATTAATTAATTAATATAGTAAGAACCAATCAATAAAACAGCGAACAATTGAAGGAAGGGGGAATAGCTAACTATTATTAACTTGATCTACTACTATTATATATGTACTGAAACACCGCTTCACGGACAATCAGCTCAGCCAATAGTATTCTCACGAGGAGCTCCCGTTGCCTCTTCAGCTTTCTTCTCTTCTCTCGCACGAGCCATTGACAAAGCTTTGGTCATATTTTATTTTATAATAACCTCTACAATTTGGCTAGAGTTCCCGGCCTCTGAGGTTATCCACGTTAGCAAAAACGTTTTAATCCGTTTGATCCAGCTTTTAACGATTAGATCTGATTTACCATACTGTTTAGCTTTATCCTAATTGTAACAAATACTCTATACCAACTAGTGAGTGCGAGGAACCCGGCTGCGACATGAGGGCGACTCCGTCACCCCCCGCCGCCAAAGACGCCGCCGCCGCCCCTCCGCCGCCCGTAGCCGCCCCCTCGCCCAACGGCAGATCCGGACTCCCCCTCGCGGGCCGTCGGCTCGAGGTCCGGCTCGTCCCCGCGCGACTGGGGACGAGGGAGATCGGGTCGCCCTCTCCGGTGCTCGCTCCCGCGCCGCTCCCTCTCGGCCAGCGCGCGGCCGCGCCGGCCGGCCGCTCGCCACTCGCGCGATTCGTCCGTCCCGGTCCCAACCGTCCGCCCTAGCAAGCTGCTGCCGCCGGCGGCAGCAGCCGCCGACGGGGCCGGCATCAATCCGCCGGGAGGAAGCGTAAGAAGCCATTCTTTGAGGGCGTTGAAGGGCATCTCGGGCCACCAGCAACGCAGCTATCATCACCGCTTTGGCCCCATCGTCTTTTGATGTGAGGAGCCTCAATTCAAGCATCGCCATCGGCGGTGGTCGGAGCACCGCCACCGTTACCTCCGACAAGTCAACACCAACTTTCAATGCGCGGGGCGGCAGTGGAGCCTCTCCTTCGCCAGCCAGCTCCTCCATCGACAAGCTTCTCTTCTCGGCGCGCGGACCCGTCCCGCGGCTCGTCGACGGATGTGAGAAAGCACCATGTCGCCGTCTCCAAAAGCTACTCCCTCGCGCAGGCTCGAGTGGAAGGGCTCTCTGTCAACACATCTTCATCATTATCTCGCGTCACTCAAGTCACGCGGTCGGAGCGAGTCTTGCCTTCAAGAGGTGGGCTCGAGGTCGATGCTACCGTTGCCTTGCCCGCGACCATCAAGTTAGCTCTTGTCGCGACTCCTTTCGCCGCATTCGTTGTCGACGTCCGGGGCATAGAGGCGGCATTGCCGTTCTCAACATGGATGGTCGACGGAGAACCCCGTGCTTCATCACCGGCGTACACTACGTCCGTGTACCAAAGGCAAGTGCGGGGACCATCGCAACTCGTCATCGGACCAACAACCTTTCGGTTCGCATGATAAAGATGTTGAGCTTGCTTGTCGCAAATGTGTCTCTCCTCGCCGATGACTTCGACCCTACAATCGTGCTTGCACCTATGGTGGAGTCTCCGCGAGCGGACTTGTTGGAGTCTTTGCGATCGGACCTCGATCGTTTGATTGCGGTTCGTTTGGAGGAAGCGGTGCGCCCCCTCGGGGAGGAGGCTTCAACCATCAAGTTGTGGCTAGCTCGTATAGCCAACCATTTGGAGTGTCTTGAGCCATGTCTTCGAGCATGTCGTGCCTCGAGCTCTTTGGTCCATGTTCTCCGTTCGACGGTCGCCGACACCATCGATCATGGCTTCCCTCGCGGCGGCTTGCATGCCGGTTGTTTCCTTATGTGAGGACTCTTGTGCGAGATAGTGCATTCCCTATTCTTGACAAGATGGCCACAGAGGTGGCTACCACGAGAGATTCACCAAGAGGTGACTAGCACGTAGATTCACCCAAAGGCAACCACGAGCAAGCTAGTGCGGTGCTCGCGGGGGCCTCGACGAGCAGGGGAGGTCACCTCTATTGAGGATGTTGTTTTGATGGAGGATGCACCTATTGATGGGGCAAATTTGTCTCTAATGCTCGGTGGTTGAACCTATCACGGTTGAAGACCGCCCTCCCCTTTCCACGACCGAGGTCAACATAGAAGAGCCCCGAGAGGATCCACCGATGGAGATAACGTCTCCTCCAGACCCTAGACCTAGGGAGGGAGAGGACTTCACATGCCCTCCAATACAAACTGTGACACCAAGACATCGCCGCCGTAAGTCCTATGAAGGCCCTTCGGTCCCTATTGTCATGCCCTCCGATGTGGGAGCGACACAACTAGGATGGAGCAGACATGGCGTGTCCTACAAGACACTCCTCTTCGCCACCTTCCGTGACAACAAGTCGCCGTCGTCGACGCAAGTCCTATGATAAGTCTTCGCTCCGCAGAAGTGGTCGTCTTGCTCGACGCGGTGTGTTAGCGGATCTGGGCATTGTTGGGAAGGATGGGAAGCTCGATGACGACGCAATTCAAGAAGTCGTAATCTTTTTGAAGGATCTGTTGCCGCCAGACACCCTCAATTCTCTATTGGGTTTGAAGGGTCCTGCCTTCTGGAACCTTGTGGCGGAAGTCGCTCGCCTCTTCGTAATATGTTGTAGGGTTTTTCTTGTTGTCGTTGTCGGTAGACTTTTGTTGGTAGTCGTCTTTGTTGTCTTCAGTGGTTCTTTCGTGTTGTTCGTGGTCTTCTAGTTGTTGTTTTCGTGGTCTTCTAGTTGTTGTTTCGTTGTCTTAGTCTAAGCTTTTCGTTTGTAAGTTGGTTGAGGTTAGATCGCGCCCGCCCAGGCGGTCCCTTCTTTTAATATATACGGGCAATTTCTCTCCCGCCGGTTAGTTTCAAAAAAATTGTAACAAATACGGGCACTATCTGCTTCTGCCTACCGAGGCCAAAAACAAAATCTACCGTCCCCCTCGTTCTAAAAAAAAAAAAAAAAAAAAAAAAAAAAAAAAAGAAAACGGAACCTCTCTCTCGCTCTGTCCGTCTCCGGCAGCGTCGCGGGAGGCCGCCACCCGCGCCGGCCCCGGCGCCTCCACCGCTCTGCTGCCCAGCCCCGCCTCCCCCCGCGCTTCCTCTCTCGCTCCTGACGAGGGCAGCGCGACTGAGGCGGTGGCGCGGGAGTCGTGCGGCCAACGGCCCTGGCCCTGGACTCCGACATGGAGCTTCAGGTGGTCGACGAAACCCTAGCTGTTTGTCGTCATCGTTTCGAGATGGAGCTTTGGCAATTTCGGGAGTTCTTACATGATTTTTAGCAGACAACGTAGGTTGGTACTGCTTAGCCCCGTAAACTTTAATGTTTTCCATTTTTATTAGGTCATGAGAGAGTAATTAGACTGCTCTTCATGTGGTCATACTGTAATACTCAAATGCCTAAAGGTGTGGCACCTGCTGTTTGCAGATTGACACTAAGAAGATATCTGGAACTTCGACATTCATTACAACCGTGGCTTACAAATTCGATGAATTCATTCTGATCATGTCAGCCCCTCCTTCAATAGGTATCCCAATAATATTGCCAACTATTCCTATTTTTGAGTACCACAAGTTGCCTCCTGCATTGATTACTCTTAGGATTCACAGCAATTCTATTTTTGAGTAACATCAGGTTGCTGCCTGAATCAATTGTTTAGTTCCACATATGCTCTGTAATTTTTATGGTACATCGTGTGGTTCAAGTTTTCTTACTGTCCTTAGGCTTGTTTTCCTCCCAGTAAGTTATTAGCATTATCCTTTAACTATGATATTTGTTTGCAAGATATTGTGGTCCTCCAGTTCAGTAAATTAAAATTATACATTATCCTTTAACTATGATATTGTTTGTGAAATATTATGTTAATTGATATTGAGTTCAATGAATTTCGATAACCTCATCAAATGTGTTTCCACACCTTTCAACTGTAGCCTTGTTCTCTCTAATTGACTTCTTCTTTTCTCGTGTGCAGATTATACTCGATTGTGAAAAATAATTGCCGCATGACGTTTTCTGGTTCTATCTTTAACCCATGGGTAGTGGAGAACTTGGAATTACTAAATATTTGTTTGTGCTTTTAGAATTTTGTTTTCAATTAATCAACCTGCTACTAATTTAACCAAATGCTCCCCTCACCTTTTTTTCAGAGAAAAATTTCACTTGACTAAATAAAATGGCAACTGAAGTCCATTGGGTTATGTATCCGTCTGCACATGTATGTCCCTCTTCCTTCTGTTATTCCTTCTGTAATTGCACAGTGCCAACCTTACATGGTGCTTTAGGTCATCTCATAGGATGCTAAACGATGCTTGCCAGCTTTTAAGCCTGAACTTGAGCATGAGTTATAGAGTTAGGTTTTTCTTATTTGTGAAAGGTCTTTTTTTATAATTTGTATTGGTTTGAAACATGAGTGGTTCTTGAGCATAGGCTATAAGGCGTTGGAGAATGCCTTATGAGTTGACTTTTGAATTATTAGTTGATTAGTTGATACCTCTACTACTAATTTTGTGTATTCCTTTGGAAATCTGTGGTTGCATTGGAAGGCTTACTAGAGTATGCTAATTTCCTTAAGAGTTTTGCACCTTGTGCTAGGAGGCTGCAGTTCAAGTACCTTGTCTCTAATTGCCTTGTGTGCTAGCTTTGCGTGGCTATTTACATTCTTTTTAATTTTGAGCAATGTGGCTATTTATACATTCATGGAGGGCTGTGTGTACAGGGTGCCGATGACCACCTTTCGCTTGCTATCTTCAGGTATTGTGTCAACCAGTTGTGTCATGTAGGCTAGCTAGATTGAATCCAGTAACTAATTTTGTGCCTTGTCATTGTTACTACACTGAATCTTGCACATCATTTTAGAAAACTTCAGACTACTTTAACCAGCCATGGACACTTTTAACAAGTGATTTGATTATCCTTTTATATGGATTTTGCAGATCACCTATGCAGATATGCATACTCTTTTCATGTATGTGATGGTTTTGGATGCTGTGTGAATCAAGAGCAAGGTGTTCATCTACAAAGGTACAACTTTGCCTGGTTACTAATGTTGACAAATTTAACTGCTCCTATTGTCTCCATTTAATTTTATCAAATTTGCTTCCGTCTATTGCGCCATAGATATATGAAAGCTAATGCTGGTGTGTTGTTTGTGTTCCCTTCTCGAATTAGTGATTTTCTGTGTTCCCATTCTTTCGTCCTTAGCCATGTTCCAATGGAAATTTTCCTGGTTAGCAGATGGTGCTTTGCCAATCAAATGTTTCCACATTGGTAGACTAGAGATACAGAAGGCGATGAGACTTGGAGATTACAACGTGCCTGTGACTGTCTTCCCCAACCTTTACTACTTAGTACAGTAGAAAATCTCTTTCCTCATGTTAAATTGTCATTGGAGCGTCTCTTAGGGCAAAGCTCTTTCTTAGATATAGTGGTCTGCAAACAGAGAGTTTTTTTCTAATGCAGTGATGCTTAACTCTCCTGTGTATCGAAGAAAAACTCAGGACATATAATTAGGGGGAAACAAAACAACGTCCCAATTGGCACAAGATTGTACCCATTATATGATTTTATAGCTTCAAAGGAACATCATAGTAAAGTTTCTAACCCTTGGGTTTTGGACCTGAGACCCTTTTTGTTTAGACATCAATATAGCTTTTTTTTTCTGCACATTTTTGGGTACATATTTATGCACAGAATTTGTTTAGTACATATAACCATAGCTCTGATGGTATCCTCAGTTCGTTATTATTATTATAACATGATTGCATTAATGCTGCAACTAAAGTGAGCAATCACTGCTGATTTCTTTTTTCTAGCATCCTAGCCCTTTAATCACCTAATGGATTTACCTCCATCCTTTGGTGTTGAGTCTATGATTCCTGTAAGCTTCTGAAATAGAACAAGTTGCTTCCCTTATGTGTGTGGCTGTAGAGCATCGTCCCCTTTGTCCTTTTTATATAGTATATATTCAATCATTTAGATCCCATGACTTTCTTGACTAACATCTATTTTGCTTTTTCCATTAAAGATCAAAGAAAGAGCACATGCAGTACTGTGTGGACCACCCTGAGGAAGTTGCCAAGCTTGCCAAGGTGAAGGCCCAAGTCTCAGAAGTCAAAGGAGGTATGATGGAAAACATTGAAAAGATACTATATTTAACCATTTGAAAAAAAAAATACTCAAAAATGTCTGCATTATAATGAAAAAGAGTGGCACATTATAGTGGAACAGGTTGGAATACTATAATGCAAAAAAGATGGCACATCTCACATGCTATGCTATTTCTGATCCCATATTATTACTATTCTGATGTTCAGGTTCTTGACCATGGTGACAACATTGAGCTGCTTGTTGACAAAACTGAAAATCTGTGTTCTCAGGTAACAGATTCCTTTGTGATATCCACATTGGCACATTTAATTGTGCATGTGTGTATATCCAAGAAAGAAAAAGATGAATTCTTCGTATTTATAGAATATAGAACTTTATGGTATTTACGAAAAATTGGCTATAGATCTACCCCTCATTACATTTGGCCACATGGATTTCACACACCAACTATGGGTCATGTTTTATTCCTGGCACAATGCCCATTAAGCCTTGCTTTATAGGTGTCCATGTGTGGTACTCCTTTCATATATCAGCAGATTCAACTTCCTTACAGTAATGTCATGTATAGTTATTTAATTGGACCTATTGCTGATTAAGGTTAGTAATTGACTTTCCTTGCTTCTATATTCAGCATCACGTGGTCATAATGCACTTCAGCTGTGAGTTTTGTAATGATGTATATGTGAACGTCTCTGTATTTTATATTTTTATGTTTAGCAGAACAAAAGTGCAGGTCTTTTCTGTAGCATCTAATAGCCTGCTGTTAGCAAGAATTCTGCTGATTAAGTTCAGAAAAATAATTGTGCCCTTAGCTTTTCGAGAAGGAGGAATGTCAGTAATAAAGGCCGCAAATTTAAGAAATAATTATGCTGACTAAGATCAAATACGCCTCTGTTGCTTTTTTTCAGTGAGTTTGCTACCTTGCACAATTTGAATTTCAATTTGGGATGAGTGCGATGGTACAAATTTGAAAGTCAATTTAGTAGTGCTATCATGATGATGTAAGAACAATTAGACCAAGTGGGTCTCTGTTTTGCATATGAACATAACAGCTAATGTCTCGATGTGCATGATAGGTCCTTAGTTTTGGACCTGGACAGATCCTGGCTGCACAGATGCTAAACCAATATAAATTCATGCAATATTATGTGTGCAGTACCTATCTGTTAGTTCCTAATAATATATGTATCATTGCCTTTGTTCTACATTTCTCATATGCTAATTGTTGGCATTATCTTTCAGTATTCCAAGGATGCCATTTGATCTCCAAGGGTTGGAGAAGATTGGCATGGCTGTCAGTAGCAACCTAAAGGCGCTTGCTGGTTATTTACAATTCATCAAAGCTAACTACATCACCTTTGGTAATTGATATTTCCACGGCTTCTCAGACAGCCTCATTTTTTTTTACGTAGAAACAATTTCAAGATTATATCTAGGACGCATGGAATTTCTAGACACATGGAATGCACAGATCAATATCCTAGATACCTGCACTACCTATGCCATTACACAGGCAGAAGAAATATCCAGAAACATCACTCACCTATGTCAACAGTACCAACTGCATAGTATGTCAACAGTACCAACTGCATAGTGACCAAGACGACGAGTCCAGGTACTTTTAAAGAACAATACATACTTCTACGTACTCATACTTTTTTTTTTGAGCTCAACGTACTCATAAATTGTACTCATACATTGTACCAAGCATGAGAAGCATGGCCCAAAACTTCAGAGACCTAAAGGTAATAAAAACCGGCCCATCGAGATTTTCTCTTTGCATCCAAATTTAACAACCTTTGGTCTACTATTTTCAGGATCACTATTACTCTACCCGGACCAACACAGACCCATTGATCCTTCGCCATCGCCGCTGTTGCCAAGCACACAGGCCCTACGCCACCATCGCATCAACCATGTAGACTCATTGATCCACCACGTCTTCCACAACTTAACTCTCAGACATTAATGTAACAACATACCTATCTCCATGGACTGTGTGCAATATTATGATGCAGATCACTCAAATATGTATTACGCGCGCAAAGGCGCACGCCTTCTACTAGTCAGAGTTCATTGGCACAGCAACTTGCAGCAGATCAATGAAAGCTTCGACATCCTTGGCATCCCTTTCATCTCCAAGATACTTAAGTATCATCTCAATCATCGAAGGACTAGGGACCCAACCAGAATTAGGGGTGCACATATTGAGGGCATTTTTGGTCAGCTCATAAGCTCTCACGACATTACCTTTCTCCGTATAGCCAGTTGCCACAATTGCCCAGCTCGTCGAAGGAGGCATCTTACCCTTTACCACGAAGCTGTCAAGCAACGCCTCGGCCTTGTCCAGCAAGCCCTTTTGGCAGTACCCTGTGAGCATGACATTTGGGACTCGGAAGTCGAATTCATTGTTGCTGGACTCCCACTCTTTTAGCAAGTCTTCAGCTTCGGTAATCTTGTCAAGCTTCACAAGCACTGCAAGCTTATTGATGTAGTGCGTGTTAAAATATCTCTTACCGTTTGACATTTGCAATGCCCATAGCCTCTTGACCTTTGATTTGTCCCCAAGGTGGCCATATAGGGAAATCAAGTCTCTATAGGCTTCCGAATCCTGTTTATCCATTATTTCCTCTGCTTTCTGCAAGGCAGAGTATGCCTTGTCCCTTAGGTTAGCTTTGATGTAGTGGCTTGCCACGACAGCATAGGTAGTCCTGTCAGCGACAAATTGAGGCTCACATTCCATTTCCTTCAGGGTGTTCTCCAACCCAAAAAAGTCAGCAATCGTGCCATAAGAATTTATGCATATTGTGTAGCTGGAATTATTGGGAGTGATCCCATTGCTCTTCATTTCTGCCATCACCAAAGGGACCCTCTCATGCTGCCGTATGTTGGTATACATGCTCATGAGGCTGTTGTAGGGGAACGCGGAGAACACCACGAAGCCCAGCTCTTTCATCTCCTGAAAATGGACCACTGCTTTGTCGACCAAGAGTTCTCGTACGTAGCAGTTGAGAAGTGCACCATAGGGCTTCTCTGTCTTATCTTTGTCAGGTAGATTACTGAAGTAGGTCTCTGCTGCTCCAACGCCATGAATATGACAGATTAAACCCAGGTGAACAGCATGATCCTTTGGCTTAAATTTGACGTGACCCTTGAGATTCATCCACTCAGAGACCTGTGCAAAGTGGAAAGATAATGATCAATGAGGAATGCCAAGAATTAGTACAAAACCACGCATACAGCAAGTCTGCGACCCTAATTCCTAGTAATATGCTTCTTGTGGACATGTATTCACTAATCATGTGATACGACTATGAAGCAAGGATGGACAAGCTTATACTGAATCCTATATATGTTGACCAGCATTGTGGATACAGATAGGGGTCAGCACATAAGTAGTGCCTATGTGACTCAAAAGCAGGCCAAAATCTGTCTGTGAATCCCTAGCGATAATTCAAGTTGTGCTCTTTGTATCAGTCCTCACTCCTCACCATGTCGCTCAGAGAAGGAAAAAAAATATTCACAACAAAATATTTCACGTGATTAGCATGGTACCAATGAGTTGCATAAGCTTTTAGAAATTTCTGCATTACATTGTTCCCGAAAAAAATCTATCCTCTTTCTGTAGCACCATAAAATCATCATACACATGCAGCTAATGCAAACAAGAAGAGACACATAATATGGCAAGAAAAACAACAGCATCGCGCCATGTCATTTCATCTAACACCTTCCATGCGCCAATGACAACAAGCAGCAACCAAGAATGAAAAGGGCAGGGCATCAAGGAGAGCCGTATCTACCTCAAGGGCCTGGCGGTGGCGGCAGCGCGTTCGCAGCTCCTCGACGATGAATCGGAGATCCACGGCTCGGAGGAGGTTTCCGGGCCTCGCTGCCCACCGTTCGATCTCCGGCACAAGGAGCGTGCCCGGTTTGCCCAGCGGCCAAAGCGTGGACCCCAGGGTCGGTGAGTTGCTGCGAGACGAGGAGGCTACTGAGCGGGAGGGCGGGACGGGGAGGAGCCATCTGCGGCGGCGGCCAAGGCAGAGCAGGCGGCGCGCCGCGGCGAAGAGAGAGGACGAGGCCATGGCAAATGGCGTGGCGCGTGGCGGCGGCTCGGCGGGCACTGACTTGCACTTGCCGTAGGTTAGCTCGTGCGGGGTTGGGCCCTCTCTTTTGGGATTTGGGCTTTGTCCATTTCACTTTTTGGGCCCAATTCTCGTCGGCCCACTCTTCTTTAAACCATGCGCGAACGGGTAAAAAAAAAAAAAATATATCCACAAATTATTGGCGAATGGCGATAGTCTGATTTGGAGGGGGGTAATTTGAGCGGTTTTCACAGTTCGTAGAGACATCCTCTGTGCAACATGGACGGAGACGGAGAAGACAGCCACTGCAAAAGTTGTGGCGCTTCCACTCCTATCCGCTATTGCTGCAACGCCGTCGTGCATCAGGCCACAGACAGTGCTGACTATGCGGCGACGGCACTGGCCTATCCAAGATGAACCTAACTTAAACGAGACAATCCGCTTTCATCAAGATACTTAAATTACCTATGTACCTCTGGCTAGAGTTACTTTTAAAATGCCCTCCTATTGAAATTAGCATCATTTGGTGTAAGAAAAAGGTTTACCACGTAAATCCAGAATGACACCAATTCACAAAGCAAAACAAAGTTCCTGAAAGCCAATTATTTTTGGCTGTAAGCCGTGATAATGTTCACACATCTAAGCACTTGTTTGTTACTCCCTCTATTATCTTTTATAAGGCGTGAGCATAGAAATCCCAGATACCAAGAAGCAAAGAGAAAGCGACTAGAGAATTTATGTGACCCATACTGCAAATCATTTTGATTGGATGAATTTACTTTCTATGCATGCATGCACGCGGAGTAAATAAGCATGAGCCAATAACAACGCTTCTTTTGGCAACCGGTCAAGCATTTTAATGCCAACCCTTCGTATGCCCACGTTGTGCATGTTAACAGCTAGCCTCAACATACCGACCCGCCCTATATTGAATCAAAAGCTAGATATTGGCAAATGCCTTATAAAAGATAACGGAGGGAGTAGTTGCTACCCTGACAAAGTGATAAACCTTTAGAACAGAAACACATGCTTGTTAAACATGCACATTCAAGGAAAGAGAACTATGTTACACCAGCAGTGCTGGACAATACAATTGCATCAGACATCTTTCAGCATTTTCATAGTACTCTCCTTTTTTTTTTTTTTTTTTTTGGAAAGGCCCCAAGTTAAATTTGGCTGCATCAGACATCTCTCAACCCATTTTCATAGTATTTACCTATCTCAGCTCTTGCTGATATGTATGCAATTTTTTAAAAAATCAAGATCAGATTGCCTTTTAGTCAAGAAAACAAATTACCTATCCAACACATAGATGGTCCATTACCACGATTGTGGATAGATTAAAATAGGCTGACACTAACACACCTCTAAACATCTACATATGAGTTCGATATTTCAATAACTCAAATTCAGGGCTGGAGTTTTCTTGAGCTTGTAATTCATAGGAATCTTAGAGAAATCTGAAAACAGAAGCGCAAAAGTATGTTAGAATAATTACTGCATCCGTTAGTGTTTAATTTCCAAGTCCTTTAAA
The DNA here is from genome assembly GCA_015847255.1 of Hyparrhenia diplandra. Taxonomy (NCBI): domain Eukaryota; kingdom Viridiplantae; phylum Streptophyta; class Magnoliopsida; order Poales; family Poaceae; genus Hyparrhenia; species Hyparrhenia diplandra. The sequence continues at coordinate 711,924 of JADLZK010011044.1, forward strand.
AGTTAGTACCAACTCTCTTCAAACCACTTTTTAGCTCCTCCAACTTGATCTGCCCACAATTGTCAGCGTCCAGTCCACCATTTTGAACATTTCTCTCAATCCTGCAGTTTTATCTTCAGACAAATTTTCAGCAATGGCCTACAGAGACCCAGGGATAACAAGATCAATATTGAATATAATACATATGCTCTCTATAAAAACAACTGATAACACATTCCAGTACTCACCCAAAGGGCCACCTTCTTTAGTTTATTCATTGGAGAAAATTGTTTCAATCTGGTTAAGGCAACAGAATCCATAGGTTTGTCAGGAGCAACTCCATGTACACAAATGCAGGGATCTCCTACCAAAGTGAAGATGCGTAGTTTTAGAAGACTTAGCAATGAAGGCTATGAAGCTAGATGAACAACACAGGATGCTCTTGCCAGCCTGCCTAGTAGAAGGATGCCTGTGTACCATACTACTGGTTTGATGCTAGCTGATGAGGTGCAGTGGCCAGCCCCAATCCCTTACAATGCTATAACCTAAAAAAAAAATCAATAGAATAGCACAATCTAATATGTATGGAGGCAAACTATATCAGCCACTCCTTCCCCAGTGCCAAGGACACGACACACTGCATCAGCAGGCACCGCGTGCCCCTTTCCCAGCAGGCACACGTGCAGCCGTTGAACAGAAAAAAAAATGTAGGCCAACTAATAGGAAAGGAGCATACCAAAACACCTCTAAAGTTCGTGCAAGGTGAATCAAAGTACAGGAAAGAACCCCTTCCTTTGGGTGAGCACCCTTTATCACAGAATCCAGAGAAAAGAAACATCATAAGCCAGAAAAAAAAAACAGCAGAACCCCACAATCCCCACGATCACAGAAATGCAAAGGAGCCACAAAAATCCACAGGTAAAGCTTTTTTGGAGAGACTTGACTATAGATTCACACACTCACACAATAGCAGGACAACACTGGAAGAAAGCAGAGAAAAGACCCAGAGGAGAGACCTCACTATAGATTCACCCAGCGAAAAGACGGCGGCATAGAGAGCAGTTTTGGAGTCCATTTAACGGATTTGAAATGTAGAAGACTAATGAGCTTGGCAGTGAATTGATCATATGGGGTCATCGGTGATACTTGTCCATTGTATGGATGAGGACTGTCTGAACATATGTGTATCCATGTCCCAGGTTGCAAGCAGCGCATCAGGAAAACTGGCAGCATGCAAGAAACAACACGATATATGATCTCATCTCAGCCATAAAAGCAACTCCAAGGGACTCTATATTCTTCCTAATTGTTAGAAATAGAGATTTTGGTGAACAAGTTGTAAGCGTTCATGAACTTGGTCATTTTTTTTCTAAGCAACTTGATCCCAAAAAAGTGGTATGGTTGAATGCCGATGAAGGCAAGCTAACTGTACAATTCCCTGATGCTATCCATTGAACTAGAAAAAAATCCAACCTCACTGAGTCAATGAATGTGCAAAACAACACTGGGAGCACAGATAGGAAACAAATGTTAAACCAAACCCTATCATGTGTTCATGTCAATGCCCTTAATTTTGCCAGCAGAGCTAGAAGGTGTGATGATCTATGAAGTACTCCCTCCATTCCAAATTATAAGTCCCTTTTGGTACATCCATTTTGCTATACATCTAGATATATTAATATGATATATAACAAAATGGATGAGCCAAAAAAGTCAAAAACAACTTATAATTTGGAACAAAGGGTACATGCTGTATGAAAACAGGACCCAGGAATGAACCACAAATGACTTAATAATTAATGTATTTCTAGGTACATAATAAAAACTATGTATCTATTATCTAGAAAAAAAAAAATGACTTAAAATTTGGAATGGTGGGGATACAAAACAAATGGCAAACCAAACACCACCTTATAAAAACAACCAACTATCCAACAAAGGGGGTAGCTAACTATTAATGTAATCTACTATTAGGAGTAGTATCCCTGTCCCAAAAAAAGTATCATTCTCATTTCCCAAGAAATCAAACTTTTTTAACTTCGACCAAATAAATATAAAAATATTAATATTTATAGTGCATAATTAGTATCATTAGATGAACCGCTGAACATAATTTCATAATAAACTTATTTGGAGATACAGATGTTGCTAATACTTTCTACAAACTAGTCAAACACAGCACGAGCCTCATAGCGAGATTCTTTTTCGATGGAGGGAGTCTAGAGGATCAAACAACAGTACTAAAACACTTCTGATAATCAAGGTCAAGCAATAATATCCTCATGAGGAGCTTTTCGTAGCATCTTCAGCTTTCTTTTCTTCTCTCAAGACGAGCCCTTGACAAAGCCTCGGTCATATCAGAGTTCACAGGCACATTAACTTTCAGCAAATCAATGAAAGCTTCGACATCTTTGACCTCCCCTTGTTCTCCAAGATACTTAAATATCATCTCAATCATCGAAGGACTAGGGACCCAACCAGAATTAGGTGTGCACATATAGAGGGCATTTTTGGTCAGCTCATAAGCTCTCGCGACATCACCTTTCTCCATATAGCCACTTGCCACAATTTCCCAGCTGGTTGAAGCAGGCATCTTTCCCTTTACCAAGAAGCCGTCGAGCAGCACCTCGGCCTTGTCCAGCAAGCCCTTTTGGCAGTACCATGTCAGAAGCACATTTGGAACTTTGAAGTCCAATGCATTTTTGCTGGACTCCCACTCTCTCAGTAAGTCTTCAGCTTCCATGATCTCATCAAGCTTCACAAGCACTGCAAGCATGTTGGTGTAGTCCGTGTTAAGATGCCTCTTACAATTCGACATTTGCAGCGCCCATAACCTCTTGACCTCTGATTTATCACCAAGGTGGCCATACAGGGAAATCAAGTGTCTAAAGGCATTCAAATCCTTTTTACCCATTCTTGCCTCTGCTTTCTTTAAGGCAGAGTATGCCTTCTCCCTTAGGCCACCTTTAATGTATTGGCTTGCAACGACAGCATAGGTATTCCAGTCAACAACAATTTGAGGATTACATTCCATCTCCTCCAGGGCGCTCTCCATCCCCAAAAGGTCAGCTCTCGTGCCATAAGAATTTATGCATATCCTGTAGCTAAAATTATCAGGAACAATCCCATTGCTCTTCATTTCTGCCGTCACCAAAGGGACCTTCTCATGCTGCCCTATGTTGGTATAGAGCCTCATGAGGTCGTTGTATGGGAGAGCGGAGAACACGAAACCCAGCTCTTTCATCTTCTGAAAATGGGCCAATGCTCTGTCAACCAAGAGTTCTCGTACATAGCAGTTGAGAAGTGCACCATGTGGCTTCTCTGTTTTATCTTTATCTTTGTAGGACTCTGCTGCTCCAACTCCATGAATATGACCGATTAAATCCAAGTGAACAGCATGATCCTTTGGCAAAAATGTGACATGGCCCTTGAGATTCATCCACTCAGACTGCGCAAAGTGAAAAGATAATGATCAATGAGGGATGCCAAGAAAAAACTGTACATACAGCCAGTCTGCAACGCTAAGTCCTAGCAATATATGCTTCCTGACGACATGAATTCAGTAATTATGTGCTATGACTATGGAACAACAATGGTGATGGCCAAGCTTGTACCGAATCCTATATGTTGGCCAGCATTGTGGATACTGATAGGGGTAAGCAGATAAGTAGTACCTATGACTGAAAAGCAGGCCAAAATCTCGCTGGACTCCTGAATTCCTAGCAATAATTAAAGTTTCCCTCCCCTCTTTGTATCAGTCCTATCCATGTTTCTCACAGAAGGAAAAAATATTCACAAAATGTATTTCACGTGATTAGCAATTTAGCATCGTACAAATGAGCCGCATTGCATTTTATAAATTTTTGCATTACATCGTGATCAAGAGAAATATATCTTTTTCTGTAGCAGCATTACATCATACACATACACCTCAAATGAAAATACACAGATAAAGATAATATGGCAAAAAAAACAACACCATCCCCTCATATCATTTCATCGAACACCATGCAAGCGCTCCAGAATGGAAGAAGAGGAAGCATGGAGGAGAGCGGTATCTACCTCGAGGGCCTGACGGTGGCGGCGGCGCGTGCGCAGTTCCCTGACGATGCGTTGGAGATAAACGTCTTGGAGGCGGTTTTCGGGCTGCGCCGCCCACCGTTCGATCTCCGGCACGAGGAGTGTGCCCGGGCTGCCCAGCGGCCACAGCGTGGACCCCAGGGTCGGCGGCCGCGCCGGCGGCGTTCCCTCCTCGCTGTTGCTGGGAGATGAGGAGGCAATGGAGCGTGAGGACGGGACGGGGAGGAGCCTTCTGCGGCGGCCAAGGCCGAGCAGGCGGCGCGCCGCAGCGAGAACAGAGGACGAGGCCATGGCGAGCCGCGTGGCGGATGGCGGCTTCGACTAGCACTGAGTTTGCCGTAGGCAGTAGTAGCCAGGGGGCTTCATTTTGGGATTTGGGCTCTAGCATTTCGGTTTTGGGCCCAGTTCTCGTCGGCCTGAAACCCATGGCCGAACGGGAAAAAAAAGAGAAAGTATTCTACATCCATTAATTAATATTCTACATCCATTAAATAATTAAATAATTATTATTGTCTCCCCTAAATGTTTTTGTCATAATATATATATAAATAGTATACTGTGTGTAATTTACAAAAAAAAAAACGACCAACCAACTATCCAAGGATGGGGTCGCTAACTATTAATTTAATCTACAATTAGTAGTAGTACTTCTGTCACAAAAAGTATGATTCCTATTTCCTAATAAGTCAAACTATTTTAACTTTGACTAAAAATATATAAAAACATTAATATTTATAGTGCATAATTAGTGTCATTAGATGAATCGCTGAATATAATTTCCTAATAAACTTATTTGGGGATACAAATAGTGTTAATACTTTCTACAGAGTACACACTAGTGAAACTAATCTTTTTGGATGGAGGGAGTATATAGGAGCAGACAGCAGTACTGAAACACCATTTCACTGACAATCAAGGTCAGGCAATAATATCCTCACGAGGAGCTTCTGTTGTCTCTACAACTTTCTTTTCTTCTCTCGCACGAGCCCTTGACAAAGCCTCGGTTATATCAGAATCGACTGTTGTCTCTACAGCTTTCTTTTCTTCTCTCGCACGAGCCCTTGACAAAGCTTCGGTCATATCAGAATCAACTGGCACAGCAACTTTTAGCAGATCAATGAAAGCTTCGACATCCTTAACCTCCCCCTCATCCCCAAGATACTTAAGTATCATCTGGATCATCGAAGTACTAGGGATCCAGCCAGAATTAGGGGCACGCCGATAGAGGGCATTTTTTATCAGCTCATAAGCTCTCGCGACATCACATTTCTCTGTGTAGCCACTTGCCACAAGTGCCCAGCTGGTTGAAGTAGGCATCCTACCCTTTTTCAACAAGCCTTCGAGCAGCGCCTCAGCCTTTTCCAGCAAGCCCCTTTGGCAGTATCCTTTGAGCAGGATATTTGGAACTTCGAAGTTGAATGCATTTTTGCTGGATTCCCACTCTTTCAGCAAGTCTTCAGCTTCCGCGATCTCATCGAGCTTCACAAGCACTGCAAGCATGCTAGCGTAGTCCTTGTTAATATGCATCATACAGTTCAACATTTGCAGAGCCCATAGCCTCTTGACCTCTGATTTGTCCCCAAGTTGGCCATACAGTGAAATCAAGTGTCTATAGGCTTCGAAATCCTTTATACGCATTTTTGCCTCTGCTTTCTGCAAGGCAGAGTATGCCTTCTCCCTTTGGTCACCCTTAATGTAGTGGCTTGCAACAACAGCATAGGTATTCCAGTCAACAACAACTTGAGGCGCACATGCCACATTCCATCTCCTTCAGGGTCTTCTCCAACCCAAAAAAGTCAGCTCTTGTGCCATAAGCATTTATGCATATGTTGTGGCTAAATTTATAACTGAACTGGGCCTCTTCTGGGATTTGGGATTGAAAAAAGTCTATATTTGGTCCCTCATCTATCACGAAAGTCTACTTTACCTCCCTCATCCTAAAAACCAGACAAACACCCTCCCTCGTCTATCCAAACCGTGCATCTGAGGCTCAAGGCTGGTTTGAATTCCGGTCTTGTACTGCTGGCGGCCACGTCGGATGTGGGCCTGCGCTGAGTCAGCCACCCAGCGAAAAGAAAAGAGGTGCCGTTCTGTTGCGTGTGAGCCACGACTCCGCTCTCGTCTCCAATTCAGCCGCGCCGCCGCTTTCGTCCAAAAATAGCCGCCGCGCCCGACGCCTGCGACATTAGCCTCGCCGCTCGCTGCCGTCAGGCCGCGCTGTTAACGCATCCCGGCCGTACCGCCGACGCGAGCTCGGCGCCGTCTTGCTGCGCCCCTCTCGCATCCCGGCTGATCATCTTCCTTTCCTCCGACGCCTCTGTTCGCTGCTGGAGTGTATGAGCATGGGAGGACTGCAGCTTCGGTCAAGAAGGGAGGCACGAAGAAGAAGCAAGGACTTCACTCAAAAAAAAAAAAAAAAAGAAGAAGAAGAAGCAAGGACATTTGAATTGGATGATGTGTGTTGGTGTTGCTAGTTTATATATATTAGCCATAAAGGCTCAAGATTTCTGCAAACCTGAGACAATTGATCAACAAGGACATCAGATCAGACGAGACAGGAATTAAACGATCAAGGTGTGTGGAGCGGCTATACGGCGCGGCCACCTCCACGAAGGTCATGGGCAGCAACAACGGGCAATACGTCGCGCTCGTCGGGCTCCACGTCGGCGGTCTCGGCGTGCTCCTCGTCACGTCTTGGCGGCAAGCGAGACGCGGAGGTCTCCTTCGACTCTTCGAGCCGGGACTCCGTCCGTGGGCGGTGGCTGGCAGCCGATGGCAACGCGACCTCCTCATCTGAGTCACCATCCAAAGCATCATCGTCGGAGTCGAGCGAGGAAGAGCAGCAACGAGCGCGTGCTGCCGCGCCGTAGAGCTCTTCACCCAGGCTCCGTCTCGCCCCAGGCTCAGCGCGCACGCTCGCCTCCACGGGCTTCCGCCACGCCCCTAGGCCGGCCGCGGGCTGGCTCGCGCCGCTGGCTCCGTCGCGCCCGCCGCGGGCGGCGGCGTGCTGTATCGTCGTGCCATATGTACCGCCACGGGCCACCTTTAGCCTTCGGCTGAGTCAGCAGGGCCCGATCACATCTGACATGGCCGCCAACAGTGTCAAAACCGGGCTCCAAACCAGCCATGGAGCTCATATGCACGGTTTGGATAAATGAGGGGGGTGCTTGTCCTGGTTTTCGTGGATAAGGGAGGCAAGGTAGATTTTTGTGATAGATGAGGGGGAGAAAATGTGGACTTTTTTTCTTTGGGATTTATCCATTTCGGTTTTGGGCCCAATGCACGTCGGCCACTTTACTTGAAACCCATGCAGAACTGGGCAAATGCTTTCTCATAAAAAAAGAAATCTCTTGTTGTAGTCTGATTTTTCTCTTCTCAAACTCTAAAACCAAATATCTCACATTTATGAACTCTTAAAACCATTTGTATTACCTCCATGTTCTGGTTTGATGTAGTTTCCTAGACCCGTTTTTTTCAATATTTAAGAAAAACAAAAAATAACTGTTAAGGTTTTTAAAGAACACAATTTCTCAAAGCTACTAAAAAGTTCTGAAAACAATTCTAGACTAAATTGAGATATGAAAAATAAAAATAAATTATTTAGGGGCTCGTGAAAACATCTTTATTCGAAACTTTAAAAAATATAAGTTTAGATCTACAAAATAAGGAAAATATTCAGGAAAACCTAAATTTTTTCCTAAAGCATTCTAATTTATATGCAAACATGTTTTCAAAACATTTCACGACAAAAAACAAGTGTAATAGACAAAAGCACCAATGCATTCACCGTTAATGTATATACAGTATTATTACTTTCAATCGACACTAGAAGCAATTTTTTTTTTTTGAAGAAATAGAAGCAAGATTATTATGGGCCATGGTTATTAAACTTGCGGTAGATGTGGGATGTGCTACCAAGTGAGAACTAATAACATGGACACGAGTGATTTCTAGGATTGGTTGTTGGAGGCTGTAGTGCGATACCCTTTTTTTTACAACACAGGAGTCGGGGACAAGGAGCCACCTTGCAATGTTTGTTGTAGTAAAGTTTATAATCGTTCATAGATAAGAGCTTTGTTTGGATCCCTCTAGCTCGGCTAGAGCTAGAGCTAGAGCTAGTTTCTAAACTAGTCTCAAAAGCTCTAGCCTAAAACGTGTTTGGATACAAAGCTAGTTTAACAATAAATATAGTTATCTTACCATTAGACTCATTTAACCATATCTCTATCCGGATTTGGTGTAGCAGCCTTTGGTGTGGCCTCCTTCCACTCACAGATGGTCAATAGATCACCTGGAAAAAAAAACAAATGCGAGTACTGAAAGACCGAACCATCTAGATTTTTCTGACCGCTGACATGAAACATTTTTTTTGAGCAAAGGCTAACAAGAAGCATTAAAACTCCAATTCCGAGTGGCGCGATCCAGGCACCAATGGCTGTCGTAGCCTCGCGCAGCCCTGGTCTTCAAGCAGCAGTGTCACCATGAGCAGGGAGGGGAATTTCACCTCCTCGTCCGGAGGACGACGCGGCGGCGGCGGCGCCATCGAGCGAAGACAGACGTCGCGTGGGGTGGAACCGGTCGCGACTATAGGGAGCGGAACCGACGAGATCTCATGCGGTAGGATAGAGGTGATTTAGGTGGGTCCAATGTAAACTAGCCCAAATAAACATCTCTTTGGAGTGATAGTTTTTTAGGGTGGACTAGTTGTAAAAAAAAACTAGCTCTAGCCCTCCTGTTTGGTTACTTTTGGGCTAGTTGAGGCCAAACTAGCCAATTCTAAAAAAAAAAAGGGCAAACTAGCTCTAGCCTATGGATCCAAATAGGGCCAAAGTATTGATATACATGTAACTAGCTTATGTAATGTCTCAAAAAATTGAATATTTATACTCCTTTCATCAATCTAAATTATGGGCCTGTTTTGGTTTGCATTGGTACCCAAGTTGGCAAATCATGCCAACTTTTGTACCTAACTGTTTGGTCGGTGCCCCACTTACCACGTGTCGCAGCATGACCACGCACGTCATGGTAGTTCCAAAGCCGCAAATTGCCAAAAGCTTGGCGAGCAAAAAAGGAATGCTGCAGTTAAAAACTATGTATCTAGAAAAGATAGAACGGTTTATAGTTTGCAACTACAATTGTGTATATATACATATATGTACTATCTACACAAGTTGCTCATGGAATCGGAGAAAAACAAAATGTATAGCTAGTAGCGATAAGATATAATCCTCCGTTCCAAATTATAATTCGTTTGACTTTTTGACCCTAGGTTTGACCACTTGTTAATTTTATTCAAAAAAAATTATGCAAAAATAGTCAAATTTAAGTCATTTCTAAAGATAATTTGTTAATAAAGCCATAAAAAAAAAGTAATATTTTACACAAAATTTTGAATAAGACGAAAGTGGTCAAAGTTAGGTTTAAAAAATCAAATGAACTATAATTTAAAATGAATTTAGTACATTTTTTTTTATGAAACAGCGATAAAATATACATACTGTAGCTAGCAGCAAGTACGACTTGTGCTGCAATCTGCATGCGTACGTGCACGAAGCATTTGCACGTGCAGCCGTTCGTGGCCACAGGCAAGGCAGCTCAGCTTTGTGTACATATACGCACGCAGCCAGATCTCGGCATGGCCGGCCGGGCCATCGACGATGGATTTGCATTGTTTACGCACCATTGCATGTCCGTCCGATCCGATCTTGCATTGGCAGCACCAAGTCAATTATAGTCGGCCGGACGACGCATGCAATTTGCCATGCTTTTCCAGCTACCAGTACAATATATAGTACAATGACATAGGTAGTTGCATATATTCTTTTATCCAACTAGCTAGTAGCTCAATGTAATGAGGGAGATGGTACAAATGGTTTCGATGTGTGTGTACTATATATAGCTTATTATTGGATCTCCATGCACTCGTTATATAGTGGCCATGTGCAACGGCATTTTTTTTTTTGAGGGAAATGTGCATGCATCCATTAAGAACAACGAACTTAACGAACGGTTGTGACAGTTATGCAATGAACACTTCCACTCCGGCATATTTGGAGTTGGACACACAAGCAAAAACACACACACACACCACATTATTGGCTAACAACACATATAAGCTGCATGCTGACTCTAGCTACATAGAGAGACAGCTAGCTGATCTGATGAGCAAACAACAGCGCATGCATGCAAAGCATATCCTATATAGCTATCTCTCTCTATAGACTAGAATGGATTCGTTCTCCGTGCCAATGTCATCAATGTTGCTGGTGTGTGTGGTGAAGTGGTAAACACCGTCAACCTTTCTCTATAAGCTTACCTTTATATACTGTCTTGTTGATTGTTGGGACATATTAACTATCACTACAAATCTACAATCACGTCATTTGCCGAGTGCCGGATGCTTTGTGGAGTGCCTTTTTTTACAGGCACTCGGTAAAGACATTCTTTACTGAGTGCAAAGAATTGACACGCGACAAAGGATCCCAGCACACTTGGCAAAGACAAGCATGGCAGAAAATCCAGCACTCCACCGTTGGGCAAGCGTGGGTCTTTGCCGAGTGGCGCTGTCTCGACAATCGGTAAAGATGGGGTCTTTGCCGAGTGCGTTGCCGTCGTGACACTTGGCAAAGGTGATGTCACCGTCAAGTTTTCCGTCCATGAACTTTTCTTTACCGAGTATTTTTCGCACTGAGTAAAAATCTTTGTCGATCGTGTGGTCTTTACCGAGTGTATTCGGGTCATTGCCGAATTAAGTTGGCGAATCCGGTATCCAGCGTAGTATGCTACTACGTCATCGGGAAAAAACGTGGAACGACCGCACTGTACGGGCTTTCATACTCATGCACAGCAGTGGCAAAAGCAGGTTAAATACTCATGCACACTGTACGAGGCTACTTATTATGCACAGTACAGTAGTGGCAAACCACGACGTGTCCAAGGTTCGTTGGAGCTTTACTTACTACGTGTCGTAATTACAGTACTAGTACATGATATGGTCGTCCCCTGCTGAAACTGCAGATCGAAGACATGCATCGTCATGCCTCGTTTTCTGAAACTAGTACAGATCACAAATCAGAGGCTGCGTCCAAAATCTTCAGTTTGCACGGTTCCTGCTTGTCGATCGGCCGGCTGGCTCGATCCTGGTCTGCGAATTCAAGCTGGTCCCTGTGCAACGTGTTAGGCACATCGGATTCAGCACACGCTGATGCAACTGCTGCTGTTGCAGTTGCAGCGCCGTGCATGGCAGGTAGGATCGATCGTGGGATTCCAACGATATGGTTTTACTATGAATTTATGAATTTATGATACGATACTGGATGTCTGCTGGATCGGTCGTAGCTACTAGTAGCAGTACGTATATCGTAGCAGATAACTTATCTGCAATCCCGTGGAGGCACGCAGGGCAAGAAGGTGGCGGCGCGGCGAAGATGCTAGACTCTCATGGATCTTGGATGCTTTTTTTTTTTTCTTTTGAGGAAAAAAGATCATGGATGCTGGCTTACATCATCTCAAAGATGAGTGAAGATGAATGAACGAAGATACTGTTAAAGAGGGAACACATATTCGGTACAAACCTCTCATATATAGTATATACTCCTCAGTACAATTATGAAAACCTAGCTACCTTATTGAAAGTTTGAAACCAAATCCAATGATCCAGCTTAGGGGTAGGTGATGAATCATTTTTTAATCACTGAATGATGTAAAAAGTAAGAGATTAACGTGGACTCAACAGACGATGTCGCATATTTCACGGTGCATCCTTTTCTCATAACACCATGTTCAAACTGCTTGTTGCAATCTCTTTTCTTCATATTGATCCATACTAAATTCGTTTCAAATTGTAGTTCGTTTGACTTTTTTCAACTCTAAGTTTAACCACTCGTCTTATTCAAAAAATTATAAAAAATACAACTTCTTTTGTTGTGGCACACTTTATTAACAAAAAGGTCCTTAAGAATGACTAAAATTTGACTATATTTGCATAATTGTTTATAATAAGACGAGTGGTTAAACTTTAGGTTGAAAAAGTTAAACAGTTATAATTTGAAACGGAGGGAGTATTTATCACCTTAGAGCATAGCTCTAGTGCTAGCTCATTATGTACCGTTGAAGACGCTTTGAGGCAACGACGAACACACTGCTATCTGTAGTGAATTAGGCTGTAGGATTATTGTTAATTAGCAGTATGTATATATACATTTACTGATTTAGATATCACTATGCATGCATCGATCAGTGTAGTGGTCCTGCTTACGCCACTGCAAGTGCGCTTCAGAGTTGTTTAAGATTATTATCAGTCTATCAGAGGATCCAAGCAAAACCGGACAAATTAAAGGCGATGAGATGTCCTGTGCCGTACCTCATACGTACCGAAACAAACACAAAGCAAGACAATCCATCACGGAGCAAAGCAAAATCTATATTCACATGAGCAAGCATATGGAGATTGATGAGCTCCATATACTTATATCGATCGCTAAACTCCATGATTTTTCTCTCTTTTTCTTCGTGATGAATAGCTTCAAAAAATCTAGGCGCCATCCAAGGTCTCGACGAGATCCCAAGCAAAAAGCACGGATCGAGTACGTACGGCTCGTGATCTGCCTCGGTATCCGCGCGCGCGGCGAAGAAAAAGGATTTGTATTTTTTTATATTCTTTTCCTATTGATCGTACGACAACAATCCCCGTCCCCGTACGCCGATCTAGTGTAAAATCGCGATGCATTTGACCTGGCGAGCAGATCGAGCTTAGCTGTTGCTTGGAACTGGAATCTCTCGATCAGTCCAGCTTTCTTGCTTACTCTTTTTTTTTTCTCTGAAATTTGGCTCTAGATTAGTAATAACAGGCCTCATTGTTGAATGTTGACCAATTCAGATTTGACTGAGGAGCAGTTGTTCAGTTACAACTGTTTCTGCGCATGCATTAAGATATTCTTCTGACAACATGCAGGAGTTAGATATGTGTGCCATATATTCCTGCATTAAGAGAAAATCTGTGCATTATTATTATTATTATTATTATTCAGATATATAATACATGCAAATTGTTTGAATTGGGTACCATGCATGATCATCATGCCTATCACTATCACATAAAGTTAGTTACTACTCTAACTCTTATCAATTCAGGAGTCCAAGTGCCAAACTGACCTTTATTAGAATAGAAATATAATGTCCACACTGACAAATTGTACTCTCATGTATCCAAACCTCTCCTAGCTAGCTAGCAGCTCTAAAATGTGAACAGAGCATAAGAAAAGTAGGATCGCAAGCACAAAACATGAGAATTGGTCGTTAGAATGTCAACACGGCTAATTGAACTACTAATGAAGCCAGTCCTGGATGCAAACCCTGCATCATATCTATCTTATACATATTCATGAGCTAGCAGTTGATCGGTCCAATAATCCAAGCATGATCCTCCCCCATCTGCATTTCACCAATGATTCGATCGCTGAAAATCATTCATGTGGTGGTTCAGGATAATCTAATTGCCTAATTGGGCTTTGGGTGCTGTCAATTGCCTAATTGGGTCCATTTGCTCATGATTAGCATGCATTCATGCACATGATGGAAGGGAAGGAATCTTTCATCGTCTAGACGTCTACTAATCTACTTGCTTGGACTGTGCTTGCAATCTTTAGGTGAGCGTTCACATGAACTGAAGTCTAGTACCATCTGCGAATATGATTAAGGAATAATAATCTTGCATTTTCCTCCATTATTCAACGCACTTCGGTTTTTATTTTCTAAAAAAAAGAGAGAATGAAGTCTCTAGCTCTAGAACAATATATACCAGGATCAGAATAAATGTAATCATGTGCACTAGAGGCATCTTAGTAATAATAATAATTCTTTTTGCATCATTGCTTAGGAGTAAAGCTTGATGCCGATCGATATCATCACCATGCACGTGAAGCCTTCCCACATGCACTCCCGGGTCCCCTAGCTAGTTCTTCAGTCCTGCCATGTTCAGAGAGAGAGAGAGAGAGAGAGAGAGAGAGAGAGAGAGAGATTCTTGAACTAGTAGACGAGGAAGATAAAAAAAAGTGCAGTCAGAGAGCAAAAGTACATGAATTTTTACATGTATATATATATATTATCCATCTGCATGAGGATGCATCCTGATTCCTGATGCCAAGCCAAGCTGGGGGCGCTCAAAATTTTGTTTGCGTTTGTGCAGTTGCAGTGTGCAGATACCACACCAACACCTGGCCTGTTTGTTTTGCATTGGCTCCCGTTGTTTTCACCCTGTCCTGCGGCGGCAGTTTGTTTTGTCGTTGCTTCACTGAACTTTAGTTGGATACACGTAAGGCGAAATGATTCTCTGAATCCAAGTCATAATTTTCTCCCTTCCTTCCGTACTAATAGATCGACCTCAGAGACCGATCGAGGTGTTTCAGAAGTGATATTTTTTAACTGTGCACAATTCAAATTGAGAGAATCAGCTCTAAAAGTATTTGACTGGTCGAAGTTCAAGAATGGATACGCAGCCATTTTGGAATACCTAGCTACCCAGTACAGTACCCTGGATTGTGAGTTGTGATACGACACATCCTGTGTATTGCAGAAACTGCATGCTCGCCCACTGAATCAAGCACGCAGAAACAGGTTCAAGAAGACCCTTTCACCAAAACAGCCAAACAGGGGTGGGCATTCTGCAATCAGCATGAGCTGGAACTGGAAGAAGCCGGTGCAGAATTCAGTGTGACAAGGACTCGAGTGGACTAGGAGTAGTGTACATTCTAGTACGCTGCAAACTCCAGCGGTGACCCATCATAGCATTACTGAAATCAAGGGAGGAAAACTGAACATCTACTCACATTTTCCACATCAGTGACATCACAACCAGCAGAGCTACAGTTTACATAGGAGAGGAGACCACAGTTGGTAGTTCATGCATGCATGGGATCATCAATCTCGGCCTTGTTTAGTTGGCAAATATTTTCCCTCCAATTTCCAAGTTTTTCTAATCTCTCTTAATCACATCACATTAAATACACCAAAAGACATAGATTCGGAGTAGTAAATGTAGGTAAAAAAATTAACAAATTACACAGTTCTGTTATACATCACGAGACGAATCTTTTGAGCCTAGTTAGTCCATGATTGGACAATGTTTACCACAAACAAACGAAAACGCTGGTGTCTTCTGAGGAGTTCAAACAGTGCTATTGACAACTTTCGTGCCCAACTAAACAAGGCTTTCTCTGGCTTTCGTTGTTCAGAAATTCAGATGTAAAAATGCTTCAGTTGCCATTGCCAATAGATGCAGTAGTTAGGAACATGGTTTTTACATTGCATCAGACTAATTTTGATGTCAAAATGCACATTTCTCACTTATTTTGAGATTAGAGAGAAAAACAGCTTTTTGCTTCAGTTGTACTAGTGGTAAAAAAGTTTTGAAAATGCTACTGCTGCACGATTTCCATGACGAGTGGTGAAGATTGTGTGATAAAAAGATAAAAAGGAACATCATTTCAAAAACAAAAGAAATAGCCCCAACTTTATTTACTCTGTGCAAACAAAAAAACATTACTGTGGCTAATGCCAAGGATGACCTATCATCTATCTCTTTTAGAAGATGGCTTGATGCGGAATTACAGTCTTGCTGGGATGTAATTGTATCAGATGCCAGTAAATTTGTGTTAACACAAGAACAGGATAGCATATAGAGCCCTTTTACAACGCTTTAAAAATGCTTCCTAACGCTTCTTCAGCGCTTCCCAATGCCTCTTCACAATAATTATTTTTGTTACTTTAATTCGATTAGGGGCATTTTGGTCATTGCGTATTGAAACACACCCCTAACCCCACCAACGCCGCTGTGGCCCTACCCCCCACACCGATCCCAGGACCCTGACCCGCGACACCACTCTCCCCCGTGGCCTCGCCCACGGCACCAGCGCCGCCGTCTCCCTCGCGGCCTCACCGCAGCCGCCGGCGCCACCGTCTCCCTCGCCCTAGATCCCGTCTCCGTCGCCCTAGCCGCCAGCGCCGCCGTCTCCCTCGCCCTAGCCGCCGGCGCCGCCGTCCTGGTCGTCCGCCGCCCTCGCACGGCGTCTCTCCGGCGGTCCTGCCCTCTTCCTCGCTCACATAGGTGGCCGCTGTCCCCCTCGTCCCCAAGTCGACGGCGACACCTCAAGCGCTGGCGGAGGTCCTGGGCTACTGACGGATGCCTACAACGGCGACCACGGCAAGAACGCTGTTGGCCGCCCACGTCTACTGCCGGCAGCCTACGTCACCACGGATAGGGGCATTGCTGATATTGAACTGGAGCAGGACGTCGGCACGCACCAAGTCCCAGTAGACGACCTGTCACACGCCAAATAGTTCAAGGTAACAAGAGACCCAATGTGTGATTGTGTGCCTATCAGTCACAGTCCTGCTGCATGAATGTTGCATTGCTTCTATAACTGAAACATGTAGCTAACTGAAACATTAGTGAGCATGCAGATCTTCCCTCTGAGTTAACATGGCAGCCTTTTTTTTTTTTCTGAGCAATAGGAACTATATCTGTTAATGTTAACATGAAGCATCCTCCATATTATGAGTGGATGCTTCACTCTGATTTTTTTTATGCAATTTAAAGCAGCCAATTAGTAAGGGACAGTCCAATTAAGCTACAAGAAACAAAGGAAACAAGCACAATGGAGATTACTCCAACAAGTTAACAGACCAAATTAGCTTTTCCCTGATATAACATCCCAAAATCAGTATAGCAAGGCAACTGAAAGAGTATTCTTTGAAAAAAAAATATCATCATTCATTTTCTGTTACTTCTGATATGAACTTTTTAGTTAACTTGGGATCTCCGTGATCTTTGGGAGGTTTTCTATGCAGTATGAATATGCATTATTTTACAATTTGTGCTACTTGACTACTTGAGTGTCAGTATGTTGAGCTATTTGCTAAAGCTGTTTCAGTGAATTGCCTCCATTTTTCACTAAAATGAGCAGCTTTACGAACATTGTACAGAATCCATCTGCTTGTAGTAAATGTTGAGGATTGAAGAATTTTAGATTGACCAGGAAACTCGATGTGCTTATGTACTTAGTGGATGTTAAAGACTACACCATCAAGTTTTCAGTGTGACTCCCCATCAATGTTATAAACAAAGGCTTTGCCTAAATGCAATCATCTACAATTCTAAATGTGTTAGTCATTGTAGTTCCTTTTTTGATACATTTCACTCGTGCAAAGCAGCATGTTAAATGTGTGATTGCCTTAACTTTTTGTTGCTAGTCTCCATTTATCTTGAGCTTTTTTTTTTTTTAATCCAGTTCAATGTGATTATAACATTACCTGTAGGTGGATGAATGAATTATATATACATGAGCACTATTTACTTGTTGCTTGTATATGCGTTAGGTGAAAGTGAACTGATTATTGACTGGTTGTATTTTGCAGATGTGGTTGCTATTGTTGAGAGATTGACTACTGTGAAGCACAAATTATTAGTTTTGTCTGGAAAGGGAGGTGTGGGAAAGAGCACATTCTCAGCCCAACTCTTGTTTGCCCTAGCTGAAATGGACCATCAGGTTGGCCTTCTTGACATAGATATATGTGGCCCTAGCATCCGTAAAATGTTAGGCCTTGAGGGACAGGGTATTCATCAAAGCAATCTGGGCTGGTCACCTGTGTATGTTGAGTCCAACCTTGGTGTGATGTCGATTGGTTTCATGCTGCCTAATCCAGATGATGCTGTCATCTGGAGGGGTCCCCGCAAGATTGGACTGATCAAGCAGTTCTTAAAGGATTTTTCCTGAAACGATCGACTATCTTGTTGTGGATGCTCCTCCAGGAACATCTGATGAGCACATCTCGATCATGCAATACCTTCAAGCCACAGGAATCGATGGTGCAATAATCGTCACGATTCCGCAGCAGGTCTCTCTGATTGACGTGAGGAAGGAGATAACCTTCTGCAAGAAGGTCGGTGTCCCTGTCCTAGGTGTTGTGGAGAGCATGAGTGGCCTGAGGCAGCCGCTTTCAGATCTCAGATTCGTGAGTCAGAGGTGGGCGGCGAGACAGATGCGCCAGAGTGGGACCTGAACTACATGAGAAAGCCCCTGAGCTTCTGTCAGTTATGGCCTGCAGTGAGGTATTTGATAGCAACAAGGGAGGCGCTGAGAAGATGTGCCATGAAATGGGGATTCCTTTCCTTGGTAAGGTGCCCATGGACCCGCAGCTGTGCAAGGTGGCTGAGGAAGGGAGGTCATGCTTTGCTGATCAGAAATGCAGTTCCAGTGCGCAGAACATTGTGAAGAAGCTGATCAAGACTGAGTGAGAAAATAGTGTTGGCCTGCTGGCAATCTGGTAGTGAGAAATGAGATGAAATGGTAGATGCCAGAGTTCTCATTACCCATATAGAGTATATTCTGTGTGTGACACTTTAGTCTTTTTTTTTTCCAAAACACACACTTAGTCTTTATTAGTGCTACTGGATCTGTAAGCTTTTGTTCATGAATGATCAGTGGGTTTTGCACAAATTACCGCTTATTTTCTGCTTTACTCAGTGAAATGTGTTTTGAGGCGCTACAGGAATGATGTTTGATTAGTTCAATGCACTGTACGTCCAGAACTGAATGAGTGTAAAATGGTGTTAACAATAGCCTGATGCCTGGCAACGCTTCTTTGCTCTCGTAGCATAACATGCTTGTCATAAGAGGACAAAGCCACGGGCCTTGCAAAAACTGATGATAATAAGCATGTTTCTTTATTTCTCTTTAACACAAATGACTGGACAGTGAATCTGATACAAGTGACGAGCAGATCATAGCTGAGTTTTTGTTTTCGGTGAGAACAGTATCTGAAAGTTTATGAAAAAAATGCAAATATATCTAAGCTAAGGGAAAAGAAAATTCAATATATTCAGAGGGGAGAGAAGTTAAAAACAGAGATTGAGATCAGAACATCACATCCTTTTTTATTCCGATATCCCAAACGGTCACTCAACAAGCATAAGTTTCTCATTACACAACCCATGGTATTACAAGGGCTCTTCCCCGTGTTCTGTCAACTGCGGTTACACGGCAACTGACAGCTAAACCTTAGAAAGAGTTGGCGCAGACCAGACGTAGCCATGGGTCTGCACATACCCCCATCCTCTTGCTCAGCTCGTCAGCTTCCTGTGGTCCTCAGGTTCCCGGCTTGTATGGAACGGATTTCAGCTTGCCGCCATCAATGTCGTGAAGCAAAGGAGTGAAGATCTCCCATGCAGACAGAGAACAACAAACACACTGTCAGAATAAGTAATTCAAACGGAAGCCCATTGCAAAGGAAGTATGTATGCATGGTAAATCACAGACCCTCAGTTCATCTCAGCGAACAAAGTGCTGCTGGTCTCTTATCCTGTGAAAAACATAGCTATCGGTAAGTATACCATGACTGATGACGAATGAATTTATCTAGAAAGTTTAAGAGAACTGAATGTGTTCAAAACAAATTTAGCACTAGGACAAGCTCTGCTTTTCATAGATTCTCGAAAAAAAAAATAAAGGTAGACTTATTAACTACTGGATAAATAAAGGTTCTCAAAACAAAAATGAAACTAGACTGCTGAAGGGTAGGTTGAACAAGAAATTCATCAACCTGCTCCTTGGTTCATGTAGAGGATAAGCTCTGCTTTTCATAGTTTCATCCAGTAATTCCTATGCAGAACTACTTATTAACTACTGGATAAATTCTTAAGCTTAAGAATTTTGGATGGACTCTTTGTAAATATGCAAGCTGGCTGAAAGAATCAAATAACTGCTAGCTTTTCCAGATGTCCCTATTTTTCAGTAAAAGCTGTTGTTTTATTTGGAACAGGAAGTCTCATCAAATAAGGTGCAAGTTGTCTTACTCAAAGATTATTTGGAGTGGGAGGTCTGTCTCGAGCAAGTCAGTAAAATAAGCTGTAGTATGTAAACATCTAAAGGGAGGGTGTTAGGCTGCATAAAGCATGTCAACAATAATGTATAATTGTATATTTGATAAATCAATGAGAATGACTGAATTGTTTGCATGTGACAACATAAGCAGATCAAATCAAACTTGAGAAATTCAAAACTTGTCAAAGTGGAAACATGGTGACAGCTATTAGCATCTGCAGCATGCTCAACTGCTTGCTGATTTGGACTTGCATAGATGATGCATATCAGATTTGGATAATTCTATGGACTAAAATATAACCCAAAACGTGGGATTTTCCAGTTTAAGCACCATTTTTTGGTAAATGTGGCAGTGAAACAATTTAACTCAGGGAGCACTCTGTGCCAGGCTGTAGCAACTGGCGACCAGCCATTTTGTTTCATGTCCTCACATAACTCCTGCAAGCCAATAGGTTTCAACATACTCCAACAAGATCTGTGTTAAGAATGAACTAAACACTTATTTTCTGAACTCTGAACAATTATAGAATTTCTAAACATTATGAGAGTGTGGCATCCTCAACAAACTAAGTGTGCCATCTCAGCTCCTGCAGAAAATTCACATTCAGGCCAACAAACAGTACTGCTAGTGCACCAGAATTCAACGCTTCAGATGGCAAACAAACTTATCCCCATTAATCTCCCTGAACTATCATGAAACCTACAACTAGATCTCTGTAGTGAATAAAAGTTCTCATTTCCTATGTCTACATACAGTTTGCAAGATACAAGTCTTCATTGATAGAGCAAATGGAGCACTGCGTTAACTAACCTAAGTTTGTACTTGGAAACCATTTCAGTTTTATCATCAGTTGTTTAATCTGTGCTTTTCCCTAGGATATAGGGCAATGTTCCCATCACCGGTCCTGAGTTGGGCAGGAGATGGGCTGCAGGCGCTTGGGCCGACCCAATGAAGATGGCCGCGGAAAATTCCCTGAAGAAAGAAAGATGCCGCGAAAAATATTATTTAAAAAATAGCACCACAAAAGTGCTTCAATGGGACGATCGAACCCAAGCCCTCCGGGATCAGAATGCACAATAAAAAATTATGGTTACCACTGAACATATCAATTACTACAAACAATAAAATAGAGCAGTCAATTGTCACAGAATAATCATCAGTATGTAATGTTGGTCTAGAACAAGATACATAGGTAGTCAGTGATATATTCGCGGTAATGTTATTAAAATCTTGGCTGTCTTTTTTCAAAAACAAAGCTCCTGATCTATTGCTTGTATTTGCTATCAATCAACCTCCTATGTCCCTGCTAATATTTATGACACATAAACAACTTACATGGAACCGAGGGGAAGCAGACGCATAGGAAAAAAAATTCTGCTGGACCGAGGAGTGGGACCAAGATCCACCACAGCAGCATCCTCAGCCTGCGTGCAAGATCCGTCGCTGTTGCTTCCTGGCTCCAGTCACCGCCTCCTCAGTCTGCGTTGCCGCCACGCCCCGCGCTCTGGACAACAGTAACTATTGAGAAGTAAACTAGCATTACAATCAACAAACAAGGGAACTGAATCAAGGTTTGTCAAATTTTCTCATGCAACACGGATAGAACTACTCATGATAGCAAAAAAGGGTGCATATACAGATCAGATGTCTGTCCTCTCATCAATATCATCATGGCTTGAGCAGTCCCATAATTCAGGGGCCCAATAAGGCACAGGCAATGCTCAGCAGCAAATTCCTACAGACACAATATGGATCAACAACTTTTAATGTACAAAGGTGCAGAAACTGAGAAACATTCATTTAGAAACTAAGAGCAACTCAACAGTTTCTCATTTGTGGTTTGGCATTTGCCTTTTGTCAACTCTCAAATCCAAATGTCAAATCAAAAAAGTTCATCTCCAACAGTTTGGCATAATTCATTTGGCAAACTCAGATCTAACTTACATCGGGAACCCCGAAAGAGAAACAAAATTATGTTTATGTCCTTCCGCCTCTTGAAAACTTACCTCAGGAACCCTGAGGCAGAAACAAAATTATGTTTATGCCCTTCCACCTCTTCTAATACGTGCGTTGTGCGTGAATGCCAAACGTGGGCGGCAAGCATTTTTTTTCTTGGATTGTCGATGGATTTGCCAACTCCCTCAAAATGCCAAACATGAATGGGGAACTGTTGGAGGATGTTTTTTACCTCTTTGGCAAAATATGCAAATGCCAAACATGAATGGGGAATTGTTGGAGATGCTCTAAGAAACATTCGAATTCTTACGCATGTAGCAAAGCAGCAAAAAAAAAAATGGACTATGGAGACACCTCTATAAGATTATGACTTATGAAATGAAAATTAAAACCGAAATTTAACAAAAGAGGTCACGTTCTCCTCCTCGGCCAAACGACACCACACACAAATTTAAGTTAGGGATTGGGTTCTCAATGTTGCATAGCAGGAAGGGAAGAGAGAGAAGGGGCCTGCGCGAACCTGGTGGGTGCTCATCACCGACAAAGACCCGAGCACGGCCGCAACCTCCCCGCGCCACCCTAATTTGGATCGAGGCCGGGAGACCTCCTTGGCGTTGCCCTAGGTGGGATTGAGGCCGGGCGGCCTCCACACGCGCCCTAGGCCGGATGAGGGCAGCCGTCGCTGCTAGGGCTGAGGGCAGCCGCCGCCGCGCGTCCGGGCTCTGGACCCTCCCTCGCGAGAAGTAGGGACTCAATCTAGAGTGCGAGGCTAGGGTTTGACAAGGATGGGAAAGGTAGAAAGAAGCGCGGGATGGTGGCTGGTTTTATTCGAAAAAGTCTCCTAAATCGCAGTCATCCATTTGATTTTTTTTTTTGAGTGGAAGTCATCCATTTGATGATTCAACAGCTGAGAAGAAAGAGGACTTGATTTGGGCCGAATATGAACATCATTTTGAGGCCCAACATACTCTGAAGTTCATTTTTTAAAATTTGTATAAAATAACTTTGAAAATAATTTGGAAAGTGAATTATTTAATTAAATAAATCATCAATAATAAAGTTGTATAACTTGTCAGGATATACAACTTTTATTTGTTAATTACTTCATCTGACTTTTTTTTTTTTTTGAAATTTGAATTTTTTAAATATACAAATTATTTTAAATGGAAAGGTTAGGAACAACAAAGTTGTGCACATCATTAAAATCTACAACGTTTATTTTAGTCATTTTTCCATTTGACTTTGTTAAAACAATTTTGGTTCTTTATGTTTCATAATACATATCAATTTGATATCCTGAACCTTTTATGTTTCTGTCGGTGTCTTGGAGACCCCGACACACCGGACAAGTGAAAGAGAGTGTCAAGACTACTTTGCGGCTTCGATTGAGTGTAAAGAGAGACACGAGAGATTTATACTAGTTCAGGCCTAATGCCCTACGTCTAGTGGAGGCTATGATTCTATTAGTCTTGCACCGGTGAAGTGCTTGTACTAGGGGGTTACAAACTCCCTAGGAGAGGGATGGATCCCAAGTCCTAGAGGCGATACAAGACCTTGGGGAGAGGGCTGGATCCCAAGTCTGTGAGGGTGAGCCTAAGAATGATTGAGCCTAGTGCCAACATCGATAGTGAAATTGCATGGGTGTTGTGTGTGAAGTCGTAGCCACCTCTTATAGGGACTGGACCTCCCCTTTTACAGTCCAATGGTGGGCCAGTCCGCAGTGACACAAGTGGTGAAGTGCCGAGGAAGCGAAGATGAGTAGGAGTGGAGCGTTCGTCCTTGTCTTCTCCTGAGGTTCGATCGGTCGGTGATTGGCGTGGAGGTGGTGACTCAGGTGGTGAGCACAGTAGAGTTTCGTCCGGATCATTTCAAGTTTGGTTTCTACCCTTGCCGCTGAGATGAAGCAATAGGGTTGATGTGGCACATTAGGGTTTCGTGGGTGTCCTGCCTCCCCTTTTATAGACGAAGGGGAAAGGAGGCTTACAAGGTTTTGTAGCCGTGAAGTATAGTCGAGCATGGTGAAGCCTGGCGAGCCTTCGAGTGGAAGGAAGCGGAGTGTATGAGCACGGTGAGCTCACCCATACCGCCTACGTCTTGCGGTACGCCGCCCATGTCTTCCGGTACACCACCGGAGGCGTACTGGCGGTCAGCCCGAGCGTGACTTGAACCCTGGGGTTGGATTGAGGCGTGGGGCACCCGCCGAGGGTTCCTCGCCTCGCCTGAGGCCTGAGGCCTGAGCCCTGAGTCCGTCGCGGGTTGGCACGGGCTGGTTAACTACTGGAATGTAACAAAGTTTAAAACAAAGATTGAAACAAATTTTAAAACAGATGGAATGTAACAACGTTAAGTGCTATTTTTAAAATAATATTTTTCACGGCATCGTTTTTTCTTGAGGGAATTGAATTTCCCAACCAAAAATTCTATATACCTATTCTATGATACAAGTATTTTTGTTGCCGATGGGCAACTAAAGGAATACTTATGGTCTTCCCACTACTTGATAAAAGGATCTTGTGACTATCACTAGAAATGATCTCACCTGCAGCCCATCTCCTGCCCAACTCTGGACCGGTGATGAGAACATTGCCCTATATCCTAGGGAAAAGCACAGATTAAACAACTGATGATGTATTAATACCATATATCGTGGAGCTGCTAGACATAGGGTTTTGTGGTCTGTTATAAGATAATGAAGGGCTGTGGCACAGATTCAGGAAGTGAACTGAACAACTTCCCAAAAAGTGAACAATAATGAATTCCTGCCCAACTCGTCCTTATTTTTATTTTTGTTTTATAATAAACAAGTCATCAACAGAATTACGTCTTCTATAGCAGTAGTGAGGACTTATCATTTTCATGCCTAAGATTGGAACCTTTGAAGGTTCTTTTTTCCATTATTGGCAAGCCTGCACACGAGGTCCACACGAGGTCCACACGAGGTCTTGTGTGCATACGTGGGTAGGTAGGCACGGTCTTGTGAGCATACGTGGGTATTAGGGGTAGCCTGTTCCATGTTTGCTCAAGCCATCATTAGCTTACATTGATTTGTTCAAATCAAAGTATACATGCGTCAAGAACATATCTGTCAATCTCAAGCCATCTCAATGAACATATCCGTCAATCTCAAGCCATCTCAACGAACATTTGCTTTTTGTTTCTCGACATGAGACATGACCGACTTTATCAATCTGTTTCCGCATTCATTCCTCATTGCCTCGAACATTGGTTACAAAATGAGCCATATGCCACAAGCAATTACAATGCTAAAACAAACTTCGATTACAATGCAGTCTCGTTATTCTCTAATAATACATTTCAATGCCTCAAAAAACCTGAGAATTCAGAGAAACACAGCCAGCAGCTACCGCTGGGAGGATCTGAATTATGGAAATGGGGTTGCGTTGCTGTACAGTAACTAAATACGTTAGTTTCCAGAAGTACATCAGTAAGCAGACTTCAAACAGAGCTGCCCCAAAAGTCATCAAGAAGAATTCAATAAATTGAAGGGACCAAGCTTCTGCAATGATTTTATGAACTACAGAATACCAATTAGGTCCCAGGAGGGAGCTCCATAGCAATCAGGTCCTTTGCAATTTCATCAGGCACATCAGTTAGTGTGCAGTATCAAAATTAAGTGAACTCAAACTGCTAAGCAATCTGAGATGCATGAATCTCAGAGATGAATATAGATAAAGAAACACTAAAACTAACAGATCACACAAGGTGCACAAACTTCAGTTACTTCACTAGTGAAATAATCATTACTAATTGCTTAGCAGTTATACAAACCAAGAAGCTTATACTACTGCAATCATAATTTCCTCAACTGACTGAAACTCAAGGACTGCACCTGAATTAAAGTACTAGACTATTGCCATTCGAAACACTAAGCACTGCCAAATCGTGGATCTATTAGAAAATG
The DNA here is from genome assembly GCA_015847255.1 of Hyparrhenia diplandra. Classification (NCBI taxonomy): domain Eukaryota; kingdom Viridiplantae; phylum Streptophyta; class Magnoliopsida; order Poales; family Poaceae; genus Hyparrhenia; species Hyparrhenia diplandra. The sequence goes on from JADLZK010011044.1 coordinate 737,740, forward strand.
TGGTGAAAAAAATCAGTTTCAGTTGCCAATCAGTGAATTTATATTAACATTGTATGCTATATAGCGATGAACACACAATTGCAGCTGATTTGTATGAACTACTCCAGTAGTTACGATTGTCTCTGACCTAAGAATCTGATTGCTGTTTTAAAAAACGAACCTGGTTGAGAAGATGCTGAGGAAGAGCATATCCAGGTAAGCATGAGAAGGAATGGAAACTGCAATGAAAAATCTTTAGTCATAGAGAAAACATTTTTTTTCGTAGGGTGTATATATAGGATCTGAAAATATTGCAACCGTCTCCTGTGGTTCCATTTCATAAATGTGACAAATCTGTCATAAAAAAATAGAAATGTTTGATGAATATAGGACCATTAAAGCAGAGTTAAGTTTAAATGTAGTCTGGCAAATGGCAGATCTGAAAAGGTGGAAATGAAAAAAAAAAAACATCACAAACCTATACTGATGAGATTCAGGGAGACACAACACTAACCAGCTAGCTACATTGCCAATGTAGTCATGATCAAAACTGAATAATACCAATTGGTCCACCTGAGTACCTGACTGCCCATAACATTTTCAAAGAGTTTCACTTGACCTATATATTGCAAAACATGAACCATAAAATTCTGTACTTTATTTCAGGTCCAATGGTTTTTCAGTAATATCCTAGGCAAAGCTGAACTAAGAATGGCCATGACATATGAACATTACAGACACAACTGCTAAAATGGGCGCTGAAGAGAAGCACTTACTTTCCAGAAGGCCATCTGATGTAGTATAGGCTGGTTCACCGACTTCACCATCAGGTGCCACAGGTATAAATTTTGCAACAATATAATATCCAACAATCTTTAGATTGAAGACTTTTGGTGGGGCTGACCAAACAAGGAGGTAAAACAAAATAATCACGCACCTGATCAGTCATATCTAAAAGGGAACAGAAGTAGACTTTATGACAAAATTGGCACAAATGTCAGGCATAAGTACGTTTCTTAACTACATCTGTTATCGCACAAGCAGATTCGCCCTCATGACCTGCAGAAGTCATCAGTGTATGTTAGTGCAAAATAACATTTTGCAAACAAGCAGTGGACATGCCATTGCTAATGCCTGACTGTTCAACAGACCTTCAAGATTAACAGGAGTATATACAAATTCGAGGTGCCTCCCCACGTCGTCCTTGGTTAGTGTATACTGCATGCTGTCTGATAGCACACGAAGAAATTCACTACACAAAAACAAATATTGCCCATTAAAACAAAATGTATCCTTATTCGAGAATGCACATGGATTACTTTCAGCCAAAGACACTGTTTCATGAGTCTATCCATCTATTTGGACAACAAAAGCAATAGGTGTCACATCTAGCTGCAATATTGTGTTTAACTGTATAACAGAGAGAAGGTTGGTTAAGTTGTTCTTAATTATTAATTTATAATTATTCGACCAACATAGACTTTCAATAATTGTGTAAATGTATAGGAAATAATTCACTGCATAAAGAAAGAACAATGGTTCATGGAAATGTGTGCTATTTCGGCCGTCGGCTTCACCACCTCGGCCGTCTTCGACATTGCCGGCGGGGCGAGCCCCCGTATGGATCTGGGGTTGTCGGGGAGGCGCCGCAGCGGCGGCGGCGGAGTGCGCTGGAGCGCCCGGCTGCGCGGTCTTGCGGGAGCAACGCGCCATGGTCGGTCGCTAGGGTTTCCTCGGCTCGTGGAGGAGGAGGAGGAGGAAGCGATGGAGCCGATTTGGGGATGGAGGGTCGTGGGCGGCGCGGGGCGGCGGGGGTAGGGGCGTCGGCGTCGGGCGTGTTAACCGCCGCCCACGCGGCCCACGTGGGGCCCAAGAGCGGCGCCCGTTTCTTCTTCCTCGCGACGGCGACGCCCCCGCCTCCGCCCCCGCCGCCGGCGCCCTAGGGCTCGCTGGAGCCCGGCGAGCCCTAGGGAGCGGCGGCGGCCCTCCCCTCCCCTTCCGTTCTTCACGCTCGAAACCCAAACCCTAACCAGCTCCGGTCCGGCCTTCTTCTCCGGCTCCGGTCGGCCTTCTTCTCAGCTCCGGCCACCTCCATCTCCCCGCCGCCTACCCATACCCGGCCGAATGAAGCTTTCCACGGCCGGGCTCGGCGGCGCCCCCGCCGTCGAGCTCACCGCCCGGCCGAACCGCCGCGCGCCGCCGTGTCGACGGCCGCGGCGACGGCCGGCGAGGCGCTTCTATGGCCGGGGAGGAAAGGAGGGGGGGGGGAGGTAGCCGGAGGCGGGCGCGCTCGACCCTAAAGCCATGGCGAGGTGGCGGCGCCCTAAAAGCCATGGCGGTGGCGGCGCGACGGCGGCGCGCGATGAAGGTGACCGTGACGAAGACGGATCACGGATGCGACGCGAGGAAGCGGGCTTGGGCTCGTCTTGGGTTGGGCCGACCCGCTAAGACTGGTCGGGCGCGATGTTAACTCCCGCCGACCGGTCGGCGGTTAACATCGGCCGTCGGCGTCGGCGGCGTCGAGAACTCGGGTCGGGATGTGGAGAACGGAGAGAGGGAGCGAAGGTTTTTTTCGCGGGGCGGGGCCGGGACCGGGCGGGGGAAATTAAAGTTTTACCAACCCTATCTATGCTCATTGGGCCGGCGCGGCCTGATTGGGCTCCCATTTAGGTCGAGCCTGACCTAGCTACTGCTGGCCCATGGCACCATTTTTTGCAAAAAAAAAACAAAAAACAAATGCATTTATTTTGTAATTTAAGTCAGCACCATGTTTTGCAAAAACAAATTTTAACAAATGCCTGGTTGAGCTTCACATACCTGCTGTTGTCCCATAGCACTATTTTTTTGACAATCCCTTTGCAAATTTTTGTTGACAAATTCATTTATTTTGTAATTTAAGTTTTTTTACCTTTGAATACTTCGTTTATTTTGCAATTTAGGTTTTTTATCTTCGAATACAAAATTGTAATACAAATCCGGACCTTAAAATATACAAACTCAGATTCACACATACAAGTGCACTCGGATGACATGAGAGTGATTGGACCACAATGTAGGTTGAGTACTTGTCTGTCATAGGAGCACAAACCTAGCTACTCAGCGGAGACATGAGAGTGATCGATTGACTTTATCATCGTGCTCTTAACCTGTTAGTCCACTCGGACGACATGTGATAGCGTTGGATTCGTTCCTATCATTTCAAGCTAGCGGTTCACTATGCCGATACATGGGAGTGAATGAATCACTTCCATTCACTTTAGTCCTATGACTCCACTCCTTGAGGTCGTGGAAACTAACTTTAGGCCGAGACATGAGATGCGAGAGTGCATCTTGCGCTGTTGTCGCGCTAGGAGTGTTAGTCCACTTAGATAAAATATGAGTGATTGGTTGACTTTGTTATCATGTTATTAGCTTAATAGTGCACTCAGAACACTGAGTGTGTGGAGGCTTAGTTTCTATCATGTCAGACCTAGTGGTTGAACACTGTAGCGACAACTGAGAGTGATAGGCCTATGAGGATGGGAGTGTCAACTGTGTTCGTATATCCTAGTGGTTCAACACTGTAGCGACGACTAAGAGAAATTCACCTACAATTTATCGATTTCCCTCTTACTTTTTGCAGCATCAATCCATGGCACTTTCATATCCCAAAGAAGTTCGAAGACGCAATAAAGGAAGCTAAGAAAGAAATCAAAGGCGACATCGATCACCATGTAGAGCTAAGAAATTTTCGTGACTAGGGCCAACATTATGAACCACCAACACTGGGTCACATGCTAATAAACAATAGTAATGGTAGTGTATAAAATTGTGATGACATAGTCAAATCCATATATTTAAATTAAAACAAAGGTAAAAATGACAAAAAAATAAAAATAAAAAGAGAAAGCGAAATAGGAACAAGTAACCAAAAATGTTGTAAAAACAAACAAAAGGGGGCACCAATGGGTTATGAACCCAAGAGTTGCAGCTCAAACTCTAGAGGCTAACCATTATGCTATTCAAGAGTATTCAATAGTAAACCAGCGCTGTTCAAAATTTAGCCTTACTTATTCTCGAAAAGTAGAAAATTAATTTATATAAATAATACAAGTCGGCCTCTTCCAGCGTTGTGATGGGCCTGCCGTCGACGTGGGCCTGAAGCCCTAGCCCTAAATTAATTAATTAAAATACTAGGATCACGTACGTAGTTTTCAGCCGCCAATCGCCATCCGTGACTTAAGATCGCAGTGCTTTTGCAAGATTGATGTCAGCTTGTTTCGATCTGCCGCTCCGTTAGTGAATTTGCTACTTTGCTGATGTATTTGTAGTGATGAATGGATCGATGAAACACTATCGGTGTGTCACCTTACGCCTGTCTGACAGATGATTAGTTACTGAGCCATACTAAGCTATACTGATCGATGAAACACTATCCTTTGATGACAGCTAAATGATGATGTACGTTTTATATAAGACATGCATTTTGTTTCACAATCGAGATGGTGGTAGTACCTTGCAAGCATCCACAGGCCACAACTATCTAGCTAGCATGCGTGCCATTAGCAGTCACGAAAAAATCCCGAAAAAAATCCAGCGGCCAGGCAACGTAGTCACGTCGCTGCATGCGCGCCATAGTTTTTCGCGCATTAGCAGTCACGAAAAAATCCCGAAAAAAATCCAGCGGCCAGGCAACGTAGTCACGTCGCTGCATGCGCGCCATAGTTTTTCTCTTGAGCCGAAGCTAGCAAAGTTGTATACTTGTACGCGTACTCAAAAAGAAAAATCAATCATAAAGGCAACTCGTACTCGTTTTTCTCTTGGGCCGAAACCCAGCAGGCAGCAGCCCATCATGTACAAGGGGATAACAATAGGTGCACCCATCAAATGGTTCACTGAATGTCTTTACTGAATAAGATATACATTCAGGTGTTCTCTTGATGAACAATCAGCATTTACAGTTTATTTTCACTAAATATGACAAGACACATCATTTACATGTTCTAGAGAGGAAGCACTCTCTGAATTGTATGCACTTCATTTGCAGGTTAGCGGCAGCGCCGACAGGAAACAATAAATTATGTCAAGGTTGAAGGTTGTTACAAGGCTGGATGGACCTGCATTGTTCCCTTCTCCTTCTGTTGCTTCACAAACCATGCCTCGTACTGCTCCTCTACTTACAACAAAGCTGTAGTTCCTCCTGTCCATATACACCTGCCGCAGCCTATGTAAGTGGTTGACAGAAACAGCAATGACATTACGACCAAAGTGATGAAAATGTATCAACAGACAGTCTTGTGCTCGTATTTAGCACACACCTCAATGTTAATCACGTCATATATTTACCAATGGATCAATCTGTCAACAACAAAGGAGTAATCGAAATGCGATCAGCAAGTATGCTAGCCACTAAACCTTTTGCACTCAGGATGAAGCTAGTGATAAAAGAAATAAAATAATGCCAACTGAAAATTGAGAAATGACAAATCGGCTGTTAGATGGAACTAACAAGTAAGATTAGGCTTAAGATATACATTTCAGAAGTATAGATTCTAATATAGCGTATCCACAGTTCAATGTTGAAATAAAGCTTCACAGGATTTTATAAATTCATCAGCAGAAACCTCACTTATTATGCAACAATATAATCAGGTAGACAAGTTGTACTAGTGGTTGACTCCAGCACCAAGATTCTGACTATGATCAACAGGAAATAAAATTCCAAAGGAACCAACATGGACTGTAGTGCTCACAAGAGATGTGATAGGAGCAAAAAGGGAACCAGCAAGAAGAAACCCACCTAGCAGCTATTTCTGAGTAGATATCTGCAGGTTTCTCTCCGGGAACAAGGTTGACAGCAACAGCACCCATCTATAGCAGAGCATATATTAGTGTAAGAAACAACTTATCCATAGTGTATATCTCGGTAATTGCACTTTACATTCTAGAATTTCATGAAATCGCAAGAACATGGTACCTTTGTAAGCTGAATTTTCAAAGGTACAATCCGTAAAGTGTTTTTACATTTGCATATAGCAAGAACCAAGATATGTTCACAAAATAATACAGCCGCCACTTTCGTCGCCTCCTCCTCACGGCGACTTCGGGGGGGAAACCCTAGCCGCCGCGCCTCCACCTCCATCCACCTCCCCGCTGCGCCGCTTGGCTGGAGTTGGCGCCCGGCAAGGCCGTGTGGCCGGCTATGAGGGCGGCGGCGTGGCCTCGCTTGTGTCTCGCGGGTGGTGTGGCGGCGCGGTCGTGCGGGCTGTGCGGGCTCTGCCCGTCGGAGTCGCGAGGGACTCGGCGAGGGACGCTGGCGATCCGCGCGGCGCCGGCCAGTGGGGTGTCGTCGGCGGGCGGGCTTCTCGCCTCCATCGCCCCCCCCAATCCCCTCCCCCTCCCCCTCCCTTTCCACGGCCATGGGCGGCTGGATCTGTGCCCGGGCGACCGGATCCGCGCCCGGGGACGAGGGCGGCGGTGGAGCTCCGAGATGGCGGGGCGGGCAAGGTGGTGGCGACGACGGCCTTCTTCGACCGTCGGCCGTCCCCCCCAGCCCGGCTCCCGCCTTTGGGCGGCGAGGATCCGCGCAGCCCGGGCCCGGGGGCGACCTCGTGCAGCCCGGTGGGGGTGCGGGATGGCGGCCAACGTTGGGATGAAGAAGTCGTCTCATCCGCCTTCTTCTTGAACCGGGCCGCCGTGTTGGTGGCCGGCGGTGGATTGACGCGGCGTCGCGTCGGCGGGTGCGGGCTCGTGCAGCGTTGGGGACGGTTCCTCTTTACAATCTCCCCCGATGGCCTCGGCCACACGCGGTGGCTGGCCCGTGGCGGCCGGCGATCACGGCGCGGCGGCGCAGACGCAGGTGGACGCGTGAGGCGGGCGATGGCCGGATCTTTCGGTATGTCGCCTTGCGGTCGGGGGTGGCGGGCGCAGCCCGCGGCTGCGGTGTATTGCCGGGCGCGCCATTGCCCGCCGGTGGGGTTTGGCTGGCGGCCCGGCAACGACGGCGGTGACTTCTTGCTAAGCTCCGGAATCGACGGGCGGAAGCTGGGGCTAATTGGGCGCGGCGACGGCGACGCTGTGGGCGCCGTTCTACCGTTGGGGGCCGTGTGTTCTAGATTCCACAGGTGAGAACCCGGTCCGCTTGACGAGCGGCGGCGGTGCATCGTGCGTCGTTTCCTTCCTGAAGGCGTCGCTGTGGTATTTTCCGTCTAGGCTCTGGAGTGTGCGAGCGGCCTGGTCGGAAGTCGGAGCTGCGCTTGCGTTTTCGCTTGTGCTGGGCAACGATGACCTTCCGCGCCTAAGTGCTCTGGTCTTGTTTTCCTTGGGTCGTCGATCTCTCTGTTGTATCACGTGGTTTTTGGGCCCGGTTTTCCTTATAAACTGGGTCAATTGCTTCTTACACTTAATGATATCCAGACCGGATTACCGGACTGTTTCAAAAAAAAAAAAAAAAAAAAAGGAACCAAGATATGATCATACTGGGGAAATGGAGACAAATTGCAAGGCTGACTCTAGCATATTGAATATCATCATTATATCAACCATGCGCATATGAGGTTTTAAGGCAGTCAAAAAGTCAATATGCTTATCAACAAACATGATGACAACAAACTTAGTGCTCTCACTTGAACAATGCTTGAAGAAATCAGACTACTTACTACTTTCAAGAATTGCTATGATGAAGGCTGGCCAGTATATGGCCTCTGCACTGAGAATATCTCAACTTTAGTATAGGGAAGTGCACAGAGCATTATGACATACAGTAACAGTAGTGGGATAAGCACTATGCCAATTTGCGCATAGTGGGCTTGACAGCTCCTCAATGGCCGAAAGTGACTGACTTCCCCCCTTGCAGGTTTGCATGAACAGAAAATGGAAGCGCTCAACTTGCCAAATAGAGCACTAGAAATTTAGGTTGCAAAATCATTCCTGGGCAAAAAAGCCTAGAAATCAAAAGAGGTAGCAATGGCTCAACATCGTCCATCCATGTGCATTTACAAATTCAAATTTGTTGTGGTCGAGTGTCTTTCAGGCAACAGGGAACCATGACCATCCTGACGACCAAATTGACAGCAAATACAGAAGAAATCGATGTGTTTCATCTAAATTGACAGATTGGCATAGCTAGCAAGCAACACGCTTTAGACACATTATTGATATGGAATTGTGCGCAGTTATGCTACAAAATCATCAAAATTAGTGCAGATGCTTCAGTTCAATGGTTTCAGCCGATGATTTCAGACATTAATTTTTCAAACATCTATGGATTCAGCTGATGATTTCAGACATGGAAAAACATAGCATCGGGCTGACACCGGTCGGCATGAAACAATGATCATGACTGTGAAGACTGAATAGCAACAAACCAAATCGGTAAACAATGTGATGAACGGAACCTCTCTGGCATTTCCTCTTGGGTTGGTTGGGTGCATGCCGATGAACTAGAATAGTACAGAAGGGAGCAGCGAGGTGAAGGAGGGGCCGTGCGTGCTTACCATCTGCGCTTGCAGGGCAGGGCAGGAGACGGCTGGCTCGCAGCGAGCAGGATCCGGGGACGGCAAGGCCGCCGCCAGCTTCACCACCGAGCGCAGAGATCTCGTCGGCACCGTCCGCCCAATCCGCCGCCGTGCCGCGCACCGCCTCCGTCTCGTCGTCTGCGCCGTCACCGAGCACCTCGATAGGTCCGCCTCGACGAGAGCAAGCCGCCGGTGCCCTCAGCTCCGTCCGGGACCTCGCCAGCGTCGGTGCCGGCGGCGGCGCCCGGCGCCTCCTCCTCCGCGTGCGGTCGCTTGGAGAAATCCGGCGGCGCTGATGGCTGGTGGCAGCGACGGGGCACCGATGGCGGCGGCTGACGAATGACGGACGACAGAGGGAGATAAGAATCCATCGAAACCCTAGTAGAAATAAAACTATATTACTTGAATCATGTAATACGTATAGCTAGTCAAAAATATGTTACAAACTAGGTAAATCTTTCGTGCGTTGCAACGGGGAAAACATAGCAATTATTATATTTGGATGATCAATATTTTTATTCCATAATTCTTCATGTCATATTCGATGCAAAGTCAGATACAATATTAGAAATTGCCTCATGTCATATCTCATTGCGACTTTAAAATTGCAATGTATATATGACGTTGCAACTAATAATTAAGTTCCAGCTTCAGATAAAATCAATATTGCAAGGATCACTGATTTGGAATACAGTGAAACACAACTAACTACAGAAGTAAATTACTAAGCAGCATCAATAATGCTGAGACATAACACGTTGGATGATGGCAGCATATTGTCAGTCCTTAATTTAATGTATTTGCACAATCTAATAGAACTAAGGCTACTATTATTGAAATTGCGGAAAACAGTATGCACCATCCTTCAAAGTTCATATTAGAAGAAATGGCCAAACATTTGAATTAGAGCAGGATAGGTGTTTTCTGCCTTGGACTTGTGGACATAAAACCTTATTATTTGTAGTAAGAACCTTGAGCGTTTCAATCACCTGAACAACAAAAACAGAAGCAGTGGTGCTCTAATAGCTCTTTGATATCATGTAAAAAACACAAATGTAACTCCATTAATACACAGCCATGTAAGCTAATTCATGGAAGTCATTAAAAATGTTTACCTATTTATTATGAGTGGGAAGTTACCTTGCTTCAGCGCCTTGTGCAGGACCTCTCAAATATCTTCATAGTCTGCACTTTGGAATAGCAATCCATGAAGATGTGGAAACATTTCAAAAATGAAAAGAAACAATGTAAATGGAAACAGAGGCATGGTGGAAAGAATGGGAGAAGGCATTCACATTAATAATAGGCTGTGACCTTTTAGCTCGAAAGTTTGAGAATTATGTAACCACTAAGGCTGACCCAGCTCTGAATTATGTAACATAAGTATGAGCAGGCTTAAACTCAACTTTAAAATACCTGCCAACCACCTATGACAGATGGAACTGAGAAAGGAAGACAAGCGAAGAAGAGCAAGTTATGAAGAACTTCAATTGCATTACCTAATAGTAGTAGCATTTCCCTCGTAGATGTAACATAAAAAAGAGAGCCTAGAACCACACAAAAATAAACTTGTCATTCTTTGTGCTGAGTTATGTACTCAGGTGCTCAACAGAAGTCCTGCAACACAGATAGAGCCTGATACTTTTAGTAAGGTAGGCAGCTATGATTATCATTACACTTCTAAGAAGAGAGGAGTGAAAAGATTGCAAGACATTATTCTTAAAAACATAGAAGAGCATGTATTGATGAATCAGAAGACTGGTGAAAAGATCTCATGACGTGCATCAATACTGTCAATATATAATCATCACCGAATGAATCTGTAGACTGACTGAACCAACAAAACCACTATAGGAGACATTACATCAAACAACGCGAAAGCGTCCCTCGAGCAGTTGCATAGGGCAAGGAAACTGAAACATGCAGGAGTCGAGCTCGAGGAGGGTTCAAACCTTGTGCCTTTGGTGATCGGAAGCCGGCACTGGCAGTGCACGACTCCCTCGGCGAGGACGACGGCTCAGGTGTACATACAGAATCACCATCAGTGAAGGGGTCGCAGGCGCCTTGTCGCGTCCGGCAGCGACCTGTCCGACAGCGGAGGCGGCTTGGCGAGGTCTTCACCTAGGTCACGGTCGCGGGTGCAGGGGTCGCGTCACGTCCGGCAGCGGCACTGCGGCGGCGTCTTCGCGAGATCGTTCGGCGGCGGTTGTTTGGGCGAACGCGGCGTGGGCGCTCTGCGATTGGGCAGACGGGTCGGCGGGGCGGCTGTTCCGCGAGCGTACGGGGTGGCGCGTCGGCGGTATCGCGGACGGACGGGACGGCGGGTCGGAGTTTCCGCGGCTGAAGCAGTGGCGAGGTCGGAGCTCTTTGGACCGGCGCCGGCGGTAGCGGCTCCCTGGTTCTAGGCATGGGAGAGAGAAGGAGTCGGCGAGGTTCCATGGTCACTCGTTGTACGTCCGCTCCGAGGAAGGCAGCAAGGATGGCGAGGGCGAGGAGCCGCCTCCGTCGCTGCTCCACTTCCACCGCTGGTTCTCGTGGACGTACGGCAGTTCCGCCGGCGAGGCAAATCGTGCGAGCGGGCGTGCCAGATAGATAGCACGGGGCGGGGCGAATCTTGGAGGTAGGCGGCGGTTCTGCGTAGAGGGATAGAGCGGGGAGAGAGAGCGCGAGAGAGAGCGCGGGGCGGGCGCGGGGCAGGGCGAGCGGCGGTTCCTCAACAGTGAGAAGCGGGGTGAATTCTCCGGGCGGAGTTACGCGAGGGAGCGGGGTGATTCCGCCGGGTGAAGCGTTGATTTGCTTAATGTGACGATACCTTTTGAGGCTTTTTAGTAGTATATAAGATATATGAATGCACTTTTATACCCTTTATTAAAAAAAATAACTACAAAAATGCAATAATCACGCCTATTTTTGACATCGTAACCCATCTCAATTTCGGAAGCGTCGCGAAGCGCTACGGCGCATAGGGCCCACCGTCCATAGATCGACGCTTCCCAACGCTTCCGCATTAACGCTTCTCAACGCTTCCTAATATATTGGGCCCACTATTCATAGACACAAGAATTATTTTTCAAACGCTTCCCAACGCTTCTCCAACTCTTCATTAATAGGTATAGATTTTGGCAAATGCATCTAAACAGCATAGAAAAAAAATACAATTAACAAATAGATTAAAAAATTTGGCATTTAAGACTCTACAGGCCCAAAAGTTTTTATTCTGCCAAAATATCCTCCATATGGCAACTTTTGACATAAACTTTTAGCACCCAAAAGCAATTTTTTGTACAACTAACAACTTTATATATTAAACAGGCATATTACAATACAGATCTTGAGAAGACTATATTACAACTAGGTCCACCAACCGAGATACAATAGGGCAAACTGCAGAGACAAAGGAGAACTTCGCCAGAGGTAACGATGTATCGCCTAAGGCGAGGACAGCCGAATAGAAAGACCGCGCAATCGCGCGCCGGTTGGATAAGGTGCGATTGAGTCGTAGATGGAATGCATACCGAAAGCGGCAAGTATGTGCGAGAAATCTCGCCGTTGGCAATATAGGATGAGGTTGAGTGTCGAAACCCCGGCGGAGACGAAGCCCCGTCAGGTCAGCAGCAAAATGCAATTGAACACGCGATAAAGAGTAAGAAGGATTTCACCCTCATTCTATTGAGCCTGGCCTAACACACGGCCATGGAATCGAAGAAACATCCAATATTATTTTTACCTGAAATCCTTGTTCAAAGGTTTTTTGTGTCACCATGTCATCAATAATTGAGTACTCTACTGTTCATTCGAGTTTGAAATAATTGAGTAATGGAAAGTAGAAATCCTCTCTCCATATTAGAAAAAAAGACGTTTTGGATAGTCCAATATTAGGAATATAAATCATGAACAACTTTTAAGTCGTTGAGTTTGAAAATGTGAAAATCATATCAATAGATTTGTCTTGAAAATTATTTTCACAAAAATACAAATATTTTTAATAAATATTTATAAAAAGACAATTGAAAGTTGTTTTTTTTAGAGATCGTGTCGTTATCCTAAACGTCTTTCTTTTCATACGGAGGGACTACGTATATTCTAGATTCGGATAACAAAAACAAGAAAAAACTTCGATCCCTTGGTGCAATGATTTAGATCATTATATATCTAACTTTTGATCAAAGATTAATAAAATGAAAACAGCAGAGTACTGCTAGTATAGTTGTCAACAATGAAAAGGAAAGGAAAATGATTGTAATATTATCTACATCCACACTCACAATCATGGTTCACAAGCACTGCTCGCATGCAGAAATGATTTGTATTGGCCGGCCACTCGTACATGTACGTTCAGCGAGCATCGCAATCTCCATGCATTCCCGTTGTAAATCTTACTACTAAAAAAACTCAAATGTTATCGTCATCAGCCTAATCCCTTCCGCTCCCCCCTAATCCCGTTCGCCCGCGCCGCGAAACCGGCGGTTTCCCAGCGCAGCAGCTTCCTTCCCCGGCAGTTCCCCCCCTACTCGCTTGCTGTCTCACCCCCGTGTCGGGCGCAAGACTTGCCTCCCTCCATCCCCGCCCCCCGCGGAACCCGCAGCCACAGGAGCACGTGCTCGCCCGACCACCCACCCACCCCCCGCCCGCGCCACCCTCGCCGCCTCGTCTTTGCCTCCCTCCTACCGCGTGCACCCCCGGCTCCCTTCCGCGGCCCGCACAAGAGCGGTTCCCCGTCCGTTAGACGTAGCGTGCCATCCAAGGATCCCCGCGGCACACGAGCACGAAGCGGTTCCCCGCCCGAAGCAGCCCTGCGCCCGACGCCGCCCCACTCCGACGCCACCCCGCCGGCCGTCCCCCCTACGACCCCGCCCCCGCCGAAGCCAACCCCCGTCGAAGCCGTCCCCCCGCTGGCCGCCGCCGCCTCCGACTACGCCCCCGCTCCATATATGAGTGCCCATGCGTTGCATGTGTGAGTGCCCCCGCTCCAATTTTTTTCTCGAATAATTTGGCCAGCCCTTCTTTTTGTGTATTCGTAAGTATTACCATATGACTTCAGCATGGAGTTCTGAGACTTTGGAAGCTCGATAGCACTATGTTTGGTTTTCTCGGTGATATTTAGTGTAGTCAAGGATCTTTGTAAAATAGACAGGAAAGTAGTGTATTTGTTGACGTTTGTTAAGTGCTAAAAGAATAAAGAGATTATGCAAGCGCATTTAACCTCAATGTAGCTTCTCCCTAGGGGAGTATTCTAGGGTATCGTATCCACGGGGAAGCTCATGGTAAAGAATTCTGATAACTCACAATCATGTATCTACTAACTTAGTAAACCAACTAGACTAAAGTGGGGTAAGTGATAAATGATATATATACAAGACTATGAATACTAAAGCATAAATGTAATCTACTAATAATAACTAAAAGAATACTATGGTAAATGGATAGCGTAGCAAATTAAGAGGACAACAGGAGAGGCAAAGGTTCCTAAATACTTCTCTAATACTTTGGTTTTAAGGTAACTGATGTATGGATAGATACAACAATCATACACAAGCACTTTGGAGTAACGATGCTCAAAAAAAAAAGCACTTTGGAGTAACAGTATCTTTCCAACTCTCGAGAAAGATTAGGAAGAAATAGTTGGGAGAAGGCTGCCAAAAGCTCTACGAACATCAACCCTAACGTGGTGGATTGCAAAGGCCTAACAGAGCTGTCACCCCTGGGGCTACCGCAACTAACCGGAGGATTGAGCGCAACCTCCGGTAACCTATAGTCTAAATACCATGTCTATACTATAGATTAGTATTCTAGCTACCTAGAATAACTAGAGCACTCAATACGAGCAAAGATCCCATGCAATTATATAAATACTATACTAAACATATATATGGAAAGCATAAAAGTAAATAGAGAAGATAAATATATTAAAGCATGAATCTTATAGAGAAGACACAAGGACATACCATACACTGAAGACTCTCCACAACCGGAGCACAACTCCGCTCTCCCTAACTCTCAACTAGATCTAATCTATTACATTGGAAAGTCTAACCCTAGATCTACATTGAAGAGAGAGAGTTCCTCATATTGGGACCCCTCTCTAATCAATGAGATGAGATAGATAATGAATAAGGGTTTCAGGGGGTAGCCCTGCCCCTTCTTTTATAGCCTCATAGGATGAATCTCAGCCCTTTGATCAAACCGACTTGATTAGACGGACTAGATCAACTCCATAGGTTGGTTGTAGGAAGGTTCCAGAAGTTGGACACGTGGTTCCTCCAGAGGGTGCCGCGCGGCACCACCCCCGTGCCGCCCGGCCCCACCCTGTGGGATCTGGCCTCCGGCCTTTGCGAGCTGCCTCCTCTTCTCATTTACACCCCTAGAATTTATACCAATCGCCCTGGTTTGGTCCTTTTCTTCTATTTCTCTATTTCTCCTCTTTTCTTCAATATTCTGGAATATTCCGGACTTCTCCTGCAAAACTGAGTGTGCACCAAAACTCGTGGAAATCATTAGGAATAATAATACTTTAGTACCATTCATCCCATGATTGATAGCATTCCATACATATAAAAGTGGTCAATAACTACCGTCAACAAATTCCCCCAAGCTTACCCTTTGCTAGTCCCTTAGCAAAGCTTTTTATTGAAAACAAACTTGGATCAGGAGTTGCTACAATACTTTCATTCTTATAGAGTACACATGCTTTCAAAAAGAAACTCAACTCCGGACTGGATAGACTAATTTTGACTTCAAACCCTTTCTTTTACCAACTATGGTGCTTTTACTCTCACTTAGGTACTTGAGCAATTGAAAGATAGAACAATCAAGTCAAGCACTATGTATTAACTCTTCGATCACAAATATTCTTGTGTTTTTAATAAATTTTGCAAATAAAACTCAGAGCTCTGTATTGAGTGGCACTCTCAATCTCTCAATATGTGGTATTTGTGGATCCTTACTTGGCATTAATAATAGTTGCCTTCTCTCTTGAATATGTGGTATTCATGGCACAAGGCTAAGTATTAAGCTTTTATCTCTCTTGTACTCACTCTCTCTCTAAATATGGCTTATGTAGGGTTCACAGGAGTGTGTAACACCCTGAATTTTGCCGTGTTTCGAAAGCCACTAAAAATTTAAACTTTTCAAAATATAAATTGCGTAGGCTTACTTTCGCCGCGAGTAGACTTTTATAAAATAAACCAACCTGCATGTGTTGTTTTCTTTTGAATTGTTTGCTGAACGTATGGTGGTACTCTCCCTTGAATCTTGTTTGAATCCAGTATACCAGTCATTACCAAAGTTCATGATTATAAATGAGGGAAAAGAAATAGAAAGGGGATAGAAAAAGGAACGCAGACTCAACACTTCTATTCTCGTTTCCCACTCTCGGTCCAGTACAGCACAGCGACAGCTTCCTTTCATCCTCCACTTCTCACTGACGGGCGGGTCCCAGCTGTCATCCCTATCCTTTCCACACCACACGCGTCTCTGCCATGTCTGCCGTGGCCCCATCCCAACCTCGGAGAAGGCGCGCACGCGAACGCCAGCAGGACACAACCTCGAACCGACCTACCACTCCCATCCAACTTCCCATGCTCCACTGTGCACTCACACCACCAAAACGCCGACGCGATTTCCGCCGGCGCCATGGACATGGCCTCACGAGCACTGACCTTGCCGGAGCAACGAATGGACGCGGAGGCAGCCAGCGCAGCATCGAGAGGCATCCAGCACCGCCTTAGAGCTAACACACGTGCGCACGAGCGGAGATATTCTCCGGCAGCGGAGAAAATATCTCGCCATGGCCACCGACTTCGCCGGGCTATAAAAAGGCCAGCCGGCGAGCCCCCACCGTCACCACCAGCACTCAGAGCTCCGCACGGTGAGGGAACACACCATCTCCCTCTCCTTTCCTATCCTCCCATCCTCAATCAAGCTCTATTCCAATTTCCCCCAAATCCGCTGTCATCGCAGCCATTGGAGTTGAGCTTCCGTTCCGGGTCACCGAGAGCTTCTCAGGACAAATTGGGGAGACGAGGTGAGTCCTGCATGTTTCCTTTACCTTCCCCATAGCTCCTAGCCTTCTATTTGCTCTGTAGTACCTTACCGACGTGATGCTGTCCGCCATGAGCCGTGGCTCTGCACCACGGCCGCCACAGTTGCTGGACACGGACGGGCGGGCACTCACCCATCTTGCACACGCACTGGCAACCACCCCACACACATGTATTCAGTCACCCCCACAAGCACTGCACAGCACGACGCCGCGACGTCGCATCCGCCCGGCGAGCTGCTGTCGCCACCACGAACATCCACAGCCCAAGGACTCCGCCTAATGTTGCTCGTCGGAGCCCAGAACACCAGCCACCACACGAGGAAGAGCTGCGGGCAGGGACGCCGCCGGCAAGGCCGACTCCGGCGAGCCTGTGCCCCTCGCTCTGCTCCAACGACGGGCCATGCACCATCCTGTTGACTCGTCGTTCTTTTTTTTTTTTTAAATGCCACAGTACAACGCAGACGCTCACAACACGCACGCACACTCACCCCTATGAACACACGCACGCAAACCCTACCCCTATGAAAGCACCTCCGAAGGGACTGAGCACCCGGCAGATCTCGGAGATTCTCGAAGTCACCATTGGCGCCGTCGCCGACGGAACGCCGCTACCACTTAATGCATAACGCCAGGAAAATCCTATGAAAATCCCAGGAAAAAGTGCGAGCACCAGGATTTGAACTCTGGTGGGTAGCGTCCCACTAAACCGTCCTACCATTGGACTACAAGCCACTTTCACGCATCTTCCCTCCTCTGTTTGTTGGCCTAGCAAAGCACTGTCGATCCGTTCAGCAGAAGAGATGCAGAGCACTAGGCCATACACAAACACCACGTTCACGTATATACTAGGCAACTAACACATACACTAGGCATAGTTAGTTGCTGAAGCCATGGAAATCTATTTCCCTTGTATTATTAAATTCCCAGAAAATTCCTAGAATTACTAGAGTCATCCCAGAACCTATCTATACCCTTGCCATGACATTTTGGTCATTCCTTGTAAACCTAGAACACCTCACTGTAACACATGTAAATCCTACCTTGTCCATCTCCAACCTTTTCCACACACGTAACCACCACCATTATATTATCCTATCTTTTGATCCAGTACCACCATATAGTTTTATGTTTGCTTTATGTTTGTGTTTACTTTTATCGAACAGTAGTCTCATGTATCGGCGACGATCAACAGAGGACGTCGGTTACCAGGAGAGCGAGGACCCGGATTACATCGGATCGGAAGGAGAATACAACGAAGGCAAGTCCTAACTCCCACATCCACCACCATAATTTTATACTATTTTCATTATAATATTGTTATGAATAAATGTTGTGATAAATGAGCTGATGGTTATTAATATGAGCATGTGTATATAATGAGATTTACTTGTGGACGGGAGTGAGTGAGGGTAATTTATGTGGGATAAATTACCTTGGCAGGTTCGCCTGTGTGGGTTCCTGCAGGAGATACTCGCTTCGGTCGTATAAGGACCGGTTCATAGGCCATCTCACCTAGTCCGATATACGTGCAGCCACATGTCTATATGGGTAGACCTGATCTCACACCCCGTTAGGTAGAAATATAATTTCCACTAGGAGGCCGGCGTGGCATCGGGTTAACAGGAGAGGACACGGTTGCTGAGTGATCTTCCGTGGTCCGGTCGGCATGGTTGCTAAGTGGTCTTCCATGTAAAATGTATTGTTGTGCCGTGCGCGAGCACCCTTTTTAATTATAATTGGATCTTTGAGTGATCATCCATGGATCTTTGAGTGATCATCCAACCACAATATGTTTTAGGATGCTGTGTGTGATCATCCCGATTGTGTGGGTTCCGGCCCCTGAGTAATCCGTGGTGGAATTATATGGAAACCTAAGGTCGCACCATCCGGGTACGAGGTCTTGTTAGAAGCTATCCGGCCACTGATCATGGTTGGATTGTATCTATCATGTGGGGAATTGTGTACCCCTCTGCAGAGTGTATTAAATCTATTCGAATAGCCACGTCCTTGGCATGGGCAACGCTAGGATGAGGTCCCCTTTGATTAGATTGTCTATAATAATTTATGCTGATGATGTTAATTGCTTTAATAATATTAAAATCCGGGAATTGGCGGGAATGGTGATTCTCCCACAGGGCCCAAACCCTATCTTATAACAAATAATATTATTACCCCATCATCCACCCTTGTTAGGGCTTGCTGAGTACTTTATGTACTCACCCGTTGTTGACTCACAGATATCGATCCAGAGGAGGACTACGACATCGACGAGGAGGACAACGGCGAGGACTAGGAGACGCACAAGGATCTACGGATACGTTCGAAGGAGTTACTAAGATATAGGGCTTCGACCGCGCTCGAGCATGCCTGTGGAGTGTTGCACCGCTTCGTAGTAGTTTCCGCTGTAGTAGCTACCACCCCATGTAATAAATCACCGCTATGCGGTAGTCGAACATCGCTAGTTATGTAATCCCTTTGGCTATGTCATGAACATGACTGTTGTAAGACCTTAATGTTTATATTGGCAATAAAGCTCGGTATTTTATATTAAATCTCTGTGCTATTTCTGTTATGTTGTGCATATTTGTGCGGATCCTGGCGCAAATACAAATGCACGCAGACTCTCAAAATGGGGGTCTTACAGAGTGGCACTCTTAAAATAGTATTGCATATCTGCAAAGGATATATCTATAGTTCAAACAATGGATCCATAGAGAGTTCAGCCAATCAAGACAGGTATAATATGCATATGGAATATGGTGTATATATTTGGTGGCTAAAACAAATTCTACGCTTACTCCTTTGATGATAAGACAAATCTCTCTTTTAGAACTTGGAAACTTTGAGAGAACTTTGGGCTGCATACTTTTCTTTCTTTTTCTTTCGGAGAGGCGGGCATCTAAGTAACCATTGTTTTCATTTGGATACTTGTCCTTTTTACTCTCTTCTCTTTTTTTTTTTTTTGCTTTTTTAGGGAGGTTGGCTCTACTCGCCCGTAGGACACTTGTCCATTTTTCATCTCCCCTTTTTACTTTTTTTAGCAGCAACCTAAATCTCTTTCCACTGTTAAACTTTTTGAGAGATATCAACAAAGATATTTTTGGAGTAAATAAACATGGGCTTCCTATAGTTTGATGAGGTGTTTATTCCCAGTGTAGGAATGAAACAAGTATATGGATGTATATGTGGAAAAAACATGATATTGCAATCACTCCCAGGGTAGGAATAATGTATATGTATGTGGAAGGTGTGTGGATGGAAAACTTGTCTTTTCATGACTGAACTCCTCACAAGTAACAGCAAAGCTTGAACTACTCAACCCAAAGCAAATAGCATATGTAACTGGAATATTTTCCTAATCTAATGATAATAAATATGGCTTTGGAAGGAATTTAACACTCATGCCAATCAAGAGCTCATCATGAAAGATTTTAACTTTTTAAAAAAGATCTCCAGATATAGTTTCACAAAGGACAAGATAAATAGCGGCTCGGACTCTCTCATATCATATCCCCCAATTACCTAGACTTAGATCAAGTGTATGCAACACACAAGCCAGGTATAGAGCAAATTTGAAAGCAGGACAAATATATCTAAAACATCGGAGGAGTTTCTAATAAAAAGTAAGGTACTAAAAAGAATTAGAGTAGAGCAACTATTCATCATTTCAAAGATTAACTTTTTATTCTAACACACCTTAAAAACATGCATATATATAAGACAAACATTTATTTAATTTAAAATGTTATGCATCTTTTTATGTCTTTTTAAAAGAAGCAAGAATATAAGATAGTGATAATAAGGATAATAGGGAGATACTTATCTTGCTAACTTGGGGTGGTCTCCCCAAGCTAGGTTGACGTGTAGGTGTTGAGATAAGGTTGACAGATGGAGGCGATGTCGTCTTTCCTTGATGGAGCATTGATGATGATGGTAGTATATTGAATTGATGCTCTACCAAGTGGTGGTCGAACGTCTCCTTTCGTCTTGGCTCATAATTTTTGTTTATGAAACTCAAATAGACAACAAAGCTAGTGAAACTCGTTAAGAGTTAGCGGTTGGATATTTTAAGCTTTAATTGTCTAGAGCTTCTTAATAACTACTCCCTCTATCTTTTTTTTATAAGGCGTATAGGCTATTATCCCGGATACCAAGGAAGGCTGTAGATAACAAGAAAGAAAAAAAGAGGACCACGTGGCCGAGAATGCAAAGCGTCATTTGCATGCCATCATGCAAACCAACCAAAGCATGCAAGCCAAAGGCAAGCGCGCAGCCAACCAACCAACCGGTGATTAGAAAAAAGCCCGCCGGCCGGCGGTGATTAGGAAAAGCGCTTCATTATTCTATTCAATGTTGCACGTCCATTTACTTTCTTCACCTCGATTCCAACGTCACGCCTTATATAAAATCAAAAAACTAAAACTGTTGGGCACCTTATATTTCGTAATGGAGGGAGTATTGATTAAATATGAAAGATTAAGCTTTAATAGGAATTAAGAAAGATTAATATTTTACTTTGCAACTTAAGTTTGATTGTAGCATTTATGAAATCATTCAAACTTATAGAGACAAAGTAATAGTGAGTAGAGAGATTGCAAACTAGCGTGTCGTAGTGACGGGAGCATGTGAAGAGAAGCACGTAGGAATATATTATTGAGTCGGCCTTCCTCCCCCAAGCTTGCATCTTGCCATCACTCAGCACTTGAAGTCAAGTGTGATTTGTTGAATCCCTTAGAGTGCATTGTAACTCCATCCTTTGTTCTTGACTCTATCTTTTTTTGCGAGGTTATCGGAGTTCATCATACACCTTGCTTTATCTCCGATAAGAGTTCATCTCATGACTTACTCGAATTGAATTTGAGAATTTTCTGCGCAGGGGTTAGTCCACACAAAATGAGCAATGTCTACACAAGCAATTTTTAGTTCAATAACCAAAGTAGACTCCATGTCTAATTCAATTAAGGAAGGCTATTTAACCTAAGCACCACACTTAATTTTAAAAACTTTGAAAATATGTACAGTACTTCCAAACCAAAACATACTAGAGCAAACAAAAGGTAACATGAAAACACAACAGAGATTTACTCAAATAAAAATAAAAGAGCATGATCGCGGGTGAGATTTTTTTTTTTCTTTTTAGATGCAAATGACATGAATAAATGCAAGGAACTAAACATGCAAAGTGGGTTTAATAAAGGAAAACATAAACTAAATGGAGGGAATGCATGCAATAATAAAAGCAACCATGCAAGAAATTAAATGATAACTACTCAATATATTTAAAGTCTATGAGCAAGACTTTTTCAACTTTATTGATCATACTTACCGGGATGTTCAACTTCTATGTATGTCACTTGAGATGTGTGCATTGAATTCTTGTCACGATGACTTCTTCTCCAATCCTGGGTTCTTCAATGTTTCTTCTTTCCTTTTCTTGTGGAAATTCGCCAGAAGATCACAACGACATCATGTGTCCTGTCTATTCCACAACTCAACTGAACAGGGGGTAATCCTACTAAAGCTAGTGATATACTAAATTAGCGAGACATCATGATCATTATTAAAATTCTTTATGCCAATTGCATCCCAAAGAACGGCGCCAAAAAGATTGTTGACGTTTGTTAAGTGGTAAAAGAATAAAGAGATTCTCGCAGTTTACGTAACATCAATGTAGCTTTTCCCTAGAGGAGTATTCTAGGGTATCGTATCCTGAGGGAAGCTAATGGTTAAGAATTCTAATAACTCACAATCATGTATCTACTAACTTAGTAAACCAACTAGACTAAAGTGGGGTAAGTGATAAATGATATATATACAAGACTATGAATACTAAAGGATAAATGTAATCTACTAATAATAACTAAAAGAATACTATGGTAAATGAATAGCTTAGCTAATCAAGAGGACAACGGGAGAGGAAATGTTCCTAAATACTTCTCTAATACTTTGGTTCTAAGGTAACTGATGTATGGATAGATATAGCAATCATACACAAGCACTTTGGAGCAACACTACCTTTCCAACTCTCGAGAAAGAATTAGGAAGAAGTAGTTGGAGGAAGGCTGCCAAAAGCTCTACGAACATCAACCCTAACGTGGTGGATTGCAAAGGCCTAACAGAGCTGTCACCCCTGGGGCTACCACAACTAAACGGAGGATTGAGCGCAACCTCAGGTAAACTATAGTCTAAACACCACGTCTATACTATAGATTACTACTCTAGCTACCTAGAATAACTAGAGCACTCAATACGAGCAAAGATCCAATACAATGATATAAATATTATACTAAACATATATATGGAAAGCATAAAGTAAATAGAGAAGATAAATATATTAAAGCATGAATCTTATAGAGAAGATACAAAGACATACCACACTCGAAGACTCTCGTAACCAGGAGCACAACTCCATTTGTCCCTAACTCTCAACTAGATCTAATCTATTACATTGAAAAGTCTAACCCTAGATCTACATTGAAGAGAGAGAGTTCCTCACATTCGGACCCCTCTCTAATCAATGAGATGAGACAGATAATGAATTAGGGTTTCAGGGGGGTAGCCCTGCTCCTTCTTTTATAGCCCCATAGGATGAATCTCAGCCCTTGGATCAAACCGACTTGATTGGGCGAACTAGATCAACTCCATAGGTTGGTTGTAGGAAGGTTCCAGAAGCTGGACACGTGGTTCCTCCAGGGGGTGCCGCGGCGGCACCACCCCCGTGCCGCCCGGCCCCACCCTGTGGGATCGGCCTCCGGCCTTTGCGAGCTGCCTGCTCTTCTCATTTACACCCCTAGAATTTATACTAATCGCCCTGGTTTGGTCCTTTTCTTCTATTTCTCTATTTCTCCTCTTTTCTTTAATATTCGAAATATTCCAGACTTCTTCTCCGCAAAACCGAAAGTGTGCACCAAAACTCGTGGAAATCATTAGGAATAATAATACTTTAGTACCATTCATCCCATGATTGATAGCATTCCATATATATAAAAATGGTCAATAACCACCGTCAACAGTATTTAAGGCTGAATTAGCAGGAAAACACTGTGAACCTGAAAATTGGTCTTGCTGCAAGTAATTTAGCATGGTTTGATGAACATATATTTTATCGGACATGTTACATAATAGAAGAGTAATAGTGAATGGGTTCAAATTCTTAATAAAATCTCAATCAAAACACTATATTGGGTCAGTATGCAACCACCTGCTTTGTCATGGTGGATTGCCGTAGCCAGACATTGGTATGAATGTGTTCTTGGCTCCATGATGACTACTCGCATGCCTTGCCCGCACGCCAGGAGCCGGGAGGTTGAAGTAGCGAGAATCCGCCACGCCATTACTTGTCGGGCTGGAATGTGGACAGCCGTTGCGGCATTGCGTCGGCGGTGGGAACACATGCGCGTGATCGGGCGCTTCGTGGATGTTTGCCCGGTGGCCGGTCTTTGTGTAGTCATACTGAAGCGAGCCGTTCTCTCAAACATGCAGGAGTGTTGTATCTTTTAGTCAAAAAGAGATCATTGGTCTGAAAACACACACTTTTGAAACACAAATAAACTTTCACACAAAAACACTGATACACAAACGCACACTCGCATGCATTTGTAAGATCACCGCACATTCTTTCCTGAACTCCTACTCCCGCGAGAACGTGCTACCATTCGGTTAGATGAAACACACAATTGTCATCAGTTTGATCTAGTCGCATATAGTATGTTTCATAGTTTTAGACTATGACAAAATGGCTTGCATCATTTCAGGCTTGCACTAGCCACGGATGGCTACCGATCGCCGGGCCGGTCGGGTAACCCTTCAAAGTCCGCTTTGTGTTCTACCCCTACGCAAATGTTTGATATTGATGGCGGCGAGGGCGGCCGATGAAAGGCCGGGGGCGAGGAAGACCGACCGCGTCGGGCGTTTGAGGTGGGTGCGGGCTACCCGCGACCGGTTTCCTCTTGGATGATTTATATGTTTGATGTTGTGTTCTTTGGATCTCGATCTCATGAGTTGTGCAAAGCGCCCTCCACGAACTTCTATATGCTCAAGAAAAGAAAAAGCGGTGTTGCTAAGCGGCAAGCCCATGACAAGGTTAGGGACGCGTGCTGCTAGTTGTTCTTACGTTTTGACATTTCTTAGAGGCTTTGATTTGATATGGGCATTGCTTTTGGTTCGAGGGAAATTCATTTGCCGCCTTGGCGAGCAAAGGGCAACCTGGATGTCATTTTGCTCATACATGATCCAACACTTGGAGTTGATCAACGTAAAGAAACCTATCGATCCGAAGGGTGAGTCATCTGCAAGCTAATTGCGTTCATGCTAGCCTAGAGTTCATGTTGGAAGGTGTCTCTCTAAAATAGTGGAAAGGATTTGTCTTTTTATTTCTGATTGTATTATGATAATAATATTGCTCGGTTTCCTCTAATGCCTAATTCTTTGTAGAATCTAATTACTTTGATCTCTTGCGTCCTGAATTGATAGGAAGTTGCTTTACTGGACTGAATTTCAACTACCTGCTTTAGTTATTGTTTTAGTTCTTATGAAAATGAATGGGTGTTGCACATTGGATCCTTGCAAAAAGGGTAATAGTATACTTCAATTCGTTTATATTCATTAGTCCTGTTTTCCTTGTATCTCTGAATAGGTATGGTTATCAAATTGTAGTGATAGTGGTTCTTAACCTAAAGAAAAAGTAACCGTTGAAGCCTGTTTCATTTGAGAAGTAAATATAATGTGTAAAGTGAATCATGAGAATCTTGTCAAGGTATCGTCTGAATGACATGCTTGTGTGGCCATATACATTGTCAATTTTTGTGTATCTTTTCACAAGTGTTTATGCACTCATGCGGTTCATTTGAGCTTGGAAGGGATCATTGATGGTGATTGTTGTTGAGCTACTACCAGGGATGTCACTGAAAAAATTATTTGAACAGTATTTGGCCTAGACAACTAGAGATACACACATACACACTGCAGTTAATTATGTAGTGGACTGTTTGCATGCCAATGTCATAATACAAACAGACTTGAAACCTGGCAAGGATGCTCTTCTGGCATTGTACACTTGAAACCTGCCCGCTGAATGGTATTTAGAGGCATGCCTTTAATTTTGCAAAAAAAGAAGAAGCATGCCTTTATTGTCACATGTTCTGAACATATGCTTTATTTTTCTCAAGTTAAAGATTACAGGGCATTGGAAAATTGTCTCAAATTGAAACAGATGTATATATTGATTTGTCTGCATACTGTGTGTTGGTAGGTACCTGATTTGGAGTAGTAGTTTGCTTCCGGGTAAAGATTACAGAGCATTTGCTTGCTTGAATTCTAGCATCTGGACCCTCCATTTAGTCATTTTTTGGGTAGTAGTTTGCTTCGAGGTAAAAAAAAAAAAATCCTTTGCGGACCTATAAATTTCTTGTCAGGAAAGAAAATCTCACTCTACTGAGTATTGACTAACCTCACCTGACCATGTTTTACAGATCAGGTGCATTTCATTGCCTTCAGATTGTATTCAGAAATCTTCTCCATTTAGGTGGTGTCGGACGCTGCTGCATTGACCTTTTAGATGTCTCCACCAATCTGAATTCTTGCACATGTCTCATGGTTACTACACCGACATTGTGCGGCTCATGATCAGCTTTCCATCCTATTTCATTCCCACCATCAGTTATAAAGTAAGAAAGTGATCAGCTTAACCTTGTCTGGTTTCAATTTCAGGATGAATTCAGTGCACTGTTTCAAATCCGACAATAGGCTTAACTGAACTTTCACATCCTCCGTCGCCAAATCCTGCCACAACCTCTTTGCTCCTTTGTGCTTAAAAAACAGATGTGTGCCATCTTCATCAAAACTTCAACAAAGTTATCACAAAGTATCTATTTTCATACTACGTCTGCGCAGATTGGAATTGCATAAATTTGATGCAGATGCTACTTGTTCCCAAGCATAACTGAAAATAGATGCCATTCCTATCTCTATTTTTTTTTCTATAGTACAATTGAAAATATATGCTCCTGCTGCACTTAATTTCAGTTATGTGGAAAGAGGCTTAGAGGACCAGGTAATGTCCCTTTGTGCCATGAGGGTTAGAGGGATAGAGCACGGCTTGCAGAGCGTCATGTGGCAATGAATTATATTTCAATTATCTTCCTTGAAGACTTGTGTAATATTGTTGTTCCAAACAACATGATTGCAAAGTCTTTTTTAATTAACAATGTACGATCATATCTGGCGCTCATATATGTTATTGTGGTATTATTTCCCGTTGCAATGCTCGGGCATTTACCTAGTACTATGAAAATACGCACATCAAGAAGTTTTGGACCTTTATTTGCAGCCTCAGTCTTATCAAACTCAAATGCATGTTTTGTTTGGCTTCATGTTTGGTAAACTTTGAAAACAGGTTGAGATGTTAGCATACTATTAATCGATTGGTACTGTTCGTATGTTTCACCCTATGAAAGTTGCACCAAAAGAGGGCCGGCCGGCGTGGTACGTCGCTGGTTGCCACCTGGTCATTTTACAAAAAGACCCTCGGTTCTGAGAAAATCAACCCGCAGGTCGGGGCTTCTCACAAGAGATATTGCGAGCAAGCCCTCGAAGTTTTTTTCAAAATCACGCCACATCGAAGGCGGCCTCCCTCCCCACTCGGGCCTTCTTGGGCCTTAATGGGCCAAATTCGACCCAACTCTGTTTTCTCTTATCGATTCTTTTTTACCACGAATAACTTAGGTAAAACTTTAAAAGCATATTTAAAGAAAAATCGTAAAATAGGAAATCAATTTGTTTGAAATCCTCATAAACATATCTATGCAATGGAACCAAAAATAGAACATGTTTTAAATGAAAGTTTTTGTTGTACAACTATTCCTATGTCTTTTTATGGGTACATATTAAAATAAAACTACAAACAAAAAATAGAAAATCCAACTATTCAAAAATCTTTATGATAAAAATATCATCACATTAAACTTTCGACTACTTAATAAATACTTTTAGCCTCTTTCTTCAAAAAAAAAAAAAATGATACTTCCATTTCAATAATAAAAATAAAATACAACATAGCGAAAGTTACACAGACAACTAACCACTATACTCATCACCCTAACCCTCAATGCAAAGTAAGATAAAAAAATAATAACTCACAAATATATATATATAAATATTATCTAACCATATTAATCCTATACAATTATTTTAACGACATATATGAAACAAAGCCTACATAGTTAAGCGAAACCATTTCACAACAAATAATAGCTTTCAAATAAAAATATCACGGGTTACGTTTGGCCATAAGCGGCAACGCCACGCCTACTTCTAGTGGTTACTGTTACCACTTTGCCGTGTTGCGGTGTGTGTTGGTCCGCCCTCCGTGTACCCTTAGCAAAAGCTGCTGCGTCGGTCTGGCAGTGGCAGCCGCGTGGGGACTCAGGTACGTACGGCTCGGCATGTCAGTCCGCCTCACATAGTCACATGCATGCTCTGGCTCGCCCCAACGACTACGACTACTGCCGCGGCTTGCTGCTGCACCAGTGACCAGTGCTGCTAATCTGTGGCTGCGTCAGACATTCACTGACAAGACTGCCTTAGGTGGGGCCTGGGTGTGTGGCCCCGCCAGAAAGGCGTGTAGGGGTCCCGCACGCTGGGCCACGGTATGTGGGTCCCGAGTTGTCAACAGCTGACGCCTCGTCCCACGCGGATGCCGTTTGGGGCCCGCGTGGCAGTGGGCGTGGGTTTTGCTGTGGCTGGGACGGACAAGGACAGGAGGTGTTGCTTCCTCCTGTTGGGGAGCAGGAGCACAAAACCGTGTAATTGTTTTAATTTTTTACCTACATTTTAGTATCACCGATACGTGTGCCGGCATTTTAATGTGATGAGAAATCTTGTTTTTACATAGTGGAATTTGGGAAGGAATTGGGGCTCTAAACACAGCCCAAGAGCCACCACATTTCTTTTCTTTTATTTTCTGCTCTACTAGTAAGAATTACTAATTCATACTCAAAAAAAAAAAAAAAAAAAAGTAAGAATTACTAATTTGGAGCGTAGTGCAAAGCGGTAAACTCACCAGATGGCTGCTCGGGAGCCCAAACATGACACCTGAAATCCCGCCTCGTATTCCAATTCCAAGTTCTAAGTTACCTGCATTGCACGCACCGACAATTAGTTCTTGTTGCACTTGTTGAGCTCAAACTTGAAGCATCATCATCATCTACTTATGTGCTCTCTCTTCATATCAGAGCAACAGTAGTTAGCTGCACCTGGCGAGATTATAGTAAATGTTCATTCATTGATTTTCTGTTTGGTGCACTAAACAGTTTTGTTTCACTAGTACTGCCGCACGCATGCTAGTGGTTGAGTGACAAATTCGGTCACCCAATTTGATGGCCCAAACATCATTTGCAGCTTGCTCGGTACCTAGCTTTACTAGCGAGGGACACCATCTCATCTCTCCATCAGCTGGAGACTGTTATGTCGCACTCAGGATTATTGTTTGCACAAGAAAACAAAATTACTACTACGTACTACAATCTCTAATCTACAGAAAATAGTGGTCAGTGTCAAGGCATGCATTGGGGGACTACATACATCAAGATTTTTAAAAGTAAAACCATGATATAGATCATGTTATTCCTTACTGAGTTGCGGTCTGGATTCGACAGTGATATTCGCATAAACAATCACAATCACCTATATGTTTTGTATAATTCTCTTCCATCCAAAACAGCTGCCGCCAAAGTGTAAGAAACGACCAAAGTGGGGGCAATATATCCATATTATTAACATATTACAGATAAGCCCCTGACTGCTTGTTTTTATATATATATATATATATATATATATTTCGAGATATTTGTTATTATAGGACTCTAAACATGGTGCTTTGCTATTATAGGACTCGTAACGTTTTTGTTTTGCTCTAATGACATCCCAAACAATTTCACTTTGCAAAAACATGACATTTGGGTCATTTTAATTCATTTATACTATGAAATACTACATGTATTTGCCCATGATACCTGTACTGCCGCCATTTAGGACTGATTGCCCGCCATCTTTTTTGCCTGGCCGGCTGGCTGCGGCATCGTGAGGCCTCCCATCAAAGCTCTTCTAGCAGTCAGCAAAATAAAAAACAAATTCAAGTAACCATTCTTCCCAAGACCACTAGCAGACATTGTGCACCAAGGTCTCCACATTGACATATGGCAAAAAAATCTCGCGGCAGCACAGGATCATTTCCGTGGCCGACTCCAACTTGTCTCTCGACTCCTACCTTCTCTCGATCGCGATGGAGGAGTTCACCAGGGGCGGCAGCGGTCCTTCTATCAATCGCGATGGAGTCCACCAGGGCGGCGGCGGTCCTTCTATCAATCGCGATGGAGTCCACCAGGGCGGCGGCGCTCCTTCTCTCGATCAGGTCGCGGGCGGTCTCTCCGTGATCACGTAGACGAAACTCACGTATAGATGAAAAGGGCAATAGATGTATAATGGGCAAATACATGTATTTCATAGTATAAATGAATTAAAATGACCCAAATATCATGTTTTGCAAAGTGAAATTGTTTGAGGTGTTATTAGAGCAAAGCAAACGTTACGAGTCCTATAATAGCAAAGCACCGTGTTTGGAGTCCCATAATAGCAAATATCTCATATACTCCTCCTTAAGATTATGGACTGATAAACAATGTTCAGGATCTATCCCCATACATTATTGTACACTAGCAAAAAAATGCCCGTGCGTTGCATCGGGACGTCTGATTTATTGAAAGGTATTTCATGTGTTGCAACAGTATGTACTCGCGTGGCCATCTAAAGCTAGCTTTTGTTTCATTTTAACAGGACCAAATCTTTATTCAATTAAATATAGAGAGACCAATTATAATTAATTGCATGCAATAAAAGTACATTACCTCACATGATAGTTATATATTCACAAAATTAATTTTATCTCAATTCATGTAGCATCAATAACATCACATATTCACAAAATTTCAAGTTTACATTGAAAACAAAGTATATGATCGTATTTGACGATATCATTGTCAATATCCAGTAACTTATTAAGATTGAACTATCGGGCCTATAATTATGAAAAGCAACTTTTTAAAAAAACAATCAAAAGCTAAAATTTTCGAAAGTCATAGAGGAAAAAAAAAAAAAAAAACACTGGACTGTACATCTTTTGGTCAACACGTCACACAAGTCCATCCGACGGATAATCCTGAGTTTTTTTTTCGTTCCTCTCAGTCGGTCGACGTTATCCCTCCATGCGTCTGCAGTATGTCCACATAAATTTTCTTCCCCTATCGCCTTTTTTTTTTTTTTTTTTTTTTTTTTTTTTTGATACTTATCGCTTTTTTTTCTTATCCAGCTTCAACTTGTCTTTTGCCGCAGTGGAGGAGCAGTGGCTCTTGGCCTAGGCGTGCCTCTAGGCTGCCGTAGACCATGGAGGAGCAGTGGATCACCATGGAGACCGGCTGGGCCTCATCCAGCATCCAGCCGTAGGCGGCTAGTATCCAATATCGCTATCCGTCGTTCGGTGGCGAGATGAGTACGGCACGGCCAGGCCCGGCGTCATCCAGCTCGGATCCAAAGCCATGTCAATAGCTCTTGATGCAATTATAGTAGCAGCTTCTCCCGTAGCAGGGGCGAGGCCGAGCACCCCTCTTCCCTCTGCCTTCCTCAACGGCTCTGCACCTCTCTGTGAAGGACCAAGCTGATCTCCGCCACCGCGACAACGTGAAGCCGGGAACTCATCTGCACCGCAGCTCGCCACCCTGTTGCCCGCCCCGCTTCGGATCTGCGACCGCGTCTCAGCGTTGGCGTGACGATGTCATGTTCGCTCCCGTGGCGCCGCCGCGCTGGCATCGCCGAGCAGCCGAGCTCCAAGCCTCCGATCTCGACCTACGTCTCTGTTTCAATGGATGCCGACAATACCAAGCACCAGCCGCGACTTCGGGTGTGCTAGTGTCCATGACAACGCGCCATCTTCATCATCCTGCAGGCCCCAAACGTGCTCTGTTTTCCACGTCGACCGAACCCGTCATCCTCGACCTCGTCGTGCCCCTGCCTCCATCTTGTTTTTTTTTTTTTTTTTGAAATGAGTTATTTTATAACTCGGCTTTTAAGAAAGCCCAAACACAGGTAACAATATTTGCTGGGGTTACCGGCCTACAACCAGGCATCAAAAAGAGTTCGACAAACAAGAAAGTAGCAAAATAAACAACTATGGCGCTCTAGATCTCAACAATGTCTGTAGATATCGGGGGTCTTCGCGTGAACGTTGCAATCCACTGCCTGATGCTCTTCACGACTTTATCCACCCGCGTCTTGTCAGCTTCCTTGAGCAGCACGGACCATTTCTGTCTGTAAGATAAAGCAAGATATATAACATCACTAGGGCTTTTCGGGAATAATTTTTGAATCGCCATTTTATTTCTGTTATTCCACAACGCCCAAGCAAACCCAGAAAAAATGAACATCATCACTTTAGCAGGTATAGGGCCCTTTCCCTGTAACCAACTAGTATAAAACTCCATCAAAGATTCTGGTACTCTATCTAAGTTCCAAATTTCCTTAATCATCGACCATATCAGCTTAGCTAAGTGACAGTGGAAAAATAAATGCTCTACAGACTCTCTGATGTTACAGATGCAACATTTGTCTGAGCCTTTCCATCCTCTTTTGTCAAGTGATTCCCCTACCTGTAGTCTATTATTGAATATTTACCATAAAAAGAACTTGATTTTCAAAGGCAATTTGGTTTTTCAAATAATACCAGCGATCCTGCTGGGCATGCCCCTATCTGTAAGAAAACGATATAAGGATTTAGTTGTGTAACTCTTGGATTTTTCTGCCTCCATCTTGTTGATGACCTCGTCGATTGTTTCAACGATTTTGTTGTCTGTTAAGAGGATTCAGTTTATTTCGTTTTCTTTGTCTCGCGGGAGCTGGACTCGGGCCAATTTCTGGTCCGTTTCCACATCCAACTCTGTTGATGAACGTCTAGGAACTTCGCAGAAAAAGGGAGGAAACGTATGTTGGGCAAACCGCGTAAAAACGGGCTGGCAGAAAACATCGGCAGAAAAAAGGGTGAAAAAAAAAGAGGTGGTACTGAAATTTTCTCTTTTTATTAGTAGGTATAGATATCATATATTTTTCTTCGGAGGAAAAAAAATCTATTATCCATATCTTTAGCAACACTTTATTATTACTCCTATCATTCGAATGGGACCCTGCAGCCGCATGCTGTATGCAAGCTCTGAATGATAACAGAGACAGACTGCTCAACAACTGAAGGATCCATCTGTCTATCAAGTGGCTAATTGTTAGTGACTTTTGAGATGCTTAAAATGGTGGAGTTCAGTACTTGTAGTCAAAGGTGCTACCACACACCCGCCAATGGATCAATTCCTTTAAGCCCAGATTAGACCAGGGCATTCTTTCTTATCCTAATCCAAATATTAGTAAAGTAATCGGGATGTGAGTGTGACCCCTCCACAATGTGTTGTCGTTGGCAAGCAAAAAGATACTCCCCTCCGGCCCAAATTATAAGTCGTTTGACTTTTTTCGACAACAAGTTTGACCACTCGTCTTATTCAAAAAATTTGTGCAAAATATCACTCCTTTTTCCCATGATTTTCTTTATTAATAAAAGTTCTTAAACAATGACTTAAATTTGACTATATTTGCACAAATTTTTTTGAATAAAGACGAATGGTCAAACTTGGAGCCAAAAAAGTCAAGCGACTTACAATTTAAGATGGAAGGAGTACGAATATGTGATGTGAACTGCATCCGCATGCAGGTTGTTTATACCATGACAAGGTTTGATTAAGCTGTTGTTGTTCCTGTTTCATATCTGGCTAATCACTAGGTAAATGCCCGTGCGTTGCAACGGGAAAGATAGCACCATAATATGTAAATATGAGTGTTATATTTTTGTCACTAAAACAACAACAAATGTTCATGTGTTCTAAAGGAAAATAAAGTATATACTACCATGATAATATAAATATGAACTTCTTGTACCGTTACCCAAGAAACGGTATTTCAAGTGTGATCTTTGCAACATTATCTTTACATAAGTCTTCATGAACGTGAATAATTAGAAAACAGTACGAGATCAAAACAATCTGATTTCTTTAGGATAAATTATAGAGATAACAAAAATAAAAATATAGGCGCTAGCCACCTCATGCTTATGCTGCAGAAAAATGGACATCGTAATAGCTTGCACCTGAGAACAATGATGTAGTCAGCCCATTGCTCCACTCACTCCAAGGTTAAAAAAAATACAGACACCTATTTCAAGTGCTACAACTACAAGGCCTTAGTTACAACAAAAACAGAAGCTATGACAAGATTGCCTGAACTCCATATAGAAGAATGTGAGTAGAGATGGCACAAGTTGGGGGAACAAGAACTATGACATCTCCGACTCCGAGCAACCGCTGATGGAGACGGCTTCTCTGGTTCTTCTCGAGGGATGAAGAGAGCAATGCAGGAATTCTGTTCTGGGATGATTGAATTGCTAGTACATTTGTAGTAAAGGTGTGACTGAACTTTCATGTCCTGTGATTCTCAATACAAATGGAATTAATGAATTATTTTCAACTAATTTAGGAAAATATCAGGTGAGTCATTCTGATAAATACAGTGACTGCATGAATAAACCTGAACCCGATGGAGGTAAAAAAAAATTTCTTATTGATAATAGATGTAGCGCTGTGGTGAGTAGTCATCAGCAGCAACATCCAAAGTGCAGGACGATGTGCTTGAGAACAAAACAAACAGCCCCTAGTTCAGTCGGTTGGCGGAGGAACCTGCTACCGCCGGCCTGATCTGTACTGTCCAACCAATCCAATGCAAGGAATGCAATGCAAAATCCAGGGGAAGCACGTACCGCTGGTGTTGTTGTTGCTGCTGCTGCCGAGCGTGCGGACGGGGATGGCGGGTCTGCTCGCGAGCAGAGATGCGGCGCCAGTCTCTTCTAGTCTCTGCGAGCAGAGATGATGATGATGCCGGTCGCGTTGAAGGAGGATGGCGCCCGTCTCGCCAGCAGATCTGGGTGCTGCCCAGGAGAAGAAGTATCCGAGAGGGAAGAACAGGGCTGCGCAGGTGTAACAGAACCTCCTAAATTACAGGGCCCACATGCACTTATCATTGTCATTAAGACTTCTGATCATTATGCACGAGTTCCCAATAATCTAGAAAGTGCTGTTAATCTTCCGAACAGGATCTCATTAACAAGTCACTCCAGTATTACAACACTTTATTCAAATACATCAGAGTACAGCGGAAGGATTACATAACCATAAGTTTACAAACCATTTGTTCAAATACACAAACTTAAGTATCGTTATTACAAGCCTGATATTATTGGAGTAACATTATACATATAAACACTGACAACCCTGCCCGAGGGTTCAACTCTACTCGTCCTCTTCTTCCCTGGTACACCGTCATGCGGCGAGGGACCAAAACAAGCCTCGCTCATGACCAGCTCCCCGCAACAAGGGTCAAAGAACCCCGATGCGGGGAGTACTCAACAAGACTTACCCGACTAAAGAAAATAGAAGAAGACACAGGAATGCTGGTCTTAGGAGTCAAGGTAAGGCTTTAGCAAGAATCAAGAACTCTTTTACAGAAAAGCTTACTAAAAGTGTATCCTTACTTTCAATATTTTTAATTCAGATTAGTAGCTCTTATACTCTAGGTTATCCTATTTTAGAGTAAACATATTCTCTTATTCCAACTCTCTTTCCTCAAAAACATATTCCATCATTTACTACGATGAATGGGCAGAAGAACGGGTCTCCATAACCGAGAAGCAACGGCGATTCATGAACCGATTATACCCAATTTGGGGATCCTAACCACACGACATATGTAGTACCCAAACTTGCATATATCAACCTTTTCTCGATTTGTCCAAAACGGGAACGAGGGCTGCGCCACCCGAGAATACTGATACACCTCCAACCTGGGACTTTAACCCACTGAGGGTATCTTGTACTCCCCGCCATCTCTCCACTCCCGGTCGCGTGGTTGCCATTCCCGATTTGGCTCCACCGAGATCCGGCTTACGGAGTATGTGGCTAGTTAGGGTCGACCGATCGGGGGTGATCGGTCCGGGCGTGCCTTTGCCGAAGGCCTCAGCGTACATTTGCGTTCAAAAGTCCCGAACTTAACAATCCAAACAACGGACGGTCCTTAAGCGACCAACACGGGACAAGCACGACTAGGTATCCCGCCGGCTTTCAACCTACGTCCCGTCCGATCTCAAATTCATCACTATATCTCTTTCTTTTTAAAAAACAGTACCATCTTCTCAAATAAAACATTTTGATGAAAAGGGCTTAACTAATTAAGCGGGGCTAAGCATCACTTAAGCATTTTCGAAATAAAACAGGGTTAACAAGGATGGTATTGAAATAAACAAGGATGGTAATGCAGCAATTAGGTTATTACTCCACTTCTAATTACTTAATGCAACATAGCATCGACATAAGTGATATAAAACTTTTAAAAC
Source organism: Hyparrhenia diplandra (assembly GCA_015847255.1). Lineage (NCBI taxonomy): Eukaryota > Viridiplantae > Streptophyta > Magnoliopsida > Poales > Poaceae > Hyparrhenia > Hyparrhenia diplandra. The sequence goes on from JADLZK010011044.1 coordinate 773,780, forward strand.
ATCAAGGAAGGGTTTAATGGAACAGGGGGATCACGGAACTCGGGGTCAACACCACAACTATAGAAATCCTCTCTAACAGAACAACCCTCCTCAGCAACTGGCTCAGCTTTAACAATCTCGGTCTCGTTCACTACACGAAAATAATGTATGCTTCAACATGATGCCATATATTTAAATATGATGCTTGCGGGTGCATGAAATGATAAACACGGGGAATATAACTCTATTTCACGATAAAGTTGCAACCCAACAAAACCAACTTGTTGAACTACTCTAAAGATATCATCACCATTGCCTAAGGAGTTCTCAAGGACCATCTTATTATGATACAATCTAAGAATCACAAAACAACCCCCGAAGTCACACAAAACTTAAATTATTTGACTCAAAACAAATTATAAACCACATAAAATAATAGGGTTTAAGATAGAAAATAATTTAAACTTTTCAAAATGACTCCAAACTTTTTTATACAAGTAGGACACATCATAAAAACAGTACCAAATAAATTTTTATGATTTTTGGATAAATATTTTATTTTCTAAAAATCATGGAAGATGCCTTTTTCAATTAAAATTTGTATTTTTAAATCATGCAAAAACTACTCAAAATCAAAGTTTCAAATTTTTCTTGGACTCGGACATGTGTAGCAGCTCACCACGGCTCGGGTGCTCACGATGGTTGCGGCGACGGGATGAGACGGAGATGGATCGACGACGAGAGCAAATGGGCGGCGGGCGGCGCCTCCGACGCGGCAACGATGGCGTTCCGGCGTCTTTGGGACCTCCTCTGTCAAAACTAACGAGAGCATGAGCATCGGGACGACGTGGCGATGCTAGGGAGCAAGATGGTTTAGCACAAGGCTCACCGAGACGACTGGCGACGGTGGGGTGATGCGCTGGCGGCGGCGGCTATCGGCCGTGGAGAAGACGGCGCCGCGCGGATGCTTCCCGGCTACAAGGCGGGGACTAGGGCTAGCTCAAACGGGAACGCAAGGAGGTGGCGAAGATGATGATGCGGCCAATTTAAGGAATGGCAGCTCGATGGCGGTGGTGTGACGCTGGGCGGAGCAAGGTGACCGGCGCGGCGGCCGGAGGAAGAAGAAGAAAGGGGAAGGCGTCGCCCCAAGGCGTTTTATAGGGCTAGGAATGGAGGGACGGTGGAGGGAGGCGTCACGCCCTCGGCCCTGCCTGCCCCGACGCGCGCTCTCGCCGGAACCAGCGAGAACGGCCCGGCGGCGATGCCGGCCCGGCCGCCCGGCATGGAGGGGAATAGGGTTTCCCCATTCTTTGTAGCATTCCAAATTCTATCTTTTCGAATTTTGTCAAATTCTCCCCAAATTTGAACTGAACTTGAAAAACTCCAAAAGTGACTTAGCCTAATTTTTCAAGATCTACAATTTTCATAATTGGAAGATTTTCAAATTCGGCCTCTAAATATGACTTTTTGAAATGCAGTTCAAAAATTTTGAAATTTGAATTCAAAATTACTTTTAAAAATCATGTAACAACTTGAAAAACTTTGTACATGACTTTTGCTCATCTCAACAAGATCTACAAACTAACTTTTGAAAGTTCTTGCAAATTTTGCTTAGACATTTTGAAATATGGTTTTTAAATCAAAAGGGGACAAAACCCTAATTTTGGTATTTTCAAAATTACTCTAAATTTTTGAACTAAACTTTGAAAACTCAAAATACCAACTTTGTTCAACTTTGAAAACTCTACAAATTTGCTTTAATAACCATACCCAAATTCCTTATAAATTTTGAATAAAAGAAAAGGGGGTAAAAAGAAAGAATGGAATTTAGGGTTTTTGAGTTCAATTCAAATTTGAATTTGATTCAAATTTCAGATTCTCAACCTATACTATCCAACCCTCATCCAACAACACACTTAGGATCAAAAACATAAATTAAAATTAAATCACTCTAAATTTTCTTAAGCACAAACATTCTCTAAAATATAAACTCAATTTTAATTCAATGCATTTCAAATTTTCTATTTATGCATGCTTTATGATAATCATGATGACATGTCAAGATTTTAGTTGAGTAACACCAGGGGTGTTACAGCCTTTCCCCTAAAAAAAAGAAATCTCGCCCCAAGATTTAAAGCTCTGGTGTTAAGTAACGGCAAAGGAAATGTGTCAAGCAAACACATCTCAAACTAGTTCATAAAGCAAGTAGTGTTTTATCTAATATATGCTACAAGAATTTAAAGAGACAAGCTATAACTTAGGGAGGGATTATAACCTAGATAGAAGCAAGAAACTCCAGGGAAGTGCTCTTGCGAGATATTCCTCGACTCCCATGTAGCTTCTTCTTGAATGTTGGTTCCATTGGATCTTATACCATTTGGTTGTTCTTCTACGAAAGTGACACGATCTTTTTGGTCGAGAATTTGAACAGGATATTCTGAATAGACCAGATCAGGTTCAAGTGCAACTCCTTCAACATCAACCACTTGATCGGGCACTTTCGAAGACATTTCTTCAACTGGGATACATGAAACACATTATGCAATGCGAGAAAGGTGTTCGGTAACTCTAAACGATATGCTACTTTTCCACATCTTTCCGAATCGGAATGGTCCAATATAACGAGGTGCTAACTTTCCTTTGATTCCAAATCTTTTTACTCCTTTTATAGGTGATACTTTTAAATACACATAATCTCCCCTTTGCAAAAGTCAAAGATCGCGCCTTTTTATCCGCATAACTTTTACGCCGAGACCGAGCTACTTTCATATTTTCTTGTATGACACGAACCTTCTCTTCGCATCCTTAACCAAATCCACACCAAAGAACCATCTTTCTCTAGGTTCGGACCAATGCGAGAGGAGTTCTACATCTCGCGACCATATAAAGCTTCAAAAGGTGCCATCTTGATACTTTCTTGATAACTGTTGTTGTAGGAGAATTCTACTAGAGGTAAACATTCATCCCATTTTTCTTGATAAGTGAGAACACAAGCTCGTAACATATCCTCTAGAATTTGATTAACTCTCTCGGTCGTCCATCGATGCGTGGGTGATAAGCTGAACTATGAACAAGCTTGGTTCCCAATGACTCTTGTAATTGTGCCCAAAATTTATCCATAAATATTGAACCTCGATCTGAGACAATAATTTTTGGTGCACCATGTAGACTGAAAATCCGACTGACATATAACTTAGCATAATCTATTGCCTTATAATGAGTCTTCACTGGTAAGAAATGTGCAATCTTAGTAAGTCTGTCCACAATAACCCAGATGGAATCAAAACCTTTTGATGTATTGGGTAAACTAACAATAAAATCCATGGTGATTTCCTCCCATTTCCACGATGGAACAGGCAATGGATTTAACTGTCCTGCAGCTTTCATGTGTCTTGCCTTTTACTCGTCGACAAGTATCACATTTAGCCACATAACGAGCAACTTCTATCTTCATCTTAGTCCACCAGAATCTCTGTTTCAAGTCCTGATACATCTTAGTGCTTCCTGGGTGAATAGAATACCTAGTTAAGTGTGCTTCATCCAGGATCTGCTGATGTAACTCCGGAACCTTTGGTACTACCAGACGATTCTTAAACCATAACACATCCGCTTCATCAATTCTGAAATAAGATGGCTTTTCACTTCTAACTTTCTCTTTGATATGTGCTATACCTTTACTTTCTCTCTGAGCAGTAATAATCTGATCTCGGATATTTGATTCCACAGTGATACTAGATAGAGTCCCTTGTTCAATAATTTCCAAATTTAACTTTTCTATTTCTTGACATAAAGTTTTGTCCATTAAACTTACTTCAAGACAATTACATTGAGACTTCCGACCGAGTGCATCGGCAACCACATTTGCTTTACCGGGATGGTAATGCACTTCGAATCATAATCCTTAATCAACTCCAACCATCTTCTTTGTCTCATATTCGGTCGATCGGGTGAAGATATATTTTAAACTCTTGTGATCGGTATAGATATGACGGTGTTGCCCGCCAGATAATGACGCCAAATCTTGATTGCATGGACAAGCACGCTAATTCTAAATCATGAGTTGGATAATGTTCTTCATGACGTTTAAGTTGTCTGGAGGCATAAGCAATAACCCTTCTTTCTTGCATCAATACACAACCAAGGCCAATACCAGAAGCATCACAATAAACATCGAACGGCTTCTCAATATCTGGTTGAGCCAATACTGGTGCAGTAGTTAATGCCTTCTTCAAAATTTTAAAAGCTTTCTCACACTCAGGTGACCAGACAAACTTGGTTTGATTCTTCAACAACTCAGTGATAGGCTTTGCTACTTTTGAAAAGTCCGGAATAAACCGACGGTAATAACCCGCCATTTCAAGAAAAGCTGCGGACTTGATGCACGTGGTGGTTGGGGGCTTCCAGTTAAGGATATCCTTGACTTTACTTGGATCAACTGAAACTCCATCCGCTGACAATACATGGCCCAAGAATTGTATTTTCTCTAACCAAAACTCACACTTACTGAACTTGGCATACAATTGATGATCTCTTAGACGTTTCAAAACAATTCGAAGGTGGTCAGCATGTTCTTCTTTGTTCTTAGAATATATCAATATATCATCAATGAATACCACTACAAACTTGTCAAGCTCTGACATGAATATCATATTCATCAAGTACATGAAATATGCTGGGGCATTGGTTAATCCAAAAGACATCACCAAATACTCATATAAACCATATCTGGTAGTGAAGGCAGTCTTTGGAATATCTATAGGCCTGATCTTAATCTGATGATATCCTGATCTTAAATCAATCTTTGAGAAGACCTTGGCTCCAGCAAGTTGATCAAAAAGTAGATCAATGCGGGGCAAAGGATACTTGTTTTTAATCGTCACTTCATTCGGTGGGCGATAATCAACACACATTCTCAAAGTGTGATCTTTCTTTTTTCACGAATATAGCGGGGGCAACCCCAAGGTGATGGCGGGTCGAATAAAACCTCTCGTCCAATAACTCTTGCAACTGGGTTTTCAATTACGCTAATTCTTGAGATGGCATTCTATATGCTCTCACGGATATTGGGGCGGTTCCCGGTTTTAGATCTATTACGAACTCCACATCTCTATCGGCGGAAAACGGGTAAATCTTTCCGAAACACATCCGGGGAATTCACAAACTACTTTGGAATATCCTTTATCTCCTTAACGGATGTAGCCGCAGATTCTCTCAACATCCTCTTAGGAATGGGGAGTTGAATCGAAGTTGAGAATTGCTATCGGGTATATTTACCCTTATTGTTCTATTCAAAACATCGATGATGACCCCATGCCGATACATCCAATTCATACAATGGGATCACATCTATATCTTGATCCTTTAGAATTATCATATTAGTGGAAAAATCATGCCCACCTAATCTTATAGGTACTTGTTGTACCATTTCTTTAGTACTCATACGCCCCCAGCATCAGTATAAAGAAATTATCTTTTGTTTCCCCAATTGGTATTTCATGCTTGATGACAAAAGTTCTATTAATGAATGTATGAGATGCTCGAGAATCAAACAATGTAAATCAGGGGTGATTGGCAAGGAAACATACCCATCATGACGGGTTCTCCCCGCGGGTATTTCATCAACATTCGTATAAAACACCCGTCCAGTCTTCTTCTCAACTTTACCCTTCGAACATTCGGTCCACTACATTTCTTGTTCGTGGGGTCGCTGACTTCGACGCTATCGATAATTGGGATTATACCTCCGAGGATTGGGGCATTCTCGGGAATAGTGTCCGAGCTTGCCGCGATTAAAAGCGAGATAGGACTACCTTGACTTTGTGGAGCGGGGTTTTGAATAACGGGAGCATTCGGGCCGACGGGGGTAAGGAAGAGCGGTAGTAGGCACGATAAATGGTCTTTGCCTAGGCCGGAACTGTGGTGGGCGATAGGGAGGGCGATAATGATTCACCGGATGATAGATCACCCTCTGACGCTTCTTATTCCCTCCAGAAAATCCAGAAGACACATTTTTCTTCTTATTCTTAATTTCCTTGTGTTGACGATGCTTTTCTTCAGCATGAAGTGCCATATTTACCACCTCATGATAGGTAGGTATACGTGGCACGCAGTAGACATCATAATGCGAAGCTTCATATTTAAACCACGTAAGAACCACTCCTTTCTCTTTAAGACTGTACTAACATGCTCTGGAGCATACTGAGAAAGATGATTAAACTGGCCAACATATTCCATAACTGACTGATCTCCTTGTTTCAGATCAATAAATTCCGTTAACTTTTTGGTCATGACACCTTCAGGAATATAATGTGCACGGAAGGCTTCTCGGAACTCTGGCCAAGTCACTCGGTGTCCAGCTGGCTGCATGGCAAGAAAAGTCGCCCACCAAGCTCCTGCAGCACCCCTAAACTGTTGAGCTACAAAATGGGGCTTCTGATAGGTGGTGAATTCCATAAGCTCAAACTTTTGCTCCATAGTACGGAGCCAATCATCTGCCTCCAAAGGTTCATTTGCTCTTGAAAAGATTGGGGGCTTAGTGTCAGTGAAATCAGGGTAGGAATTTTTCTTTTTCTCATTCCGACGACCAGGGTTATCTTGGTTACTATTCTGACTATTATATGCCACTTCTCGCATTAAACGACTATTTTCTGTAGTGGCTTGGACCAAAGCAGCTATGGCATCAGTCAGATTAACAGGAACCTGTGGTGGACCGGAAGGAACAGCCCTTGAACTGCTAGCATTGGATTGAGGCATCTGTTACAAACAAACCGACTTTATTCATTAGCTCCCTTACAACTTCTTAAAAGCTACAGTGAACAAACTAAACAGGGTCACTTATTTATTTTACAATCCTGTACTAGACAGGATCATCCAACCCGCTAAGTTTTTTTCATACTATTACTATGTTACATATATTACAACATCCTCACAACCGCTCAATCATCATTCTAATTGTCCTAGTAGTGCTCTATCTCCTCCAGTTCTTCTTCTTCTTCACCATCACTAGGTGGTACTATCTCCTCATTTCCCGCTTCTTCTTCATTATCATTTTCAACAACTCCTCCATCATCCTCTACATCTCCATACTGGTGGTTCTGATGGATGGCTTCATGTAAATTGACATTGTAAGCTTCCAACCCTTGCACCTGAGCTTCTAAAGCATGAATACGCTGGATGGCTAGAATCATGTCTTGCCTTTCAAACTCCCTCTTGTGGAGTATATTAAATACAACTTGACGACATTCTTCATAGTCCAAATGACGTCGTTCCACTTCACCTTGCGGATCACCAATCTGTAAGGTAGCATCCTCATTGGCTCAAAAAGAGCTTACGTCAACTCTTGGTGAGCCTTCCTACCCGACTTGAAGATCAACAATCTGCGAAGTACCTTACGCTCTCGGCTCGCTTTTTTATACGCCAATTCTCTAGTAAGCCTTTGTATCTTAATTGATAAATTAGGCCTACTATTGCTGCTGCTAGCACCATCATGCCTTGGAGCTAGTTGGTGTCGAGGGACTCCTTTGGGTCCCGTCTTCTTTGTTGGGGTCTGCTTAGTACGGACCATCCTATAGAAAGAAAAGATTGGATTAAAGGATGGATCAGGAAGATTATCAGGCTACCAAGCATAGGATTGATATACCTAACCCAAACCTCAATTAAGGGGAAAGTGATTAACAAGTTGATTAAGCATGATGCATGAATCGAGCTTTTTAAACTATGCTTAAACGAAACTTATTATATAGGGCAATATGATATGTTACTCCACTACAAAACATTTAAATTATAAGAAAAGATTTACAAATTGATTCAAGATAAGCTATAAGCAATTTGGACCAAATTAAGAGTTTAAATTAATTTGACTCAAATCATTTTGAAGTTTTGTAAAATAATACTACAAGAATCATTAATGATCACGCTCGGTACCAACTGTAACAGAACCTCCTAAAATACAGGGCCCACATTCACTTATCATTGTCATTAAGACCTCTGATCATTATGCACGAGTTCCCAATAATCTAGAAAGTGTTGTTAATCTTCTGAACAGGATCTCATTAACAAGTCACTCCAGTATTACAACACTTTATTCAAATACATCATAGTACGTTGTGAGAAGGATTACATAACCATAAGTTTACAAACCATTTGTTCAAATACACAAACTTAAGTATCGTTATTACAAGCCCGATATTATTGGAGTAACATTATACATATAAACACCGACAACCCCGCCCGAGGGTTCAACTCTACTCGCCCTCTTCTTCACGGTACACCGTCATGCGGCAGGGACCAAAACAAGCCCGCTCATGACCAACTCCTCGCAACAAGGGTCAAAGAACCCCGAAAGTACGGGAGTACTCAACAAGACTTACCCGACTAAAGAAAATAGGAGAAGACACGGGGAATGCTTTGGTCTTAGGAGTCAAGGTAAGGCTTTAGCAAGAATCAAGAACTCTTTTGCGAGAAAAGCTTACTAAAAGTGTATCCTTACTTTCAATATTTTTAATTCAGATTAGTAGCTCTTATACTCTAGGTTATCCTATTTTTAGAGTAAACATATTCTCTTATTCCAACTCTCTTTCCTCAAAAACATATTCCATCATTTACTACGATAAATGGGCGTAAGAACGGGTCTCCATAACCGAGAAGCAACGGCGATTCATGAACCGATTATACCCCGGTAGGGGATCCCTAACCACACGACATATGTAGTACCCAAACTTGCATATATCAACCTTTTCTCGATTTGTCCAAAAGGGGAACGAGGGCTGCGCCACCCGAGAATACAAGACACCTCCAACACAGGACTTTAACCCACCGAGGGTATCTTGTACTCCCGCCATCTCTCCACTCCCGGTGCGTGGTTGCCATTCCCGATTTGGCTCCACCGAGATCCGCTTACGGAGTATGTGGCTAGTTAGGGTCGACCGATGCGGGGTGATCGCAATCGGGCGTGCCTTTGCGAAGGCCTCAGCGCGTACTGCGTTCAAAAGTCCCGAACTTAACAATCCAAACAACGGGACGGTCCTTAAGCGACCAACACGGGACAAGCACGCCTAGGTATCCCGCCGGCTTTCAACCTACGCCCCGTCCGATCTCAAATTCATCACTAGATTTCTTTCTTTTCCGAAAGCAGTACCATCTTCTCAAATAAAACATTTTGATGAAAAGGGCTTAACTAATTAAGCGAGGGCTAAGCATCACTTAAGCATTTTCGAAATAAAACAAAGTTAACAAGGATGGTATTGAAATAAACAAGGATGGTAAGGCAGCAATTAGGTTATTACTCCACTTCTAATTACTTAATGCAACATAGCATCGACATAAGTGATATAAAACTTTTAAAACAACAAGGAAGGGTTTAATGGAACAGGGGCTTGCCTTCGTTGACGATCCGGAACTCGGGGTCAACACCACAACTATAGAAATCCTCTCTAATGAGAACAACCCTCCTCAAAGAATCGGCTCGGCTTTAACAATCTCGGTCTCGTTCACTACACGAAAATAATGTATGCTTCAACATGATGCCATATATTTAAATATGATGCTTGCGGGTGCATGAAATGATAAAACGGGGAATATAACTCTATTTCACGATAAAGTTGCAACCCAACAAAACCAACTTGTTGAACTACTCTAAAGATATCATCACCATTGCCTAAGGAGTTCTCAAGGACCATCTTATTATGATACAATCTAAGATTCACAAAACAACCCCCGAAGTCACACAAAACTTAAATTATTTGACTCAAAACAAATTATAAACCACATAAAATAATAGGGTTTAAGATAGAAAATAATTTAAACTTTTCAAAATGACTCCAAACTTTTTTATACAAGTAGAACACATCATAAAAACAGTACCAAATAAATTTTTATGATTTTTGGATAAATATTTTATTTTCTAAAAATCATGGAAGATGCCTTTTTCAATTAAAATTTGTATTTTTAAATCATGCAAAAACTACTCAAAATCAAAGTTTCAAATTTTTCTTGGATTCATATACTCATAAGAAGCTTTCTAAAAAATTTTCAGAATTTATGGAGCTATTTTAAAATTTTTATGAATTTTGAAAGAATCAAAGACTATTCATAACAAAGGAAATTAAATAAACAAGTTTTAATTCAAAACCCCCATTGGGCCGAAACCGGCCTGGCTCGGCCCCACACCGCACAGAGCCGGCCCAGCCAGCCCGCCCGCGCTCTCTCTCTCCCCTCGACGCCGACAGACGGGGCCCGGACGGCAGAAAGGCCGCCTCCGCGCCGACCCGACGCCCGCCGGCCTTTGACCGGGCGACAACTCACGGGCGGTGAGGTCCCCGGCGACGAGACCCACCTCATCTTGCTCCTCCCTCTCGCGACCTCCGACATATTAAACCCAACACCTAGGGCACCGAAGCACCTTTGCCGACGGCCATGGCGGCACGGCGGGCGCTGGCCACGCGCGGAAGAGCTCCCCGGAGCTTTTCCCGACGACGGCGAGTGCAAAGATCATCTCCAAAGAACTCCAGCGATCCTATTTCCCCACTTAATCGAACCCAAACCGACCCCTAGCTAAGACGCGCTCACAAGACGGCGGAGCGAAGACGCCGGCTTGTCGGCGGCAAGCGCTCCGGCGGCCACGGCAAGACTAAATGGCAAACCGACGACTCGGACATGTAGCAGCTCACCACGGCTCGTGCTCACGATGGTTGCGACGGGATGAGACGGAGATGGATCGACGACGAGAGCAAATGGGCGGCGGGGCGCTCCTCCGACGGCAACGATGGCGTTCGGCCTTTGGGACCTCCTCCGTCAAAACTAACGAGAGCATGAGCATCGGGGACGACGCGTGGCGATGCTAGGGAGCAAGATGGTTTAGCACAAGGCTCACCGAGACGACCGGGCGACGGTGGGGTGATGCGCGGCCGGCGCGGCTATCGGCCCGTGGAGAAGACGGCGGCGCCGCGCGGATGCTTCCGGCTACAAGGTAGGACTAGGGCTAGCTCAAACGGAACGCAAGGAGGTGGCGAAGATGATGATGCGGCCAATTTAAGGAATGGCACTGATCGATGGCGGTGGTGTGACGCGAGAGCAAGGTGACCGCGGCCGGAGGAAGAAGAAAGGGGAAGAGCGCGCCGGCTTCGCGTTTTATAAGGCTAGGAATGGAGGGACAGGTGGAGGGAGACGTCACGCCCTCGGCCAGCTGCCCCCCCGACGCGCTCGCCCGGAACCAGCGAGAACGGCCCGGCGATGCGCCGCCAGCGGCGGCATGGAGGGGAATAGGGTTTCCCCGCTCATCGTAGCATTCCAAATTCTATCTTTTCGAATTTTGTCAAATTCTCCCCAAATTTGAACTGAACTTGAAAACTCCAAAAAGTGACTTAGCCTAATTTTTCAAGATCTACAATTTTCATAATTGGAAGATTTTCAAATTCGGCCTCTAAATATGACTTTTGAAATGCAGTTCAAAATTTTGAAATTTGAATTCAAAATTACTTTTAAAATCATGTAACAACTTGAAAAACTTTGTACATGACTTTTGCTCATCTCAACAAGATCTACAAACTAACTTTTGAAAGTTCTTGCAAATTTTGCTTAGATTTTGAAATATGGTTTTTAAATCAAAAGGGGACAAAACCCTAATTTTGGTATTTTCAAAATTACTCTAAATTTTTGAACTAAACTTTGAAAACTCAAAATACCAACTTTGTTCAACTTTGAAAACTCTACAAATTTTCTTTAATAACCATACCCAAATTCCTTATAAATTTTGAATAAAAGAAAAGGGGGTAAAAGAAAGAATGGAATTTAGGGTTTTGGAGTTCAATTCAAATTTGAATTTGATTCAAATTTCAGATTCCCAACCTATACTATCCAACCGTCATCCAACAACACACTTAGGATCAAAAACATAAATTTAAATTAAATCACTCTAAATTTTCTTAAGCACAAACATTCTCTAAAATATAAACTCAATTTTAATTCAATGCATTTCAAATTTTCTATTTATGCATGCTTTATGATAATCATGATGACATGTCAAGATTTTAGTTGAGTAACACCAGGGGTGTTACAGCAGGCCACTTCCGGTTCGGGTGGATCGGCGGCGCCGCCGTCCTCCCATCCGCATGTGGGAGAACCTCGATGGCTCCCGCGCGGGCGAGGAGGAGGTGGATGCGAACCGCCCTTCCCGCCAACCACGGCGACGCCGGTGGCCGGGGGGGGTTACGCTGCGCGATGTGCGAGCCGGGCGCGGAAGGAATCGCGCGGTGGGGCGAGAGCGAGTACGGAACCGCCGGGTGCGGAAGGAAGCGCTGGGAACCGCCGTTTTCAAGCGGGCGGCGGACGTGATTAGGGGAGCTGGGACGGGATTAGGCCGATGACGATAACATTTGAGTCTTTTTAGTAGTATAAGATATAAGATATAAGATTGGTATTAGATGCCCGTGGTATCTCTACTATCTGGGCGGGCCTAATTGCTGTCGCTGTCTGGTTGCATCAGGTTTGCTGGACTGGACGCCGGTGTTACGACTCATGTAGCACTCCTGTAACATTTTCGTTTGTATTTGGTAAACACTGTCCAACCATGGACTAACTAAGCGCAAAAGATTCGTCTCGTGATGTACAACAGAACTGTGTAATTAGTTATTTTTTATCTACACATATGTCTTTTGGTGTATTTAATGTGATGTGATGAAGAGAGAGTCTAAAAACTTGGAATTTGGGTTAGAAAAACTTGCCAACTAAACGAGGCCTTGCTCAATCTATAGAAACACAAGACTTGTTATCATAAGTACAACTGCAGAATACTAGGAAGAATTGATTCATATAAAGAGGATTCTTTCAGCAAATTCAGTATTAACAACTGTTAACTGTTTCTGCTGGTATTTGTTGTACCGTAACTAAATGAACAGTGCATTATTCTGGCGCTGCTATCTGAATTCCCCGCTAATAAACAAACGTTTACGAGCAACCTGAAGTTTTTTACGAACATGATAGCATTGCACAGTGAATGCAGCTGTCCATCTCGCGGTTCCGTCCAGCTTGTGCTGTCATGATGATTGCATGAAAACAGCCGGGGAGATTTTGGGTGGATACAATCAGGAAAAGAAAGGCTGCTGCATTGTCAGACTAACCTACTTCACTGAATGAATAAATAAAGAGGAATCAGCCACTTTTTGTCTGAAAAAAGAGGGTCAAGTTGATCAATGATCATGAGCAGCTGCTCTGGCTGGCCCTCGCCTTTCTGGTGAAGACCCGGAGATGGGCGCAGGCAACCTATGCAAACTGCCACTTTAGGCATACTGCATGCAGGTGCTGCAAAGGGAGTTATTAACGGTTAATTAAATAGATTAGTGTTAATAAGCATGCATTCAGGTCTCTAGTTCTGAACTTGTGGTGCCCCAGTTGGAACTCTGAAAGACTGGCTGTTGAACTTGAGGAGCAGCTAGGGCAAGTGGCCCTTGCAACTGTGGATGTCAGTCACACGCGTGTGCGTTCGTGCAAATGATCATACGCAGACGAAGAGCGCGCACACACACACACATATGCAAATGTTCATGTGCGTTGGTGATTTTTTTTTGACTGTGTACATCCATCCTGGATGTAGAGACCGAATTTAATTATCCATTATCTAAAAAAAATGTGCGTTCTTTGGATTCTTGCTTGGATACATATATGCAAATGATCATAGGAAGACGATGATGGCAGTACAGACCACAGATTTTGCGAGCATATGTCATGGAGAATGATGTTGTCGATCGAGTTGGAGAAAATGTCCATGACCTGTTTTTTTTTTTTTTGTTAGCAAAATGTTTTTTTTTTTTGAGCAATTGATGAGCAGAATGTTCACGAGCTGCTAGGCTGATCGAGTCGAGAATTGAGAGAATTTGGGCCGGCCCGGCCCACCAGGTTAACTATAGCCCGTGGTCCGGCCTGGAGGATATGTAAAGGAAATCGAGTGGGCGCTGCAGGAATCGGCCCACTGTCGTTATTGAGTATTCAGGCTTGTTTATTTTCGTCCTTTTCCCTCGGCGGCTGTTAAGTTCTTGTTGGGTGGTTTCTATGGGCCAAATACTTCGGTTTTGACTATGCTAGCGCTAGGACGTCCGATAAAATAGAAATCCATCGGACGCCCCGTCGCTGCAGGCCCAGCCCACCTCATACTCCACCACTTGCTCCCGAGCAATTGACCGCGCCGCCACGGAGGGGCCGCCCCAGCCCCGGCCCCACGCCCTCACGCCCGAGCCCCTGCCTGCGTCTCATGGAGGAGCTCGCCGCCCGAGCCCCCGCCCGCACGAACTCCACCCCGCCCGCCCCCCAATGCCGTCGGCCCCAACGTCGCAGGCGCCGCGAGCTTGCCCCCCACATCCCGCCCACCAGCTCCCCCACCCCCGCTTGCACGCAAGAGGAGCTCGCTGCTACTCAAAACCACGTTAGAGCAACCAGCTTGCCCCCATAGCCCGCCCCCACCAAGTGCAACAATGGGGAAAGCCATTTGCAACATTAAAAAGAGTAAAATACAGCGTGGGCACTGAACTTCGCAGCCCGTGTCAAAATAGGCCCATGGACTTAGAAACCGACCATGTAGCCCCTCGAACTTGCAAACTCGTTCACCCCAGTCCATGAACTTAGAAAGCGACCATCTAGCCCCTCGAACTTGCGAAAACCGTTCACCCCAGTCGGGCTGGTTTTGCATGAGGCGCTGTGGGGGGGGGGCGGTTTTGCATAGCGCACTATTGGTCCCGACGTCGGCGATGACATCGACCACTCCTTTTTAATTTGCAAAATTGATATCTTTTTATTCGAGCTCCAAATATAGTAAATAATATATCGATTTTTTTTGATTGTCTCGACGAGCTCTTTAAAATGGTGTCCTTTTTTTTGTTGTTTAAGATAGTTTTATTTCATGAAAAATTAAATATTTCTACAAAACAAGTAAAAATTTTATTAAGTAAAATTTGAATTATTGTATTTCAAAAATGGTCAAACTTATGTATTCTATGGCCAAATGAACTAAAAAGACAACATTCCATGTTACATAATAATAAAAATATTATTTATCTAACAAATTCCACGAGTTTTGTTATTCTCACTTGCTGAAGTGGACGGTGCGGCACGTGGCGGGCGCCCGGCGGCGGCGGTGGCGGGGGCGACCACGTCGTCGCCGTCCTCCGTCGTTTATATTTGTCTCGTGAAAAATATTCATTCCGTAATTACCCGCGGAAACAAATACTTTGGCCGGTCGATCTTCGTGTTCCTGTCCGTCTAGGCTGTACAACAGATCGAACTGTGTTGCTGTTGTCTGGTGACCGCAACGGTGAGCCTGGAAGCAATCAGAAACGGATTTCGATCCCTGTCCATCTCAAAATAATTATATTTTACGATGCTCAAAAACACTTTTTGTGAATTAAAAAACATATTTTGAGGCTACCTTACCTACTTCTACATCTAATTTTTTTTTGAGGTACGGACCTGGGGCCGGGACACCACAGGCACGTGGCAAAGCACATGCAAGGGCGGGCGGGCGGGAGTGCCGCGCGCACCGTCCACTCCAGCAAGGGAGAATAACAAAACTCATGGAATTTGTTAGATAAATAATATTTTTATTATTATGTAACATGGAATGTTGTCTTTTTAGGTTCATTTGGCCATAGAATACATAAGTTTGACCATTTTTGAAATACAATAATTCAAATTTTACTTAATAAAATTTTACTTGTTTTGTAGAAATATATAATGTTTCATGAAATAAAACTATCTTAAACAACAAAACAGAGTACACCATTGTAAAGAGCTCGTCGAGACGATCAAAATCGATATATTATTTGCTATATTTGAAGCTCAAAACAAAAAGATATCAATTTCGCAAATTAAAAAAGGAGTGGTGACATCGTTTGCGATGTCAAAGACCGCAACAGTGCCATGCAAAAACCGCCGTCCCGGCCGCACAGTGCCCATGCAAAACAGGGGTGGACCTGGGGTGAACGGTTTTTGCAAAGCTCGGCGCTAGATGGTACCGCTTTTAAGTTCATGGACCGCGGGGTGAACGGGGTTCGCAAGTTCGAGGGGTTAGATGGTGGTTTCTAAGTCTATGGCCTATTTGACAGCAAAGACTGCAAATTCGGTGTCCACAGTGCATTTTACTCTTAAAAACAACTAATGCAACAAAATCAAAAGGCTGCTGCAACAAATGAAAAAAGGTATTGCAACATGGAAAAACGTCTGATGCAACAAACAGAGAAATAAATTGCAACATAAAAAAACCCACTGAAACATAGTATAAAAAAACTGCTGTAACAAACGAAAAACAACTATTGCAACACCTCCAGCACTACTACTACAACATCATAAATCACTTGTTGCAAAACCTAATAAAACAAAAGAAATATGCTTGTTGAAACATCACACAAAGCTTGCTGCAACAAAGCTTTGAAACAGCACATGGGGGCACTAGGTGGGGGAGGACATCAGTGTGGAGGAAGGGCGCTGCCGGGGTAGGGAAGAGTACGTTGGGGTGGGGAAGGAGTCGCCACTGCAACCCGCACCACATCCTCGACCGCACCACCGCCGCCACCATGGCCAGTCTTCCTCGTCCCCGACCCCCACCGTCGGCGCCCGGGACCACGTCATGTGAGCAGCTCCTTCCCGTACGCCGAGAGCCGCGACCGGTATGCGGTGGTCACTGCCGCCGGCGATCTGCAGGCCCGTGCGGGCTCCCTGCCACAGGCGCATCGAGGAGGGGAGCCGCAGCCGCGAGCAAGCGGCGGCAGATGAGGTGCGAGGCGCGAGCATAGCTGCGAACAAGTGGTGGCGCGAGCACGACAAGAGAGGGAGGGATGGCGGCCGGCCGGTAGCAGTGGAGAGCGCCGGGGATGGCGGCCGGCCAGCACTGGTGGAGAGCGTCGCGAGGAACTGCGATGTGGGGAACGAATCTTCTGGACACCGGCAGAATTTTTTTTTTTTTTGAGTGGATGAGGACCAGCGAATGGATGAGGACGGGTGATTAAAGTGGACATGCGATGCTAGCTGGGCCTTCGGTTGTCGCGGCCCACGGCATCGAACGATAGGACGCTCTAATGATAGCGTTACCGTTTTGACTACTCTTTTTTTTTCAAATTATAAGAAGTTAACATAAACGAGCCATAAATAAAAACACACAAAAGTGAAGCCAGCTCTAGTGATGATAACCAAAGTTTGTTCTATGAACCAAATGGTATTTTATTAGTACTAGTGCAAAATTACATTTCACCTAACTGTGTGATGAATAATTAAGGTCGTTGCCAGCACATCAACGGCCTTAGAATTCCAAGCAATACGGGCACCAGTTGTCTGTGTAATCCCTAGATGGCAAGCGCTTATCCCAATGCTGCAAATACATACACACCGTGTCAACCACTTGCTCAAATTGAGAATCAATGAGGATCAATGAAAAGAAAAATCAACAGAACTAACTTGTGAACCACAAATCGATGTAGCACATGTGTAATCACTTGATCGATAAGAAAAGATGCACTCAAAACCTTAACCCTAAACCAACCTCAGTCGATTATCATCAACCGCATTTCTATGTTTTTTTTTTAGAAGGAACATGTATTAATCTTGGTGCATTACACCGACCCTTTTACAAACAGAATCCTAAGAAAAGGAAAATTACAAAGAAGTACAAAACTTCTATTCATCTTCCTCGAAGCCTTTAGAGATCTGTTCGTCACCGCCGCCGGCCGCTTCCCAATCGTCGTGGGGCACTGTGAGCCAAACTCCACAAGGTGGAGGCCGCAGAGGAGGACTTACTTCTAGGCGAATCACCGAATAACCGCCTCCCGGGCGCATCGGCCAACTCCCCGTTCCCATGACGCATCCTTCGATTCCACCGCCGGCAACCCGAGCGAAGCTCAGATTTTCACTAGAGAACATCTTCCTTGAGATTAACAGGTCAACAACATCATCACCGAAGAAGACGAGGATGCGCCGCCCTCCACTCGACAAGTCTCCCACAGCCTCTCCGTTGACGTCGGAGAAGATCGCCATCGGAGAACGGAAGAAGCCTGCGAGAATTTATTCCGCCGCGCCGCCGCCGCTCCGCATCGCCGCCGCCGCCAGAAAGCAAAACCGCGAGGAGCCACGCTCCTCCGGTGCGACCTAACTCCACCGCCGAACATCGACGGAAAGCAAACCCTAGATCTAAGTGGACTCGAACAAGACCCTACGAAGACGCCAGATCTGTTGAAGAGGCGGACCCCGGGCTCCTCGCCACCACCACCGGCGGCGAGGCGAGGCGAGAGAAACGGGGCCGCAGGGCGTTAGCGGGCGGCGCGCCCGCCGGGCGTTTATTTTCTGTTCCGCGAGAGCCCTAGGCCTGGCGGCTGCTAAATAAATTGTGGTTGTGAAACTAACCGCATTTCTATGTTGCTAAGTGACATTGGCACATCATAAGCATTCATAGTGGGAATGGGTTTCAGGTAGGCAAGGAGTTGATATTTGAACTCAAGAATCTTATGTTAATCGATTACACACTCAAGAGAAACCTTATCAAATTAACAGGCAAGTGTATAACAGCCTTGGGGAGATCTCTTCATGTCAACAGACATGCAAACAATGTCAGTATATTGGGTGAATTCTTCAGGTAATCTCTCTCGGACTTACCAATTTTCATCTTGTTTAATTGCTACCCTGGCCATGTGGTGGTGGTTAAGATCTCACTGGCAGTCATGACCGAGAAGTTTATGAAATTTTGTTCAATTGTGTTGGTATAACTGACTGCTGGGGCATAATCAATTAGTGTCCTTTTTTTTAAAAAAAAGTATACATTGTTAATCAAGATATCCATGCATTGAGCTTCTTAATCTTTGCATTGTTTAGAGGTACGGTGATCAGATGCCTGAATCCTTTTGATTTCATTTCTTTTTTCCAGAGCCCCAATTTCAATCCTGGGAAAGCATGAGCTTGCCAGTATGACACTGGCTTATAGTAAGGAGCGTGGCCGGGACAGCGCGCTGCAGTCACTCGCCACCATCGCAGACCAACGCGCGGACGGCACCTGCCCTCCCAGAATCCCC
This sequence comes from Hyparrhenia diplandra, assembly GCA_015847255.1. Classification (NCBI taxonomy): domain Eukaryota; kingdom Viridiplantae; phylum Streptophyta; class Magnoliopsida; order Poales; family Poaceae; genus Hyparrhenia; species Hyparrhenia diplandra. The sequence goes on from JADLZK010011044.1 coordinate 792,796, forward strand.
ATCCTCTGTTGCAGTGGTCCTTTTTCTTCAACCTTCTTCATCCCGCAATCATGCCAGATGTTGCAGTGGTCTGTATGCAGTGGGTGGGGGTCTTGACTGCAATCATCCTTGTTCAATGTCAGCAGCATGCCCGTCCCTGACGACCACCAAGAAGAACACGAAGAGGAGTACGACGCGTCCATGGGCCAGGACATCAGGATGAGGCCCAAACGCCGCGTCCAGCCCAACCCCAGGGTTATGGGCCCCGAATGGCAGGCGGAGTAGAAGTCGTATAAGTATTGAGCTCCTGCGTGAGCGAGAGGCATGGAAGAAATTGTAACCAAATTGAATTCATTGTTAAACTTTCCTTTGCAATATACATCGTAGTTCCTCCCCCTTCTTCTCCTACCTACTCCCCGATCCGATTGTATCTCACATTCAAAGATCAAAGTTCATACCATTCTACCTCCTGCCAGATGTTGCCTTTTCAATTTGATTTTCCGGTCCATTTTACATGCAAGTGTCTAATGTGAAGCACATTTTAAATGTAAACTGGAAACGCAAGAAAGCGTGCTTGGCGCTCCACAGAAATGTACTCTTTTCATTAACGTAGGTCGTGTTAGTTTTCTCTTCAAGACAAATTTCTATAAGTCTGACCAATCTTGTAGATTTTTTTCTTTCCAAATCTACATCATCCAGCTAGTAATTCATAGCATATAAGACATGTCTTTGGTAGTGAATATAAATATATATTTTCTTCTATAAGGGCCCTTTGGTTCACAGGTGAACCATGAGAATTTTATAGGATTCATTTCCTTAGGAATTTTTCCTACGGGAGCCATTTGGTTCTCGGGTAAAGTAAAGGAAACATTCCATAGGATTTGATCCCATGCCACCGTTCCACAGGAATTCCATAGAAAAATTTCCATGAGCTGTGACCTCATGGAAAATTTCCTGGCGGGAAGAACGCGCACGCGCAGAGGCACCAAGCGACGCACCGTCCGGCCCGCCGTCGTCCTCTGCCACCACGAGCTCCATCAGGTGCTTGTCATCGCCGCTGCAGCTCAGCGCCGCCTCCGCGACGTCGCCCGCGCTCCGTGCTCGTCGTCGCCGTAGTACCCGACCGCTGCAGGGCTGCAGCCGTCGACCGCTTTGCCGACCACCGCCATCGAGGAAGGAAGAGGAGGGGGTGGGGAACTTGCCGCTGAGAGCCGGCCCCGCTAGATCCGGCCATAGGGCCGCCGAATCCAGTGATTGGGAGCTCCAAATCAGAGGATAAAGCGCCGCCGCCGCCCCTTCCTCAGCTCCAGTCCGGCCGCTGGCGACCCCCTTCGTCCCCTCACGAGCGCGGCGCCTCTGCTCCAGTCCAGAACAGCGGGAGTGGCCGCTGCGGCGGCTTGCACCTGATATTGTGACGCGATGGCCGACCGCTGGCTGGAGGGGGCGTTCGAGCGAGAGAGCCGGGCAGTAGAGCCGCACCCGCACGCGAGAGCGATGGCGTGACGGAGCGATGGCGGTTTTCTTTTTTGTTTTCCTTTTATTTATTTTTATTATATATACTGCCGAGGCCAATGGAGCTGTCAGGCTACCAAAGGCATCGTAAAGTTGTTTTCCTACAGGATTCATTCCTATGGAATCGCGTGAACACGACTCCAATCCTGTATTTTTCTCAATCCCATCCCATCTCCACCCTAGCATCCAAAGGGGGCCTAAATCTGTCACTCCTTTCCGGCCCGGCCCGGCCTAGCTCAGCCCAGCTAAAGCTGGATAGCGAGCCGCTAGCTTCGGCTTCGGCTCGTTATCTTAACGAGCTAGAATCTTCGGGGCTCGGCTCGGCTCATTAAACCCGCAAGCGGCTCATTAAGCTCGTGAGGAGGGTATAAAAATACACAAAATATAATATTTGTATTTATTTAAAGCTTGAAAATGATAATAATATAAAATAATACATCCAACGACTTTAAATTGAACAAAATACTTATATGTGCTAATATATCAACTATTTATAGAGTGCAAAATGTAAAGTAACACAAAACTAATATAAATTATGATAATTTTCCCTGAAACCGTGGCTCGTTTGGCTTGCGAGCGGCTCACGAGCTGGCTCGTTATCGCCAACAAGCTAAAATCTTGGCTTCGGCTTGCTCGTTATCGTAACGAGCCGAGCCGCTTGCCACGAGCCGAGCGAGTTTTTCGTCCACCTTACTAATGGGCAACCGCCTCCTTTGAGGCCGAACCGTCGCTTCGCTAGAAGAACACTTCGATTTCCCTTCGCTTCTCCAGGCTCCTCGAGCAAGCACGCGATGCGACCGGCCTCCTCCGCCTCCAAGCACTCACCGTCCAGGAGGGAGAAGGGCAGGAGGAAGGGCGCCTCGGCGGCCGAACAGCTGCTCACCGGCCAGGCCCTCCCCTCCGCACCCGCCTCCACGACGCCCTCGCTCTCGGCCTCACCAAGTAATTACTGATTCCCACGCTCCGACGACAAATTCGTAGCATCTCTACTTTCTCCACTACTGAAACAAGCGTGCGATGGTTTAGGTATCTCGGCTCGTAACTTTGGTGATTTCACTTGGTATAATCTCGCCCCAAGTTGAGAACAATGAAGGGTTGAACCCTTTGTTTTTATAATACTGCTGTTTCGTAATTTCATACGGGACATAGTTTTAAGATTTAGACAGACATGGAATAGAATCAAATTATTAGAGCAAAGAATTGGATTGTAGGGATGTGTTTTCACCAAGGTGTGTGTTCTCCTTGCTCTGTTTTTTATCTTCTATGTATATATGTCAGGTCTGATGGCCACGGTGCTAAAAAAATGGCAGTCTACTGATGCTGGGGTACAGTCTCACGTGCTCAAATCGGTGGGCGCATTTGTCGGCTGTCTTTCAAATGAACTGCTGAAGCTTCCTCCTATAAAGGTAAACCCCTGTATTTCATTCAGCTTGTGATACTATGCCTCCTTGCTCAGCTGTTACAAGTTACTCCCTAATGTCCTTGTGGTATAATCTTCCAGAGTGTTATGTTATGTATAAACACGGAAATACTTGTAGCCCTGGAAGTAACTGAAAGTTTTTGTTAACCAGGAGTCCATTTCAGATATACTTGTAGCCCTGGAAGGCATTCTTAAGACAGACAATGTTTCGGTTCTGATCCAAGCTGCTGACGTGAGCTCAAAGTTTGTCTCTACTTTAGGAAATTCTGTTCGCCAGTACTCAGTTTTGAAGATGGTTTCATCCCTCGCATGCCATTTGTCTGCAAACCAGCTACGTATTGCTGTACCATGTGCAATTGCACTGACGTGTATAATGAACAGCCTAGTTACAGCAAGAGCTTCAACTCAGGCAGAATTTTAGGAGGCTCTGGACAAAACCAATGCAGTTGCGAGTGTTATTTTAGCTCTACAGAATTACACTGATGATATCCATCCCCTGAACTATCTGACGGAGATGATATCTCTGCTAAGAAGTATATTGTGGATTTGGCCTTCCTCGAGATACCATGTATGGAGCAACCATAACTTGATGGCAAAACTAGCACATTACTGTCTTAGCGCTGAAGCAACAGTTTCTGCGAAGATTCTTAATCTATATGCTGCTTTAGGTACATCTGTGCCTGTGGTAATTCTCCTCTTTGACTTCTGTGTCAAGTTTGCCATAGATATTTTTGCATTCTCATTTGGTTTCCTCTTGCGTACCTGAAAACCTGTAACTGTAATTCAGCTTTATGTGGCAATGGAGCAATGGTTCTTCTTAAGAATGAAGAGTTGATCACTAAGACTGGTGACCTTATGGGAAAATCTCATACTGCTACGAGGATTGAAGCATTGAAGCTCTGCCAGATTTTTCTGGTAAGATTCGTACCAACAGGAGTTGATGGTTGAATATATGACACATCTACGATGCATATTTTTTTACCAGAAAGAGAATTAAAATGGCTTTGTTTCCTACAGAGATCTTCAAGGGGCTGCGAGCAGTTGATGACTGCACATTATCAGACTATTGTTCAAGGCATAACCAATGCCATGTCTGAGATTGATGGAAAAATATTAGCAAGAGAGGGATGTCGGACTGCATTATTGGCCCTTCGGTATTCTGGGAATCATCATAGGTGCTTCTGGTCTAATGCTATTGATGAAGTATTATATAAGATTCTTTCTAGGAGCTGCACCTCTTCACATCACGCACATCAAACTTTGTGCCATGGCGAGCTGTTCAATATAGATTTCAAAGACATTATGAATATACATCCATATGTATGGGATATACTCGGATATCTAGCAGTACACTGCGACAATGAGCAACTTTCCGTAGGGAAACGTCAAAATAGTTTCTTGCAGGGACTGATATCATGTGCTTGGTAGGTACTAAGGTTCTATCCTGTTTGAGTGTATTTTTTTCTGGAATCTCTTCAGTGCCACAAGGAACTCTGTATTCATGTTCACATCTAATTTTATCTATCTCATGATTCATCGTGCAGCTCGCTCGCATCAGGTTTAACTCTGAAAAACAGCAACAACCCCATGAAATTGTCTAAAGAGGAGCAGGAGCCGGCTTTGAGGGCAGTTCTTATGATGCTTCTCTCTCCTAGCCAATTCATTTTCGCTGAGGCAAGTTCTAAATTTCTGGAAGCTGTTCTACCATTAGGCAATGAATATTTGAACATGCTCGTGTCATCACTAGAATCAAATGTTACTAGAAATCTTACGGCATCTTTTGACTGTGTCAAGATCATGACCAACCTCATGAACATAGCATGCTTGTTGATAGTGCAATCTAACCATAGTCTCAACAAGAGGAGTGCTGTAGATATATTATCCAGCATTATTGAGGAATGTCTGCACGATCATTTGTACATTACGAGATCAAACTTTGCTTCTCATCTGCAATTTTGTTTTGAGGGATGCTCATGCTGCCATTTCTCTGAAGAGTGGGAAGGTGAAAATATTATTTTCTTTTATGGTCTCATAGTATTGTTTAATCTGCTGAAGCGTGACAGATTTATTTGTTTTCACTGTAAAAGAAAGAAAGATGGGGGGATTGTGTGCCATGAATGTAGAGATTATTACACCGAAGGTTTGGTTGGACTGTTGGAGTCCTCAAACATGCCTTATGTATGAACATGGGCCCAGGGCCCAAGTCTTATATTGCACATATACTGTTTCCAAGCAAGTTGGGAGGAAATATGAGAAATGCTTTGTGTGATAATGAGCTAGATGATCTGGAACTGTTGCTTGCAGATGGTGAATCTCTAAGTGCTCATGCAGCTATCCTATCAGCAAGATGTTCTAAATTATTGCCATCTGAAAAATCTTTTGTCCGTGATGGGTCAGAGACTCATGAATTGGTCAGAAGATCACGCTATCGTGTTCGAATGTCTGATCGTGTAGATAGTCACTTGCAAAGTATTGCAACTTGAAATCCCTGCACTTGATGCTTCAGGAAGAGCAACCCAGATGGCACTCATGTCCCATATATGATCTTACTACAGCACTCGAACCAGCTAAACATTCAGTCTTGTGAGTACCCTATTTCATTTATTATAACCTGTGAGGCAAAGTCAGGACATGCTGACTAGTCTTTGTTTTGCCCAACTTTTATTTGAACATATGATACCAGGCACATGTTGCTAAAACTTCTAGTTATTCACATCACAGTTATAATATTGGTTATTTGCATTCCAAATTTCTGATGTGTTATGACCAGGAATGTGTATACACGCAGGGGCCAAGCTAGTGGCTAAGCCCATGCGCTGGCTAGAGGGCTGTTAGGCCCAATCGGGTGTATCCAGAGTCCTAGGAGGATTGGTTAGAGTTTGGATAGTCAGAGTCTTAATAGGAGATTTGGTTAGGAGATTGGTTAAGATTATTAATAGGAGTTTGTTAGAGTTGAGGTCAGATTGTAAGGACTATAAGAGTCCCTGTCGATTAATGAAAGACTCAGCCCAGGATTGAGATATACTTATCTCCCTACGGGCCCCTGGCATCGCTCTCCTATTCCCTGTCTCTCTGTTGTCGCTCACGATCACGGCACCGCTGCGCCGCTGCAGAACACCGCGCCCTCGCCTCCCGCACTCGCCGCCGTACTTCCTCCGCAGCAAGACCCGGCATCGTACCATGATGCTACTTTGAAGGGTTCTTTATAAAAAATTAGATATTCCAAGAGTATCTAATAGTTTATAACTAGTAGAGCCGAGAAGAGATCACTCCTAGCCCTTGTATTATCATGTGTTATATCTCTATGTTCAGTACTATCTTTGCTTTTTAATAAGTTTTGCTGACTCTCGATGTACTTCGTTACATTTAATTTCCAGGAACATCATTTTGGAGGCCCAATCTAATGATAAAATGGAGTGTCACCATGGTTCGTGCCAGTTATCGACTCCTCATATTCATAGCCATGAGATCGTTTTGAGCGTGAGCTGCGATTACCTTCGTGCTTTGTTTCAGTCCGGGATGCATGAGAGGTATGCCTTTTGTTTCCTGGCATCTCAAAGCAGGGTATCACACGAATGCTTATCTATAAGGATGCATCATGAATGTTTAAAACAATTGATAAAAACCATGTGTGCAGCTTTGCAGAGATTATCAGAGTTCCGGTTGGGTGGGAAGCATTGAGAATACTTGTTCAGTGGTTCTGTTCAGGCGAGCTGCCTAGGGTTCCACCTGATTGCCGATGGAAGACTATGAGTACAGAAGAGAAACTATCTATTCTGAAATCCTACACAGAGCTGTCATCCCTGGCTGACTTCTGGTTCCTGTATGGAGTGAAGGAAGAGAGCCTTGAAGTGTTGACCTCATGCCTGGATTCCAGCACAAACGCCTCCTTCGAGTTCATCGGCTTCGCAGTAAACTTGGGACAGTGGGAACTGGTGGAGGCCGCCATCAGCAGTGTGGCGCATCTGTACCCAAACTGCGAGACTCTGGTCGGTTGGAGCAGCTCGATGAAGACGTGCTCAATATGCTGCGGGCAGAGTATGTCAGGCACACAGCACTGCAGCGCAAGTAACTGAATCCTCAATGTCATGAAGTTGCATGTTAGGTTTTTTTAGGAGGCGTATTAGTGACTTGTCGTTTGGGGAGTTGGCATTTGGCACTGAGGATGTACAGTATGTTGTACATGCGTAAACATAGACATCTTGTGGTGGTGGTATACACAGCTTTTGCGTGTCGAATGTCAACTGGCGATCGGGACATTTTATTCACAAGAGGCCAGTGTGTACCTTGCGGCACGACACTTCATGGTGTGATGGCAATGGATTCCCTTACGCGAGTAAAAAGACAGGGAATTCACTCAGTATAGCAGCAAAAAATTTCCCTGCATAAAGACGGAAGAAGGTCCTGCCTTTCGATTTTGTGCGCTAAGTTCAAACGGATGTTTACAAATTATGCATAAAATTTGAAATTGTGTGATTGAGGGGTTGGCTGTAGCAGTAGGCTAGTAGCAGTCGATCCACATTAGAATAGAACTAAGGCCCAATTTGAATACCCCTGCAATTGTAATAGTCAGATTATTGTATACTTAAGTTTTTTTTTTGTTTTAGTACAACTTAAGTTTTCGTTTAAACAGGATTGGTTATTGGTTGTATGATGGATAATTATAGTCAAACTCTAGATTACTAGTTTCAAAAAAGTATGGATTATATTACTATAATATAAATTTCTCAGTTAATTAACTATAATCAATAATTATAATCCACGGGGAAAGGTACATTAAAAAGTAAGAATGTTTAGTAGTTTAGGATTTGGGATAAATATAAATTTTATATGGTTGTATTTTTGGTTTGGGGGGAGTACTCCATTTTGCACTATTAATTAAAATATTTAGCTGGATAATCGAAGCGTAGGCGCTGTTGTCACTATAAAGAGTGGGGTCCTAAATGATCTCGAATAATTACTCGATGGGCTAACGGCCCAATAGTAGCCCAGTAACGATGGTCGTAAGCATGAACAAATGTGGCCCAGAGAATGGAAGAAGGATGGAACGATGAACTGATGGCCCTGAGCACGTGCACAGATCCTCAAGTTCATCAGCTCAGCAGCACGGAACAGCTGGAGCACGTGCACAGATCCTCAAGTTCATCAGCTCAGCAGCACGGAACAGCTGGAGCACGTGCACAGATCCTCAAGTTCATCAGCTCAGCAGCACGGAACAGCTGAAGCCATTGGAGTGGAGCAGCTCGACGAATACGCGGTCGTGTCTCAGCAGCAGCTCCACGGTGTAATGTAGTGGAATGGAAGCAACAGAACCCTGAAACTGCGCGTCATAGGCCTGTTTGCTTTGCTCCCGAGAAGCTTTACATGGATATCCCTGCCATTCAACATTGTTTTTCTCTCTGAACAAATCAGTATCAGTCATAATCAACCAACCAGAAACGATCCAGGCCAAAACTGCTGCGGTTTGTTTGTAGAGCGCGTACACGTACATCGCCGGCTTCTTGTCACCGAGTAAGTACGTAATGTACACAGTGGCAGTCATGGACGACGCGCGATCGAGAGAGGTGGGGATCGGATCTCGACGTGTCGTTCAAGTAGAGTACCGTACTGTACAGTCTAGGCAGCTTCTTGTCTCCGTCCATGTTGATATACGATTGGTGAATGCATGAACTGCGACTACGGATACCGTCCACTTGTATTGCCACGCTCCTCTGATCTCTCCCTGCTGGGCGCTCTGCTCTCGTTTTTTTTTCGAAAGGTCACCGGAGGGGCGAAGCCCCACCTGAATTTTATTGATAGCTTTGTGGTATGTACATGCGTATGGTTGACATAAGAATATTTACGTACATGCGTATGGTTGACATAAGAATATTTACAGGAGGTGGAAGGAGCAGCATTTTACATTGTGACTAGATTACACCATTGTTCGGTGACAGCTCGATCTTGGTCTGGTAAGCAGGCGCTCCATAGTCTAGCAGACTGCCTTATGGATGCAAGCAGTCTTGGGAGCGAGGGATCCTCATGTCTGAAGACGACGTCGTGGCGATGATTCCAGATATGCCAGCAGCACATGAGAATGAAGGTGTTGAAATGGAGGGATGGTACTCCTAGTGGGCGTTGTAGATTCCATATGTCTTTGATGTCCACTGGCCATGATTGTAGACCAATGTGTCTCCAGAATGCATGAGCAACCGGGCAGTGGAAGAACAGGTGCATAGATGTTTCCGGCTGATTATTGCAAAGCTCACAGGTTTCCGATTGCATGATGTTTTTGTGGAATAGGTTAGCTCGGGTCTGCACACGGTCGTGCATCAGCAGCCAGCCGAAGAATCTCACCTTCATCGGCGCCTTACTTTTCCAGACAAACGGATATATTCTGCTTGGAACACCACATGAGGTGTTTGCTTTGTAAACAGCAGATGTCTTGAGGCGCTGATTCTTGAAGAAGGGTGAGGAGCGAGTATCTCTGGCCTGATTGAGGTTGGTATTATGGATGATGTCGTTGACCAGCTGGAGCTCTTGTTGTGCTTGTGGTGATAGTCTGGGCACAAGCATACCTTCAATTCCATGCATGAGAACTTGGGCCACGGATTGGTTTGTGTCAACACAGTGGCTAAGCAAACATGGGAATCGCTGTGCAAGTGGTGCATGTGTCCATCGATCCCACCAGAAGGAGGTTGAGGTGCCATCTCCAATGCTGACTGAGGTGATCGCCCTATATGCTGGAAGAAGTGCTGCCAGGGTTTGCCAATGGTTGCCTTCTGTAGGTCCAGTCATGGATACAATGTCTGCATGTTGAAGTGCCCACGCTGCCCACGCTGAATCATGGGGAAGGTGAAGACGATGAACCAGTTTTAGCAGCAAGCAGGCATTGTGGGCTGCCAGGTCTCGGATGCCCAAGCCTCCTTCCTTTTTGGACAAAATTGTTGTTTCCCATTTGACCAGGCACTTGGCACCCGATGTCTTGTCTGATCCTGACCACAAGAAGGCCCTCCTTCTGCTGTCCAGCACTGCTATGATGCCAGGCGGGATGGCCAAAGCCTGCATAATGTAATTAAGCACTCCATCTATAACAGAATTAATCAGTATCAGCCTTGCCTGATGGTTGAGTAGTGCAGCCTGCCATGTGGACAGCCACCTGTCAACCTTTGCAATCAACGGTGAGAATGCAGATAGGTTGAGCTTGGTGTTAGATAGGGGGAGTCCCAAGTAGACTTGTGGGAAGGATTCCACTTTGCATTGCAGGATCTGCACAATGTCGTCAAGGTTCTGCTGTTGCACATGCATAGGCACCATTGTTGATTTGGAGAAGTTGATGTTGAGGCCAGTAGCCGCAGCAATGTTGTCGAGTTGTGTTTTCAGCCTTGTGATGTCCTGTATGTCTGCTCTTACTATGATGAGTGTGTCATCGGCGTATTGTTGGACTGTACATGGTAAGTCATTTGCCGGGTGTCTGATAGAGCCATCTGTTCTTATCAGTTGCTGGAGTACATCCGCCAGGAGAATGAACAGATATGGCGAGAATGCATCTCCCTGTCTCAGTCCTCGCTTACATCTGATCCAGGGTCCAGGTGAGCCAATGACTAGGACTGCTGAGTGTGATGATTTAAAGAGCCTCATCATCCAATCATTCCATCTATCCGGGAATCCTCTCTGTCGTAGGACAGTTAACAAACTGTCCCAATTGACCGAGTCAAATGCTTTTGCAAAGTCCAGCTTGAGGGCAATGGTTGGCAGCTTATTCTTGTGACAGTACTGCACCAGTTCAGTTGCATAGATGAAGTTTCAGAGATAGACCTTCCTCTGATGAAGCCAGTTTGATCAATGTCAACTAGATTTGTAATGTGCCTCTGTAACCTTGTTGTCAACATCTTGGAAATGATCTTAACCGGCAAGTTCTGCAGCGAGGTCGGCCTGAACTCGTTTGGTGCGGTGGCTCCTTCCTTTTTGGGGATGAGTACAATGTGAGCTCTATTGATCCTGTCTAGATCAGACTGGGAAGAGTAGAACTCATGCAGGAAGGCCATAACGCTGTCCTTGATCTCAGGCCAGCACCTTTGATACCATGCCGGCCCAAATCCGTCTGGCCCCGGGGCACTGTCACGGTTCATGGCCTTGACAGCCTCCCAAGCTTCCTTCTCGGCGAATGGTGCCTCAAGATCATTGAGATCCAATTGGTCCTGGTACAGGCTGCTGATGGAGAACGCCCAGGAGGTAGTTGTAGCCACACCTAGAACTGATCTGTGATATGCTGTCAGCGCCGCAACCTTGGCGTCATGTGCAGTGACAGGCTGGCCATCCACTGTGACCGTTGCAATGTGATTCTTCCTCTTTCTGCATGTAGCCCTGGCGTGGAAATACTTGGTGTTGTCATCTCCTTCTTTGAGCCACTTCATCTTTGCTCGCTGCTTCCAGTAAGCGGCACGTTGAGCCAGGAACAAGTGCAGCCGCCTGATGCAGATAGCTCGGAGGCATCGTTCTCCTGCACTCAAAGCTCGGTACTCCTCGAAGTAGTCAAATAGCATAATAAGGAAGTGACAATTGTGGTAGATATGTGGGGGGGAGCGATGCTTACGTAGCCAAACCTTGGACGCCTGATGCGCCGCTTTGATCTGTGCAACCAGTCTCGAGGTCGCATCCAGTCGTTGAATGGAGTGTCAGGCCGGTAAGACAGAAGGGAGGAAGGAGTTGTCTAGGAGCCAAGCTCGTTCAAGTCGGTAGTCACTACCAGAAACTGGACATTTCGTGAGAGGGGCGAATTTTCATGAGAGTGGAAAATAAACTCTCACGAAACTAATATTTTTCATGAGAGTGATGTAAATCCCGCCACGGAAACTTGTTTTCGTGAGAGTACTCCATGTACCATCATGAAAATCACCTCTTTTCGTGAAGGTTTACTCTCACGGAACTATCAAACTCTCACGAATTTCATTCGTGAAGGTTTACACTCACGGAATGTCATAACAACCAGTCATCAAAACACCAATGGAAACCACGGTGCCAACATCTACTGCGTGAAGGTGAACTCTCACGTAAATAGTGAACTCTCACGAAATCCATTCATGAAGGTTTACTCTCACGAAAAGCCATAAAAACACTCATGAAAACAACGATGCTAACATGATGGCAACATCCATTCGTGAAGGTGAACTCTCACGTAAATAGCAAACTCTCACGAAATCTATTCGTGAAGATTTACTCCCATGAAATACCACAAAAGCGGTCATGAAAACACGATGCAAACACCTAGTGGCAACGTCCACACGTGAAGGCGAACTCTCACGAAAATAGCAAACTCTCACGAAATCCATTCGTGAGGGCTTACTCTCACGAAATACCATAAAAAACACTCATGAAAACACCGATCCAAACATGAGTTGATATTTTTCAATAGAAAAAAAAAATTCTTAAAATGCGAGAAAATCAAGAACACGAACCAAAGTTTTTCATTTTAATCGCAATGAAATTTTGCAACAAGTCTTTCTCTATCATACTAACTCCAAATGCAAATTGATTCTTTTTTTCTAAATATTTCTAAAATCATGCTCTATCAAACGGAATGTTACTGACACTCGATTTTTGAAACCATCTAGATTTCGAAAACCGACTCAATTTTTAAAATAACCAAGGTTTGACCAAGTCAAACCTCTATCAAATGGAGCACTAAATGACCTCCATTGAAAAACTTTTTGAATACAAGGGTGTTAGAACTCATCAAGATCTACACTTTTTTATACAAGTCATTTTTGCATATGAGAAAGTGTTAGTGAACATTAATTGCAAAACCATATATCACACAAAGAGTTTATGAAACTCTATGGCACACTAATGATTTTACAACTACACTTTCCGAACACTTTCTCGGATGTAAAAATGACCTAAATAACAAATGTAGATCTCGATGAGTTATGAATTTTTGTATTCATGACTTTTCAATTCAAGACCGTCTAGGGCCTCCAAAACTTCGTCCGAGTTTGTAAAAATTCAAAATTTAAAATTTGAGGCGTCAAAACTTCAAAATATGAAAAGTTGACTCTTATACCAAATGTAGATCTTGAAGGGCTCTACAAAACCGGTATTTATGATTTTTCAATTTGAAACCATCTAGAGTTTCAATAACCGGCTCAAGTCGCCATTTTTAAAATAAACGAGTTTGACTTGGTCAAACCTTGGTCAAACGGAACACTAAATGACCTCATTGAAAAACTTTTGAATACAAGGGTGTTAGAACTCATCAAGATCTACACTTTTTATATAGGTAATTTTTGCATTTGAGAAAAAGTGTTTTTAATTTATTTAATATCTCAAAATTTGTATAACATATTTGGTCTAAAAATAGAAAAAAAGAAAAAAGCAAATGAACGTTGGGCTACGTTGGGCTTCAAAATAAGCGTTACATTCGCCCAAAACTAGTCTTGCCACATGCTTAGCCATTAGATCTAAATGGACGGCCAAGATGCCTCGGTTCTCAAATAAAAACTACTCGAAACCCTACCCATCCTTCTCCCCACACCCACTCCCCGCTCCCTTCAGTGCCAGCAGTGGCGCCATGGCGACCGCCCCCAACTCGTCCTCCCTCTTCTTGGTTTCTGTTGTAAAACACACGGACTCTATCCTAGAAGGAAAGGAGAAGGAGGAATCCTAATCCTAGTCCGTTTATATGTGGGCTCTTATCGAAACTCTTAGCCCCTGGCTGGACTATATATATGTGGGAGCTCTATGTTGTAATCACCAATATTTTCAGATGAATAAAGAATAGTCTCCCTATCTTGTGTCTACTTGTTCTACTTCTCATCTACTGTGTTGATCATGAGAGACGGAGAGGGAAAGGTCCTAACCGCTGACAACGCGTTTCACAACACGTTATCAGCACGACAAGCTCTTCGTCGACTTCGTCGTTGAAGCCGCCGCCGATCTTCAGCATGCGCCGCCGTGCGACGCCCCGACGCGCATCTACGCCGACGACGCCGACATCCACGACGTTGTTAGCGAAACGGATCCGCTACCTCGCCGCTACAAATCTGCACCGCATCGACTCATCGTCCACGCCGGCGAGGTCCCACGGCCTAGCCGGCGTCCTCACGCGACGGGCCGATTCTCCCTCGAATTCAAGAACAAAGGTACGAAAAAATCGCATCTCCCAGATTGGGTTTGTGTTTGTTCAGATCATCGAGCTGGTCCGTATTTTTTGTGCAAATAGAATTATATATGTAGTACATATACTCGAAGTGCATACGTACAATAATCAAATCTCGTGAGTTATTATTGCCTTGCATGCCACCGGACGAGTCCATATCACGCCGCGTGGCCTATGTATAAGCATAGATCCGACCAGCGAGTCAAACTATCTTTCAACTATTTTTTTTTTTTTTCTACATGTAGTAGAAAGTCACATGTACAAGTAGTACATACTACGTACTCAGAACATGTATGAGATTTTTTTTTTCTCAAATGCGTAAACATGATCGGACTACGCAAGTTAGGCACGAAGCCAACACACGCATCCTTGCACGATACAAACACTCATAGAAGGTGTTGCAAATGGCATTGACTTGTAGTCAAATTGCAACAATTCGATTCCCTTAGTTTTTTTGTCTTTGGGAAATCGAGTTGAATTTGATTATGTTGCACGTACCATAGATACCGCGGACGGTCGGACACACCACGAATGTTGCTTCGTGGTCTTGTACCCCCTTTCCAGGGCTTAGGTGCCCGGCATGCACACGCCATCGGCTCGCAGCCGGCGTAACACCAATACAAGGTACATCATCCACCCGATCACCGTGACTCATATGCCATATCGCACAATCCGGCGTGAATGCCGCTTACTTCATCCGTATATGGTTTGCTCATCCTAGCCTTGAAGGTTTTTCTGTAAAGCAACGACATGAAGTTGCGGCGAGTACTATCCAATAAATTGATCCCGTTGATCATACGGTTGTTAGATCGGTCAAATAGTAGATTGATTTAGAAACATGTAGTTTCAAAGCATACCAATCTACTATGTATTATTGTCTTTGTCTAGCCTTGAAAATTTTTGTAACCTGCAGTTTCAACAATGCACGGCGATAATTGATCGATGCTAGCATGCGACTCATCATCATGGCTAATATACAAACTCACGTAGCTACATGTACACAAGTTACTTCAATTTCACGGAAGGAAATTCTTTTTAATGATAAAATCCTCTTGTTGGTATATTTTTATAATTGTACCATGTGTTGATATTTTTTATTATTTTTTATGCTCTTTTGAATGCATTTATTTATATATATCACACATTATGAATTATATACCATGTAAAGTTTTGAACAATACTAGAAACATGGTAGAAGATATATGGGCTCTCTAAATCTGTAGAACCTTAAACTAAATTATCACCATTAAGAGGCTCATATTTGTTTTTCCTAGCATATGATTTTTTTGGGATGAATGAAAGCTTGGTATACATTCTCGAAAATTTTGCATATACCATAATCCTAAAAAAAATGTTAGGACGTTTCTAAGAATATTTGAGTAACCATTCTTTGTCTTTTTGCACCTTGCTAGTCGTTTACATGTAGTAAACTTATATGCACATGATCCAAGTTACGGTATTTTGCATGCCTTAAAAAAGAAGAAACAATATCCCGAAATTACTCGAAAGTAAAAGTATTTGTTACGGTCATTATTAAATCCATGTAGGATATTTTGCTACCATTGAAGTGTAGTAAACTTAGTATATATATTTTCGAATTACTCTCTAGAATGAGTATATGGCCGATAGAAGTAACAAATGCATTGTGGGACTCATTGCATGAGTAAAATCCCAAATTATGATTATAGAATATCATATTGCATTGAAAGTCGATTTTGAAGCTTGTATGCTTAATCTTTGCTCTATAAACAATAGCTTGAAGCTTTGTATTAAATGTCTAGAAGACAAGATGGTAAATAGATTTTATCAATCTACATTCTCGAAGAAATGTCTCTTGTATATAGAATATCAAAGAGCAATGTAATACATGAAGTATTTGATTTTACCATCGAAACTACTCATGAAAATTGAGTTAGAATTTTTTAGACGACTTTATAAACCGGGATATTAGTTGCAATAATTTTGAATATGTGGCTTGCATATGTTACACACCCCTCGAAGGCTTGTGACGGTATATCATAACTCTTGAATATAAAAGCATGTAGCTACTCCTTGTCAATTACGACTTGCAAGAATGCATATTATTTGGAACATATAAAGTTTCTCTTGAAGAAGAACTTAAATCATGTGCTTATATATATTTGTTGTCTTTTAAATTCATATCCTGGAGTATTAATAGTAGTGATGGTGGTGCATTAAGTTTTAATTCCCGTTGAATTAAGTGGTTAATGGTTAATTTGTTAGCTTGAAGACTACTATGAAATACTTTATATTCTTAATTGCAGTTCTTGTTATTACTTGAAGTAATATGTACACACTTCTCATGGAATAAATTAGATTTATATGTTAAACATATAAACATTTGCCTATTGCCTATGAAATTAAATTTTGCATTAATTTTATCCACAAAGAAGCTTAAATTAACCATGAAGGTTATAGTTCTTTGTGCATCACTACCATATAGGTAGATGGAAAACTGAATTTTCTAAAAACACATGAACAATTGGACTAAACTGGCATATTAATTGATCTTGGAATGATCGATTTAGCCAAATCCTAAGTATTTAATATTTTAGTCCATGAACTAAAAGTTGTATCCTACCCTAAGTCTTTTGTTGTACACTGAATAGTACATTGGATATGTGAATTTCATGCCATAATCAATGAATACTAGAAGTATGATTGGATTCTATGAAGCATTAAAAGTGACTATTCATAGATAATGCACAAAGCAAATCGCTACTTGAAGTAATTATGGCATGAAAAGGAGAGGAATTTTGGGTAAAGGCATAAGAAGATGTGGATAATATATAGGCATAGCCGTCCTAAGTCGATCTTTAAGTGCACGTATCGAGACTTGAAGTTTCGCCCGCGTCCCTTAGGCCGAGTTAACTTTCTCTCTTGCACTAATTGCATGTAAGCTCGTAGCTCTGCATTTTGTTGTTATCTATTATGTTAGACTGAATACTAACATTCCACATTACACACGCATGTGTATCTCATTGAGCTGCAACTATCTTCACTCTTGCATGAATATTAGCATAGCAGCTATAGTTGTAGCTAGTAGCTATATCTTTACGCTTCCCTCATAATCAAAATGGCTAGCTAGCATGCTACGTCTATATGGTTTCGTTGAACTAAGGAATGATTTACTTTCAATGCATCGTATGCATAAGCAATAGATTGGTCTAGGGCGAGCGACCTAAGATCGGGGGGAGTGAGTTTATGAAATTTTGCTCAATGGAGACTAACCCATTTGATGGGATGAATAGTTGTGGAACTAAGATATTGGATAACACAATTATGATTTGATTTGGGATTTATTTATGAAGAAAAGGCATCAAGGATTTTTTTTTTTTTTTTTGCATTAAAGGCAATTAGAAAATTATAGAAGAAAAATTCCATGTTAATTTGAATGTTGCGTTTTTTTTTATATATATACATTTGAAGTGTATGATCTATTTTTTATGAGTATTTGGATCAATTTTTTTTAGGCTGATTAGTAAAGAAGCTAGAGAATAAAATAGTTTTGTAAACTATGTTTTGTGCATATTAGGGGAGAACATCCCCTGATTTTATAGGAATCTTTGAACATTCTTAAATGCACTTTAAGTATTCTAGCTCATTTGCATAATGAATAAAACCCCGTGTTCAAATATAATGCGTGAATATTTCCCATAGAATTTAATCATAGCATACATAAATGGGCCTCCACTTGAAGTTGGAGATATATGAATTTGAATTGTTTTAAGCCCATGATAGGGGATATCATTTGAAGTATGCTATTAATGATCTAATATTGGCATTAGGGGAGAGAGCCTATTTTAAATGCCAAATATTATTTCCACCTGAAGGAAAATGATCTTAAAAGAAAATATTCCTTGAAGCTTGAAGCGGGGAATAATATCACGCACTAAGTCAAACAATAATTTGACTAATGCTCTTGTGAAGCCTGAACGAGCATATGCGGATATATTTTGAAATAAGAGGAGTAACTTGAAGTTATAAACCAGAAGTTGTGTTTACTCGTAGTAAACTAAATGTTATATACTATCAAGCTAAATCTACGGGGGGGCCTTTGTGGGTTCTAGTTTAGTGTATACACCTTAAATAGAAAAGAAATGGAACTCCTCCATTCTCGTGAAGAGAACGCCTCACGAAGAAGGTTAAACACCTCATGAAGAGGATCATCATAAAGATGACATCCAACACAATTAGCGCGCACTTCAGTAGTGTTGGGTATGTAGAACAATATATCATCTCTTGTTTGGGAAATGACAGAGATAGAATATTCTCACATTGTGAGAGTATTGGGGAGAAAGAAAATAATTGTCGACAAACTACCTCTTTAATTGCAAATGTTTCTCTTATGGGAACCCGGATCCGGAAATAAAGTCCATGGCAAAATCGTGCGTAGCGATTATATCGGGTCAATGAAGAATGCAATTGAGGTTGAATCTCCTATTAAGAAGAAATGAATGTTACGCTATATCTCGGCAAATGAAACAAATGAATATCGAATATGCGATTAATTAGTGGATTATGAAAATCCATATAATTTCGAAGAATGTAAATCGCAACTTGTAGAAATCTCATACTAAGTATTTAAGTCTAAGGTATATATATATATATTCTGAATGAATATTCAAGTCTCAAGAAGAGTATGTCCTAGAAGGATTACAATCATTGAATGATTTTATAGTGAATAACGCAATGTCATTGTGTATATCACTCATCTCCCATGCAAGAGAGAATATATCTCATAGAGGAGAATTAATAATTCACTAAGAATGAAAGTACATCCTTGAAGGAATTAATCCATGAAGGATTTACCAGTCAATTCTTGAATAAACACCATTCATCCCCGAAGTGAATATAGACCCGAGAGAAAAAACGAGAAATCTTAAACACCATGAAGGTGTCATCCAAACACTTAGAAAGTGTATGAAAAGCTAGCAATGAAGTGATGATATCCTCTAAATACCATAGAAGGTATTATGATGGTTTTGGCAATTAAATTATCCCCTAAATGCCAAATGCAAGACTGGATTTATTATTTAGTGGAACATTTGATACACTATCTAGAAGATATTGAATATTAATTTATTTACCCCCATAATCCTCTGAAAGGATTTATTCTCTGAAGGATAATATTTATTTGTTTTGCACAACTAATAGGTGGTCATTATGCATGAAGCATATTGCTCCCATATAATTCAAAGAGGAATTATGAGCCAACTTTAGAAAGACATAGTATTATGGTACTTGAATACCATTAGTTTGTACACATTTATGAAAAGTGTGGTTTGAACAATGAAGTTCAAAAATTTGGCTTTATGAGGGGGAGCATATTTTTCTTGAATCTACCTTTAAGGTAAACCACTAGAATTACAAAGATCATGTAGATCGTATTTGCTAAAACAATGAAGTTTATGCAAAGATTATGAAGATCAATATCTATTCATGGAATAGAACATCACGAAGAATATATATGATCATGAAAGTTAAACGTTGTACTCTTTTTTTCTTATGTGAGTTTTTACTTGAAGGTTTCTCACACAAGGTTTTTAATGAGACAACATGTGCAATGCAATTAACGAATGCGATGTACTCTTTTCTCCAAGAACCGTTTTTTTTCCCCTTTGGGTTTTCGGATGGAGTTTTTGACGAGGCATATGCATATCGTGGTAATCGCCCAAGGGGGAGTGTTGTAAAACACACGGACTCTATCCTAGAAGGAAAGGAGAAGGAGGAATCCTAATCCTAGTCCGTTTATATGTGGGCTCTTATCGAAACTCTTAGCCCCTGGCTGGACTATATATATGTGGGAGCTCTATGTTGTAATCACCAATATTTTCAGATGAATAAAGAATAGTCTCCCTATCTTGTGTCTACTTGTTCTACTTCTCATCTACTGTGTTGATCATGAGAGACGGAGAGGGAAAGGTCCTATCCGCTGACAACGCGTTTCACAACAGTTTCCTCCCCCATCTCCACTGCGTCACGACCCTAGCTTCCTCACTCTCTCGTCTCCCTCACACAGTCCTCCACAACTCCTGCTCCCGTCCCTCCGGCGGCGGCGAGGCCTTGCAGGTACTGACGAGGCCCCGGCCGGGCGCCCCTCCGATGGCTGCTGAGCGAACTTCGGAGAGGCGCGGCATAGGCGCCGGAGCCCCTCGACCGTGCGGCGACCTGGACCTCAGCGCGCGGCGGCGTGGACCGGATGCAGAGGCAGAGCAGACCCACACCGCACCCAGATGCAGAGGCAGCGTATTATTCTGGTTTCCCCTCCGCCTTCTTTTTTCTCTCTCTTTCTGTGTTAGATTATTTTGATTTCTCCCCGTAAAGCAACTACTGATTCAGAGCTATTACATAGTTTAGCTGTCACGGGTTACCCACTAGCATGTAGATCTGATGACATTGAAGGATCCTTAACCAATAGAATGTAGATCTGATTTTTTAATACACTCTTTTCCTAAATCGCTTTCTAGCTTTTTTCAGTTTAATTTATGGATGCCATAGAGACAATCCTTAATCAATAGCGTTAAGCATTATGTTTGTAATTTCATATGCTCCTGTGATGCAACATATCACTATATCACAGTTTTTACCTGTTTATAAGATAATGAAAAAGTTGCAACGAAATATTCTTTCAGTTATTTAAGTTAACTCATGAAGTATGTATATGACACCTTTATAGGTCCAAACATGATGCTTATTGTTGCCTTTGCTACTGCAGGCCACAAGAGTCAAAACAACATGGCCAAAAACAAAAAAAAAGAATACATAGATTTATTTGGGGAAAACAAAGGGACACACAGCAGGCAGCTCCTGTGTTTGTCGATGTTCTGACTAACTGGGAAGAAGCAAGCTAGGAAGCTTGAGGCAACAAGTACTCAGAAGAAAAATATTTTTTTTCCTCATGGCTGTGACTTAACAAGCTCCCACACACCTACTGAGGTACTATTTCTGTTCCAAAGTGCAAGATTAGGTTTTCAGTTTTGCATTGCATTGTTCTGTATTTCTTTGAGGTAATTAATGCAGCAACTGGTTTGTAGGGGCTTAAAGATGTTTACTAAAGAATACCGCCTAGCTGATACTCTGTATATGCAATTTCTAAATGGTTAATTTTACCACTTCAACCACTACAAATGTCTTGCTAGTGTAGAGTATTAGACTGTTTGCTTTAATGTGCTGCAGCCTATATAAGTGACTGAACTCATATTTCTACTGGTACACCAAATATTGTCTTGGCATGGACAGATTCTTTTTGGTCTACTAACTAACTGGAAGAACATGTAGCATCCATACATAATATGTCTGTTAGAGATTGCTTCAGTTATTCAAGTTGTAACAAGCATGCCTTCTTTTCATTTCCTAGGCAAAGATTATAGAACTCTTCTTTGCTGTGCCTACTGATGCCATTAGTAAAAAAAATGGTGTACCATCTTTGCTATGCCTATGTTACTTACATGGTGCAGCAGTGAGGAAGTGGCCTCATGTTGATTGTTTTATAGCTACCGAAGTGAATTTGCATGGCTACTTAATTGATGTTACTAATTTATGGGTTCAATCTTTTTGGCAGGTAGCATAATGTTTAAAGCAGTCTAGGATGCATATTAATTCCCATATGTAGTCATACTTGCAGCACAGGATATTGCCAGAGATGAAAGGTACTGAGTTATCACTACTTTGATCATTAAAAGGCAAATTTCTTAGAATACTAGTCCTTTTCTTGTTGTCTAAAATATATATTTACATAACAGGTAGAGATGGAGTGCATGGTGTGCTGAACATATAGATGACCAAATATATGTGCTGAGATCAGACCGACTCTATTTTTAGCACAAGTGTTGACTCCATTCATGATGGGCTACTAATTTGTGTATTATTTGGATGGATCTTTGTCTGTCATGCACAAAGTGTATTTTTATATGTATTTGCCACAGTGCATTTGAAATTTGGTTTGAGATGCCTCTGTTATGTAATTTTCATGAAGGCATCAACTCTCAGAAAACATCCTGTTGTGATGATCTGAACATATTTTTGTGATGGTGTGCTCTCATAAAATCTTGTCACCTTTGAAACTCTCACGAAATTTATTGTGTGACTATGACTCTCACGAAAGATTACAACTCTCACAAAATAATTTCGTGATGGTAAACTCTCACAAAATACCCTTCCTCTCACGAATTAACTTCATGACGATGAGCTCACGAAATACCCTTCCTCTCTCACGAAATAAGTTCATGACGGTGAGCTCTCACGAAATACCCATCTTCTCACGAAATAAGTTCATGACGGTGAGCATGACGGTGAGCTCTCACGAAATACCCTTCCTCTCACGAAATAAGTTCATGACGGTGAACTCTCACGAAATATCACTAAAAACCGCCATGAAAATAGTGTGATACAAATGGCGGCGATGTTATTTTCATGAGAGTGGCCGTCATGGTGAACTCTCATGAAAACAATCCGTGGAGGTGAACTCTCATGAAAATGTGTATTTCGTGAGTCTAATACCGTGAGAGGTGATGCGTGACGGTGTACTCTCACGCATTATTTTCGTGAGAGTAAAACCATTTTTCGTGACCATTTTTCACTCTCACGAAATGTCCAGTTTCTGGTAGTGAGTATTCAGGTTTAGGGATATGGGTTTGGATTTTGGTGATTAGTGGCACATGATCAGAAGTGGGGCGCGTGCCATTCATACCGGTATGCTCGATCGATGTCTCTGCGGATCCCCCGCCCGATCCAAAGAATTTGGCGCAGATTCGCTCATGCGCGACAAAGACACAGATCACGGGGATGGATGGGTCGACGACCGCGGTCGGCGGCCAAGTGGCACCGCCGAGCCCAGCTTCAAGACCGCGACCGACGGACTACTCCACCGCGCCAAGTCGCCAGCCACATCGATCGGCGGCGCAACGGGCACCGGTGTGCCAGCCACTGATCCGTTACCACTCGCTCACTCCACGACAGCAACCACTCTACTCCTGGCCCAGTTGTTTTAGTTGAACTTAAACAACAAACCAGAGCCTACCTAACCCAACGAAACAAAACAAATCTCCTCCCACCATGCAACGCATCATGCAATTACGTACATACTCCGGAACATGGCGTAAAACACAGCAGCAACATGGGAAGAGCAGGGCGACAAGGCTGTCCATGTCCATGTCCATGGAGAGTTTTCCTGTATACCTTTATAAAAGTTTGCTTGAGTCTGTGTGCCCCTCAACCTATGTGGCCAACTTGAACTTTCTTTTGTCCCACGTACCCTTACGTCTCTCTTCCGTCTGGTTTCCTCCGTTTAGACTCAAAAATGTCAACGGGGACCCCACGGGAAATTCCCCTATTAGGGCATGGGGATGGGACTAAAATCATCCCCACGGGGGACTAAACGGTGAAAAAACTATCCCCGTCGGGTCTGACGGGGTCGGGTATGGTAGAGCGTTCCCCGTCCCCGATCCCCGTGTCCCCGATGTGTGTGCCGCTCGTGTATGATTTTGGCCCATAGAAAGCCCATATGGAGGTGCCATATATAATGAAGCCAGCCTAACTCATGGACTACAGTTTGTGCCATACTGTTTCACTCCATCGCGTCGCCACCAAAAGCCAAACCAGCGCAGTGGATGGACGACGGAGACCCCACCGCCCTCAAGATGGCAATGGGTACCCGAAACCCGCTAACCCGACGGGTTTTACCCGTTAAAAATGCGGGTGTGGAACGAATTTTCTACCCGTGGGTACGTTAATGGGTGTAATTCTTTACCCATCGGGTACGCGGGTACGGGTGTGGGTGTATAGTACCCATACCCGCATACCCGCGGGTAAAACATACCCGTAGATGCAGCCAGCCTGTGGTCATTTTAGCCCAACATGGCCCATCAATTTGGCCCAAATTCTCTCAATTTGGCCCAAATACACTCCTGGTATATATACCCTCAAACCCTAGCCTAACCCCTCTCGGTCTCGGCCTCACTTGACTCCCTCTATTTCGGAAGCCGCGCGCCGCCAGAGCACTTTCTTGCTGCTGAGTCGCGTCGCGAAACCACGACCAGCGTCCGCGAGCCACCCGCCGGCCTTCCTCTTCTAGTGACCATGAGCCACCCGCCGGCCTCCTCTTCCAGTGACCGCGAGCGGCGAGCCCCCGGGTCGGCCCTCCTCTTTCCACGGTTCCACCCCACGCTACCCGCCGGCAGCCCTCCTCTTCCTTGCATCACTTCGTCTATATTTAGCCACACACACACTTAATGCATCTCTTGTCTATATTTAGCTCCACGTCGTGCAGAAGATTTGAAGAGATGCGGCTATAGAAGCGCCGGATCTAGAGGACGTGAGAAAGAAAGACACACCGCCTCCATTGTGCATGTGCCTCCACCAATTGATGAATTGAATGTGCTTTTTTATGATTTATTTATCCATTCTGTGATGCAAGCTGTAAATACACTATATACACCTATTTCTTGTGAGTTCGCCCTATATTTGCATGTGAAATCTCTGATAATTCTATTTGAGTCCCGGGTGTCTTGTCGGGTGCGGGTTACCCGTCGGGTAAGAAAAACCCGCGCGGGTGCGGGTATGGAATAATTCTTTACCCGTCTGCGTTTGCGGGTGCGGGTGCGGGTGCGGGTGCGGGTACGGGTGTGACTTGGCGGGTGCGGGTATGGGTGGCTAGTACCCGTCGGGTACGTACCCGTTGCCATCTTGACACCGCCCGCACTCACCAACGTCAAGCGCTCCCAGCCTTTCATTCGCATGCAGCTTGCTTGTACCTCCTAGCCTTTCATTCGCATGCAGTGCTTGTACTCATGAGCTCCTCCCCTCATCCCCTTCCTGGTTGCAGCCCGAACACCCCGCGAGCCTTGACGGGGACGGGGATGGGAAGAAAAAACCTGATGGGGAATTCCGCATTTGCCATCTTGGGTTTAGACATACGACTCGTGGGATCGTGTAGAGAAAATATCCATAATGCCCTTTCGTCCAATCGGACAAGTCCACCCGTTCTCGACTGAAACCGAGCACTCGCGCTCGAGTGAAACTCCCGTTCCGAAACTCGTGAGGCGGACTCATCAAAACCCTATGTGCGGGCGACCGGCGGCGGTGACATCGCTGAAAGGTGGCCGGCGGGGGAAGCGGCGCGGCGCGACGCGCGCCGCGGGGGCTACGCGGGCGGGCGGTTTGTGGGCGAGGGGCAGCGGCGGCGCACGCGGGCGGGCAGAGGTGGCGCAAGGTTGTGGGCGCGGCTGCGCCCGGTGGCCGCCGGCGCTTCCGGCCGAAATCCCGAGCAGTCGTTCCCTGCATCGACGAGAAAGAAGAAAAGGGTAAAAACGAATTAGAAACTTTTTATTGGGTCCGATTCATAAGTCAAGAACTCATATAAATAGTGCTTCTTAGATTCGAAAAAGTACAGGGGCCTATCAGAGAAAGTGTTTTTCTTTATTCCGTAAATCTTTTTGGGCCATCGTTTTTCGATCGGTGTGTATAAATAAATACTTTGAAGATGCGGGGCATTAAGCCGAATGAATAGTAATGTAAGTGGCACCAGTGATGATCAACTTCTGCCGGCCGAGTCATTGTATCTGGAACACTTCATTCGTGGTAAACAATACGAACTTTTTTTACAATGGTTGGGAGGTATTGCGAGACGTTTTCACGTGTCTATATGTGGGCCCAATACAACAAGAGGTGTTAGATATCTCTATGGTCGGTGGGCCCATAAGCGTTTAACATGTAAGAACAGATATCTTGTCCATCAGGACTATTTGGACCATGCATGCGACTGCATCGATTTCTGATTGAGCACTCCGGTAAACTCCAGCCCCTTTGCAAGGTTAGTTCTGTATTCCATGACTGCTGGATCTTCATCGAAAAGTTTGGAAGGTTTCTTCATCTCCATACCAAATGGTATAGATTATAAGATGTGACAGGCGTAAGGCAATCCTTCAACAAGGGAAGTGCTTGCGGCGTTGAAATATTTATTAACATATTGGATTGGACGTGGTAAAGACTATAAGCACACAAGTAAGGACCACCAAGGAAGCTACTATATGTTGAATGACAAATCTCACCTCTTGCTCCCAGTTCAGTGAAGAAATGGTCGAGTAGTGAGTGCTTGGCCTCTCGCACTTGACAATAGATGATAGATTTAGGATGAAATTCCTCAATGTTGAGAATACCATGTTGTATGAACATTTTGTTTTAACGTATGAACAGTTTGTCCTATCCAACAATTTTTTGATTAAGGGGGCCATGCCCCCCCGGGTACTGTACGACACACAATAATTAGGATCAGATATCTGTCCCTAAAAGGTTATCTAGCGACGCAGCATTGGTCCAAATAGTGCTCTGTGCATTAATGCTTTAATGATTCGATGACAAGCAACAAAAATGTATGCGCCCCTGAATGGCGTTGGACCATGCATGCGACTGCATCGATTTCTGATTGAGCACTCCGGTAAACTCCAGCCTCTTTGCAAGGTTAGTTCTGTGTTCCATGACTGCTGGATCTTCATCAAAAAGTTTGGAAGGTTTCTTCATCTGCATACCAAATGGTATAGATTATAAGATGTGACAGACGTAAGGCAATCCTTCAACAAGGGAAGTGCTTGCGGCGTTGAAATATTTATTAACATATTGGATTGGACGTGGTAAAGACTATAAGCACATAAGTAAGGACCACCAAGGAAGCTACTATATGTTGAATAACAAATCTCACCTCTTGCTCCCAGTTCAGTGAAGAAATGGTCGAGTAGTGAGTGCTTGGCCTCTCGCACTTGACAATAGATGATAGATTTAGGATGAAATTCCTCAATGTTGAGAATACCATGTTGTATGAACATTTTGTTTTAACGTATGAACAGTTTGTCCTATCCAGCAATTTTGATTAAGGAGGGCCATGCCCCCCCCGGGTACTGTACGACACACAATAATTAGGATCAGATATCTGTCCCTAAAAGGTTATCTAGCGACGCAGCATTGGTCCAAATAGTGCTCTGTGCATTAATGCTTTAATGATTTGATGACAAGCAACAAAAATGTATGAGCCCCTGAATGGCGTTCAATTTTCACAGTGCCCTAAGCACGTCCACCCGGCTACAACAGTTTACTTCTGAATAATTTTCCATCGGTTTTGTATGCAAGAAATTGTGGACTTATTTGAAGGAAGTGTTGGGGGGAGGCCAGAACCTAACCATCCCCTCCAGTCGGCCCTGAAGAAAAGAGCGGCAGGACCGAGGCAAGAGATAGCCTAAAGAGTTCGGACCCGGCTCCAAGAACCGGAAGGTTCGGGATTCGACCCAGCGAGTCCGTAGGGGCTCAAGGACGCAGGTCGAGGGAGGCGGAACCCCGACGTTTCGTCACCCGCGGATGAAAGCGGAGGCTTCCAGCCGTGACCGGGCAAGGACGCGGGTCGAGGGAGCCGGAACCCCGGCGTTTCGTCACCCGCCGACAAAAGCGAGGCTTCGGCCGTGGACCGCGCAAGGACACAGGTCGAGGGAGGCGGAACCCCTGCGTTTCGTCACCCTCGTACGAAAGCAGAGGCTTTCGGCCGTGTCCGAGCAAGGACGCAGGTCGAGGGAGCCGGAGCCCCAGTGTTTCGTCATCCACAGACGGAGGCAGAGGCTTCCGACCAGGACCAGGCATGGGCATGCCCCAGCCACCAAGTTCCGCTCGAAGGCGCCTTGAGAGAAGTGCGAAGGCAATGACATTCGGCATGCTAGACCGAATGCTCGCGCTTTTATCCTCAGCGCCTCGTCCGTGTTTTGACCTCCCGATGCGGACGGGTTTCGCCCCTCACCGCTAGTAGCAAACACTCTCGGCAGCAAGGTCGAATGAGATTTTCCTCCGAATGTTACCCAATGTTGCCTTGCAGGTATTCGTGATCTATCAACAAGTGGGCCCGGCGAGGGTAGGTGAGATCGCGAGGCGAGAGAAGACTGTGCTGCCCCTGGCCATCGGCGAGGAGCTCGAGGAGTCTAGGGTTGGTAGGAGGGCATAATCAGAATTGTAAGAGTCTACGGACTATAAATAGACCCCCGAGGGCATTGTAAAAGGAGAGAGTGAATTCAATAGAAAGAGTGCTTTGGTTTCGTTCCCACCTTCCTGTGTTGTTTTAGTTTCATTCGGTGTTTCGTCCTACCGGGGGTGGCTCGCTTCGGGGCCACACCAATAGGAAGCAAACAAATAGGCCAGGTTGCATTGGGTTCTATCTAAGCTTGATGCAAGTACTCTGCCAAACAATCCAAAGTTCCAGGATATGAGAAATATTATTCACACCGATGAGAAGTGGTTCAATGGTACACGGAAGAATACGATCATGTACTTGCATCCAGATGAAGCAGACCCACATAGGAGAGTGCAAAACGAAAATTTCATTCACAAAGTCATGTTTTATTCTACTGTTGGAAGGCCAAGGTTTGATCATGAAGGGAGATGCTATTTTAATGGCCTTGTAGGCCTATGGCCTTTTGTGCGTGAGGTACTAGTCATTCCCTACATTCTTCTTGCAATTCATTTTAAGCGACTTAGCTAAACAATCTTTATAATTACAGGAACCAACAAAAGGGGAAGTGAGAATAGACCGTGGGGCACACCTATCACAAAGACCATGAAGGTTGATAGACAAACTATGAGATCTTATATGATCACAAAACTAATACCAGCTATACAAGCTTGTTGGCCTAGAGAATCAAGGCATGAAACAATCTGGATACAACAGGACAATGCTCCTTCCCATGTACGAGAAGATGAGGCTGATTTCAAGCTAGCAGTAGCCCAAACAGGCCTAGATATACGCCTTACTAACCAGCCCGCTAATTTACCTGATATGAACTGTCTTGACCTTGGTTTCTTTGCTTCTCTACAATCAATAACGGATAGAACGACATCTAGAAACATCGATGAACTTATCTAGAATGTGATCACGGAATATCAAAACTACAACCCCGTCGTTTTGAATAGGGTATTCCTCACACTTCAAGGATGCATGATAGAAGTTATGAAAGATGGTGGAGGCAATATGTACAAGATCCCTCACATGAGGAAAGAAAGTCTAGAGGCACTAGGCATGCTCCCTGAAGCTCTAAGTTGTGATAGTCAGCTAGTTCAAAGTGCTTTTGAGTTGTTGCACAATTAATGGCCATGTTCATGTAAACATCGGTTACGATGCTTTTGTGTTGTAAAAATTTGTGGCACTAGTGCTGTAAACTTGTACAGAGGGTGACTATCGGCTATGTTCATGTAAACATCAGTTATGATGCTTGTACACTCGGATGTATATATAAATATACTACTGCTCCTATGTGTTTAATTCTACTATGGTTTTACTTTCAATTTGTTTGACTACAGTCTTTGTAGACAAAGCTGCCATGACAAACCCATATAATTACAAGGATAGACATTCCGGAAACTAAAGCGAACATTAAGATCACTAGCATAATTCATCCCCAAGGCCAACACTGTTCTAGCACGCAAAAGCAACACTTAGTTCATCATCACAGATATGCACACGAGTACATAATTTAGTACCATAGTTCGATTCATACAAACCCAACATTAAGATCACTTGCAAAAGCCAACATTCTCCTAGCAAGTTCCAACCAAAGCATACACATCAGCATACATACATTACCTACATTACCGTTTCATCGTTATACATAACCTACTGTTATACTACCACAAGAAACACTTCATCATCATAGATAATAGATGAAGTCAAAAGCAGCACCTCATCATCAGAACATATCACTATGGTTGGAAGCATTTAGGCAAACAGATATTAAGGAAGCTTAGAAAGGTGTCGCGGAAGATGGGTTCCATCCCCTGAAGTTGTACCTGCACCGCTAGTAGTAGTTGATCAGGGGCTGCGACCATGGGATCTCCACTGCCATTGCAACCTCTGGAGCTGGATCGGCAACCATGGGCATCTCCACTACCATTGCAACCTCTAGAGATGGATCTGTGACGTTGATGTCCGCTAATGGCACCATAGCACGTCCACCGTCCAGCTGAGCACGTCGACTGAGCTGACAACGCCCACCACAGCAGGGGCTGCCTCCATCTTCCTCCTCCGAATCAGGAGCATAAAGGCCCGCCTCCATGCCAATGCCTTCATGTTCGGAGTCATCTTCGGAGTCGAGCACATACAACTGGCCGAGGGGATCAACACGCAGGCGGCTGGGGCCAAAGTTAACGACGCGCTCTAGGTTCCCGTCACCACCACTAACCCCTACCTTCACGGGTTCCTCCGATCTTCCACCACCGACACACATCTTGGGTTTAGGCGCAGAGTTCGCATTGCCCCAATTCTGTCGTATGGCATGGGGACAGAAAGAGAGATCACGTCACCTTCCCCAATCTTCTCGGCGGATCTGGGGAATCCACTGCCGCCCCGAAAGACAGGGACGGACACGGGCCCCGCATCAGCACCGCAACCCGATTTGGCATCGACGACGTCCACCTTAATCGGGCGCTTCGGGCTTCCATCGTTGTTGCTGTAGCTGGCCAGCTTTGCCCCAACTTGGGAGCGCCTAATCTGCAGCAACTTCCTCATACCGTTGTTGTAAGGAAGGCGGCGCACATCAGCCTTCACACGCGAGGCCATTCCTAAGGTCCCTTCATGGATGACGGCGGAGCTCAGAGGAAGGAGGGGCCGCGACAAATTGGGGATAGGCTCGAGGACGGCAAGGCGAGAGCGGCAGCAGCTTCCAGCGGGCGGCGTCGCGAGGGCCGCAGGGCGAAGGTGGCTCCAGCGGCGGGAGCGTGGTGGCGACGGAGCGCGGTGGCGTTGCAAGCGGCGGCAGAGCAGCGTTGCGAGGATGGGGAAGAGATAAGGTCGGCAATTGTGTGGTGGGGAGGCAGAGACAGGATAAGACGCATGCATGGTACAGCTACGAGAGGAACCTAGCGAGCGATGTTTAAAACGGGACACGGCCTTGTAGCTCCAACGCCGTTTAAAGCGGGACGGAGGGAGTAGTCCTTAGTTTCTCACGGGCGTAGCTTGAAACAAATGGAGCCGTTCTGTGATTAGTGCGTTGTTGGTACCAAGGAGCACAGTAAAAACTTGAAAGTGTGTGACAGCGCAGATCATCAGGGATCGATCGTACAGAAATCTCGAGGATAAGAACAGTCCACCGAGGCAGCTCCACGGCGGTCTCGAACGGGCCATCGGGGTCTGAAAATGCAAATATGACTGACAGATCGACTGGATTCGGATCTTTTCTCCTTGCACGCAGCACATGATAGATTCCGAAGCGGGAGCAGAGAGCACGCTGCTGTACGTCTGTGCCGTTTGCTTTCATCATCTTCACAGCTCTGGCAAGCAGCGTTGGCGATCAGCAGGAAATTGCACGCCAGAGCACCAGTTGCTACTCATCAGGAGACAAATTTTTACAGCGACTGAAACGTCAGCTGCGGCGGCCGTTGATCAACTTGCTGCTGTAGTATTGCTCCATGTCTGTGTCTCGACAGCAACAGCTCTGTTTATGGGTGAGATAATTTGTTTACTGGCACTACCGATCCGGATTTAGAGGACAGCACCAGAGGGACACGGAGACGCGATCTAGAAGTAGTAGGTGCGATGACGTCTAGACGCCCACACGCACGCACGCAGTTGGAACCCATACGAAGCTCGCGCGCGGCGCGCGATCCAGTGCCATCGCGGCACTGCAGGATTAAACAACGGCAACATGCGTAGTCGATAAGCAGCACGGCCGGCACAAACGTCGAGGGAGAAGAATCCGAGAAGCCGGCGCGCGGCCAGAATAATGCGTCGCTGCCACCTGCACAGTCTGCACAGCTGTGGCCTCCGCGATCGCGCGGTGGGTATGGAGGGGAGTAGAGCTGCAAACGGGGCGGAGTGGAGCGCTCCTAACGCTGCTCCTCTGATCCGTTTAACCTAAGAGCAAGTACTATGATTTAGCCGGCTGAAGACTGAGAGTTTATACCACGTCACATATAGTGGGTAATATAGCCTTCACATATAAGGAGCACGCTGAGAGTTAACTGTATTAAGTAGTACTATTTAATGCCTATCGCCCTATCCAAGGAGAGAGTAAGGTGGTGGGAAGCCAGCGCTGGTTTACTAGTGGCTGAGAAAGGCCGGTGTCAGGCATTTAGCTGGGCGAAGAATTTAGCGTCGACTCATTTTCTCTGTACACATCATGTTTCTTTCCTACATGACATGCATCTAGTCGCCTGCATCAGCCTTAGGCCAGTCTCAATGGGGTTTCTTGAGTGTTTCATGCACATTAAATGTAGCGCCACATTAGTAAAATTTAACTTTTTGCATGAAACCCCTAGAAGAGAGAAGGAAAGAGTTTCACCATGGTGAAACCTTTGGGCACTGTTTCACATGCGTTGGAAACTGTGTGACACAAATAGAGTTTCACCATGCAACTATGCAATTAAACCATGCAATGAGAGAGAGAGGTTATGGGACACTTGAGTCTATAAAACTGTGCAATGAAACTGTGCATGGAGTGAGACGTCTATTTCATGCCAAAATTTCATATTTTTGAAACGAGTGAAACTATCCATTGAGACCGGCCTTATAATACTCGCTCAGGTTTGAGGGTCGACCCGCTCCGTTCGTCCAAAGAAATCGAGGAAGTCCGCTCAGGGGGAGGGTACAGCTCATCAGGATCGCCAGGCAACTGTCACGCTCGTTGCACCCGCCGGCTTCGATCTGACTTGCTGCCAATTTGCAGCAAAGAAATCGAGGCAGGCTCACGTGTGCACTGCATCGACGGATCGCGTGGGCAGAGAGCAGCCTTTTGATTTGAGATCGATCGACCCGGCCAGGCCTGGCGGCGATGGAGACGAGACACGAGACCAGCGTGCGCGTGCATCGGATTGACCAGACGACCAGTCGTGGCCCGTGGCCGGGCAGTTGGCACGGAATCGCCCCGGATGCCCCTGATGCGTCCGTGCCGCCGGACCCGGCGGGGATGCCGCTGCCAACGTGCCGTCGCGGCGGGCGGCGGGGGAGACAGCGTGCTGCGAATCCATGGCGCAGCACGCGACAAGGCCGGGTTTGTTTTTTCCAGACGCGGCTGGATGTCGTCCAGGACCAAGGCGACATATATTGTGGAGCTGTAGTTTTTACTCTGTAGTTTTTACTTTTCAGTTACTTTGTCTGTTGAGATGTTTCTTTCTAGTAGGAATTTAAGTCCCCGTTGTCGGGCAGTACTGTCGTTCGTTGCTTTATAAAAGCAGAGGTATCTCTTTAAAAAAATGATTTGGGCCTCGTTTAGTTGGCTAAAGTTTCTAACTCTTTTTTCCACCCTCTCTCCATCACATCACATTAAATACACCAAAAGACATATGTTTAGAGTATAAAATGTAGGTAAAAAAATAACTAATTATACAGTTTAAATGTACATTCTGAGGCGATTCTTTTGAGCCTAGTTACACCGTGATAGGATAATATTTTACCACAAACAAACGAAACGTCTTCGATTGTCTTCTACGGGGAGTTTCAGCAGATTACTTTTGCAAATATTTCTAACAACTAAACGAGGCCTTGTTATGGGCCCAACCAGACGATCGAGGCGCGCGCCTGCGCGTGCACTGAACAAGGGTTCCATGGTTCATGCATATAGTCCCCCGTCACAAAATAAACGGCGTTTTTTTTCCCTAAAAAAACATATGCCGGCAATTATATATTAAAATAGGATTAATATTTATATTACATAATTAGTATCATTGAAAAAATCTTTTGATCTAGTTTTTTAACAAATTTATTTGAAGATTTAAATCTTCTACGTATTTTCTACAAATCGAGTCAAACTTGGAAAACTTAAAACGTCGTTTATTTTGGGGACGGAGGGAGTATGTTAGATCAGACTAGCTCTCCGGCGCCGTCCCCGCCCCTGCCCGACTTGATGGTCTCCATCGGCCGTCGGTGTACTCGTACTAGGTTGGACTTGGACCGTGATCGATGACGCGGCATCAGCCAGTCGCATTGGTTTCCGCCCAGCCGGCGGCCAGCGGGACGCGGACGCAGCAGATCTGGCAGAGAGTGGAAGAGGGACCGTAGTACGGCGCCCCGGAGTCAGCCCGGAAATTGGGTGCGAAGCTCAGCTCGCTCAAGTTAAACAGCAAACAAGGTTGGTGGTGGGTGGATAGGCGATCGGGCACGGCAGTGCAGCAGAGGTCGCTGCCCCTGGCGCCGACGGCGATGCCACGGTCCACTCGAGACTCCACACGCAGTACGTGCACCGGACCAGTTCGATGCACCAGCGGATCCGAGAAGTCGCCAATGATTTGCTATGGGGCCAACTAACGACGCATCTAAACGAGGCGTCGAGAAACGGGACGGGCGGACGCCGGACGGCGAGACTCACCGATGGTTCATGCATCTCTGTCAGATTCAGATCATACTATGTAACAGCGGCCTCCATGCCCGGCTGCTCGACTTGATGACGCAGACGCACCAGAGAGTGGAAGAGGTACACCGTACGGTGCCCAAGAAACGGTAAGAGTCAGCCCGAGAAACTGGGTGCGAAGCTCAGCTCGATCAGGCCGGAGCAAACAATTACTACTAGTAAACAAGTTGGTGAGTGGATAGGCGATCGGGCACGGCAGTGGACCAGAGGTCGCTGCCGCCGACGGCGACGACGATGCCATGGTCCATACTCGAGGCGGCGGTGCGTGGATCGGCCGGGCCAATCGCAGCGGTGACGTCACTGACTTGGAGAGCTGTGACCTGGAACCCAAGAGGAGGAAAGAGAGAAACGCCTCGAGGGCGGGCGCGTCGCTTTCGCTTTCGGCTAGCTTCTTTCCTTCCTCATGGCCCGTACCACTTGACTACTTGAGCCTATCCGGAAGCTCACGTTCCAGCTTACATGCGACTCATGGCGTCACTGCGTCAGCCTCAAGAACGTGTACATACACAGTCGCACACACAAATAAAAGGCAGACGAAAAGCGGCTGCTCCGACGTGCTGACAGAGAGAGTTTCAGTTGCTGTCAAAAAAAAAAAAAAAAAAAAGGGCGACGAAACGAAACGAAACTGGGCCGACGCACGGCTGGCTTCCTTTACGTTTTGTGACGAGGACGTTGGTGCGGACCAAGTAAACACACTGAGAAAGTGCGAAGCTACATGCTTTGGCCGTGTTGAACGGGCGTGACTAAACCGCGGTCGTCCGCGAGATCCTTTATCTCGCGGTCGATTTCCGACCAGGTAACTTTTTCCAAACTAGGAAAGACTCAATTAAATTACTTTTCCAAATTCGGAATACTTTCCTTTCTTTTGTCTTTCCCTTTTCCTTTTCCTTTTCCTTTTTCTTTGTATTCTCTTTTAGCGCGCTCCAGACTAGCGGACCTTTTTTTTTTCTTTCGCATTAACTCGCATGTAGAACTTAAAAATAAATTTTTTCAGGTGACTTAAGTCTAGTACTTGGATGCATAAGGTACATCAGCTGACTTAAAAACCAGAAATTGAAGAAATAACTTCGATATATAAGTTATCATTCTCTTTCTCTTTCAATTTTGAAAAAATATCAAAAAGTTGTTGCAAAATTGGTGGCAATGAGATCATCAAATTCTCTTTTAGGTTATAACGATTTTTTTTTTTTCTTTTCTGTTTTCAAACATAAAACATTCAGGGACAGGGGTATAGGGGTAATAAAGAGTGGGGAGATCAAGATAAAACCAAGTTTTACAATACTAAAAAAAGTTAATAACTTGTTAAACTTTATAACCTATTTGCATAAGAACATTGACAAAAAAAAATTGTCTTCATTGCTGACGAATTGGTGCCAATGAGCTCATCAAATTCTCTTTCTAGTTTATCATCAAATAACTTGTGGACCTTCATCATCCATCTGGAGAAGCAAACATTGACAATAAATTCGTATAACTATGAAATTGAGCATATATGTCTCTTCAACGGGAAGATCTGCAAAACATTTTCGTATTAAAAGTAACAAACAAAAATAAAGAACTAAAAACAAGGAGAAACATAAATTAGCACCGCAAATAAGAAGACTATTTAACATAAGAAAACCCAAGCAAAACATATAAATCTACAAGTTAAACGCAACGAATTAATAAAGTACCATAAAAAGAAAAGAAAAGTTAGTTACATAAGTCTGTACACAAGTTAATCAATTACTTTTGGTATCATACACATAAAAACACAACATTAATAGATACCTCATGTGGCGTATGTTAGTAAACTAAGCTAGTAAAAAATATGTTTTTTTTAACAGGAATAGATATATAAGTCTGTTGGTTAGTATAGCACCACAAATAAAGTATACATTGAAATTATTTATTATTCTTGCATAAAGCAATTTTTTAAACTATTTCCAGCAATATATATCAAGAAAGCTTTGAAATTTAAGTTTTCAAATACTTCCAAAGCTCTAGTTTTTTTTTTTTGATAGAGGTAAACCTTAAGGAGTGGAATATCTTCAAGGAATTAGCTATGGATAGAAGCGCTTTGAGATTAGCAATCAACGTGCATGAACCGTGACCTTTTTTTTTTTCCATCTACCCCTAACTCTACCTTCTATCTTGTGCCCTATTTTGTGTTTCTTTTATAAGTGTTCCCTATTGGTTTCGTCTCTAGCCTACCCAACTAGCTTCGGACAAAAGGCGTTATTGTTGTTGTATAGAGGTAATCCTGGCATTTATAGAAAGCACCATATTCGATACAGGGAAAGAAAAACAGAAAAAAACAAAGTGAAAAAAAAAGGGTGGGGACACCATCTAAGCAGTTCAGTGCCTGAAACTAAGCAAGAAACTAAAGGCGCTCCAAAGCTCTGCAGACCCTGCTGACAAAAATGAAACAAGACTGAGAGGGTAAACAACGTTTCTACAGCCACCCGAAGGACAACAACTGACTTCTACAGCTTCAACAAAGAAAGAAAGACTGAGATCCTAAACTTCTTAAGTTTGTTCCTTGGTAAAGGTGTTTTAAAATGAACCATCAGTACCCTACCCGAAGCAATTAATCCTAGAAAAACTTCAGCATGACAAAGAGACATTCAGTGGTGTGATACATTGAGTGAATGACGTTACCTAATAAACCTTCCACTAAAGAGCTCGGGTGGTGTCACACCCCAAATTTTTGGATTTTGGGATGTGAATAGAAAACACTAAATTCATTTTTGAGCTTTTCGTTTATTCTTTCATTATAAGTTTCTCGAAACCCTTAGACTCAACTTCAAATCACTTCTCTACGATCGAGTAACATCAATCCGTCACTCGGACCTTTTCAGGAATTTTTTTCTGGCTTTTTCTGTTCTCGCTTTCTGTGAGCCTTTTCTTTTTTTTTTCTAGATCATCTCAAATATCTTTTCATGAGCTCCAGATACTTTATTTGGCTTCATCATGATTCAAAGAGTCTCTGGGAATTTTCCCTAAATTTTCGGAGCCATTAGGTATCTTTTAGGGTTTAAATATTAATTCTGGACTTTTCTAGAATTATTTTACTCCTGAAATTATTTAATTCGAAATAATAAAATCTAATCCTATTCTAATTCCACTCAAACTCTACATATATGTTATCTTCTGGAATCAAATGCTCAATTTCCCAACTTAACTTTTTCATTGGAAGTTTCCCAAGATCTCCTTTCCTCTAAATAAATATTTTATTTGAGCTATTTTGCTTTGGCGTGATGGCAATCCACATAAGAAAGCAACGACGCCTTGTTAGCATGTCTTACAATTCTATAGACATGTTCGGCCGGCTGTTCTAGTACGGAGAAACTCATCCAATTCCGTTTTTTCTTTCCTACTATTGCCGTATATGTCGTGCATGCCAAGGACTTCGTGTCCGTCTTGCCGGTTGATGTGCCCATCTATAAATAGCAAGTTTAGCTCATCAATCGTATCCTTCTCCAAAACCTAACAAATCTATCCTCACGCCGCCGCTCTGTTCCTCGACATCAGCCGCGACCACCACGATCTCGCCAAGCTCGGATCAATGGCCGCCGACTGCTGCCTCGCCGTCGTCTGCAAACCGTTGACGAGATTGACGTCAAGGAAAGCTCGCTGCCGCCCGCCAAGCTGTACATCGTCGATCTTTGTTGCCGTGAATCTACAAGTCACGTTTGATCCTATGTAGGTACATGTCTTTACGCACCAGCTGAATTGCTTTGTCGTTCTTGCTCAGTTGTATCTCCTTAGTCATCACGTGCCTTTGATTCAGTTTTCTTTAACAATAGGAGGAACTAGATGAGCATCTAAGCCTAATGCCTGACTGACCTGCTCTCAAGATTCCAGCACCTTGGCTGCAACCCGCCGTTCCACCGATTCTCGCCGTCGCTCCGTTGCGGGATCGTTCTCGTTCTCAAGGCGCCATCCTTGCCGCTCCTCGACGCGATGTATCCGCTGCCGAAGCCGCGACCTGGTGACCAAGCTTCTCCCTTTGCGGGCTCTTTCGGTGCCTGTTATTCTGTAACCTACCAGGATTACTAGTACGATAACTGGAAACTCGAAGGTAATCGCACTCCGGCCACCGCCGAGAGATGCGCCGCCGCCGACCACCGAGGCACGGTTTCAGTGTTGTGATCGAAGTTCAATCGTCGATGCCGTCCGGGCACTCTTACAGAGGAACGGTCGGTTCCCAACCCGTTACATGGGCCAAAACGACAGAAAGTACGCGAGCTGGGCTTCTATGAAGCTTCACACCCAATCCGGCCCGATAACCTTGGAGCTGGGTCGCCGATCTCTTTTTCGAGTCTCGCTCCCGCCTGGTTCGTTGGCGTCTTTCTCCGTCTCCGTCTTCTGAGCTTCAGTGGCGTCACGACGTGGGTAGGTGACATCCCTTCCCCGACGAAAAACGGCTTGACCCCAAGCCGTGGCTCGCGGGAACTCCTGCTTCAAGGCTTCTTCATCTTCCCATGTTGACAAGTCACCGGAAGACCGGACCACTTCACCTTGACTTGAGCAATAGGGGTGTCATCACGAAGGTGGATGCGACGATCAAGCACCTGTTCAGGAACCTGCAACTGCATATCAGGGTCAGGTAATTCAGAGCTCACCACTGTCCCAGAGGTGACTGCTTGTTTGAGTTGAGAGACATGGAATACTGGGTGCACTTTAGAATCTTCAGGCAGCAATAACTCATAAGCAACTTCATTAACTTGGTTGATAATCTTGAAGGGGGCCAAAATAGCGAAAACTGAGTTTGTTAGAAGACCTGTTGGCTATTGATGTCTGAACATAGGGCTGAATCTTGACAAAGACATAATCTCCCACGGAAAACTGCCTGAAACTCCTCTTTTTGTCAGCTTGATTTTTCATCTTACGCTGAGCTCTCTGGAGATGTTGCTGGGCTAACTGCTACATAAGTTGCCTATTGAGCAAGTAATCCTCCAATGTATGTTGATCAACAGCTTCAGGAACAGTAACACCGACGTCTCGAGGGTGATGACCATACATTATATAAAATGGAGTGTTGCCCAAAGAAGTATGAAATGAAGTGTTGTACCAGTATTCAGCAAGGGATAACCAAGATGACCACTTACCAGGACAAGAATGCACAAAACATCTCAAGTAAGTTTCAAGGCATTGATTAACTCTTTCAGACTGAGCATCTGATTGTGGGTGGTATGCAGTTGTCATATGAAGTTTGGTACCCAGTATTTTGAACAAACCCTTCCAGATGTTGCTGGTAAATATCTTGTCTCTGTCTGAAATCATTGCCTGAGGAAGGCCATGCAGTTGGAAAACATTGTCCAAAAATATAGTGGCTACATCCATAGCAGAGAAAGGATGAGCTACGGGTATGAAATGTGCATATTTGGTGAATTTATCAACCACCACTAAGATGCAGTTGTACTTGTTAGACCTGGGCAAACCTTCCACAAAATCCATTGTTATCACAGACCAAGCACTGTCAGGTATGGGCAGGGGATGTAGTAACCCAGGAGATGCAATTCTTTCTGTCTTGGCTTGCTGACAAGTAACACAGTGTGCTACAAATTCCTTGACAATCTGTTTCAGATGTGGCCAAGCAAACAATCGTTTGATCCTATGATAAGTAGCTTCATAGCCAGAGTGGCCACCAACAGGGCTCTCATGGAGGGATGATAATATCAAATGTTGCAAAGAAGTGGAATTGCCAACCCAAATTCTTGACTTATAGTAGATAATACCCTTGATGATAGAGTAGTTACCATTGGGAGATTTGAGAGCTAGCTCTTGGAGTAACTTACTAGAATTAGCATCTTCAGTGTAAGCTTGTTGGAGGTCAAGAATCCATTGAGGAGTGGCCACAGATATTGCCTGTAATTCAGTGGCATGACCATGAGTTGTTCTTGACAAGGCATCAGCTACCTTATTTTCCACCCCTTGTTTGTAAACTATCTTGTAACTGAGACCAAGAAGTTTTGTAAGTGCCTTGTGTTGCCAAGGAGTTGAGAGTCTTTGGTCATCAAGATGAGTTAAACTCTTCTGATCTGTTTTAATGATAAATGGCATTTGCAGTAAATAAGGGCGCCAATGCTCAACTGCTAATAATATGGCAAAGCATTCCTTTTCATATGTGGAAAGACCCTGGGCCTTGGGACCAAGTGCTCTGCTAAGGAAAGCTATTGGATGTCCTTGTTGTTGAAGAACAGCACCTATTGCCTTATCAGAAGCATCTGTTTCAATTTCAAATGGCTGGGAGAAATTTGGTAGAGCCAAGACTGGTGCAGTCATGAGAGCAGTCTTAAGAGCCAAAAATGAGTTATGTGTATCAGCATTCCATACATATAACTGACCTTTCTTCAGGAGATTAGTCAGTGGTTATGACAGGAGTCCATAATTTTTGACAAATTTTCTGTAGTAGCCAGCCATACCCAGAAAACTTCTAAGCTCTTTCACATTAACAGGTGGAGGCCAATCTGCAATGATCTGAACCTTTCTTGGATCAGTTGAAACTCCAGCAGAACTAATAACATGGCCTAGATAACATAGTTCTCTTTGAGCAAAGGAGCATTTCTTCAACTTAACATAAAACTGGTGTTGCTGAAGTAACTCAAAGACAATTTGAAGATGTTGCATATGCTCTTCCCAAGAGGAACTATAAATCAACACATCATCAATAAAGACAACCACAAATTTCCTCAAATGATTAGCTAATATGGTATTCATCACTTCCTGAAAAGTACCAGGGCCTCTAGTAACACCATAAGGCATTACTTGATACTCATAGTGGCCATTATGTGTCTGAAAGGCTGTCTTATATTCATGCCCCTGTGCCATCCTGATTTGATGAAATCCTGAGCTTAGATCTAAGGAGGAAAACCAAGAGGCTCCATGTAACTCATCCAATAGCTCATCTATGATTGGTAGGGGATATTTGTTTTTGATGGTAAGAGCATTTAGTCTCCTGTAATCAATACAGAGACGCCAATCTCCTGTCTTCTTCTTGACTAACAGTGCTGGGGAAGCAAAAGGTGATGAGCTTGGTTTGATCCATCCCTTATCCAACATTTCTGTGATTTGTTTTTCAATCTCAGACTTCTGGAATGGACTATACCGATAAGGCCTGAGTTTGAAGGGTGTGCTCCCCTCCATCAAAGGTATAGTGTGATCCAATGCTCTTTGAGGTGGCAAACCAGGAATTGGCTGAAAGATAGTGGAATAAGTGTCAACTAGCTTCTTAACAAACTCTGGTAAAACAGGTGAAGAGTTGTCTGCAGCTTCTACTTCATTTAACTGAATAAGGTGGAGTATGGACCCTTTTTTGGCCAGAGCTTCAAGCTGATTCAGGTCAATGGGAGGACCCATAATTGTCTTGGACTGTAGACCATACACTCTCACTGGTTTACCAGGAATATCAAACTGAATCCATTGATCCTTCCAGTGCACATGCATTGGGCTAATAGCTGCCAACCAGTCCATTCCCAAAACAACATCATAACAGCTGATTGGAAGAATCTTGAAAGAGTTTCTGAAATTAACTCCTTGC
Organism: Hyparrhenia diplandra; assembly: GCA_015847255.1. Lineage (NCBI taxonomy): Eukaryota > Viridiplantae > Streptophyta > Magnoliopsida > Poales > Poaceae > Hyparrhenia > Hyparrhenia diplandra. The sequence continues at coordinate 834,756 of JADLZK010011044.1, forward strand.
AAAGTCCAGAGATGATCAGGGAATTCATGTGTACAGTCCAGGGTGTGACCATTAGCTACCTTGACAGAGCATGTGTTTGGTAGAGGTACCTTGCCTTGCAATAGTGCTCCCAATTCTTCACTAATGAAGCAGTGTGTACTGCCAGAGTCAACAAGCATATACACTTCTTGATTGTCAATAAACCCTTTGAATTTCATTGTTTTTACACCTGCAACACCATGCATTGCTTGAAAAGAGATGGAGCAAAGATCATCACCAGAATCAGTATCTTCTGCAACAGGTGAAGTAGGTGCTGATTGATCATCAGGAAGAATAGACCAAACTTCTTCCATGGCAGCCACAGAAACTGTCTTACATGTATGACCATGTGTCCATTTCTCACCACATTTGAAACACAAACCCTTGGCTCTTCTGTAATTTTTCAAGGTGTTCAACTTGTCTTCAATCAGCTTAGACTTGTTAGAGTCAGGAGACCTTTTTTCTTCACCAGGAGTAGGAGAGTATCTGGAAGAGTGACCAGTGTAAGAAGAGCTTGGTCTTGGGGAATCAGAAGGCCACTTCTTATAGCTTGATGGACCCTCAGTCTTCTTGTAATAATTCTGAGTCCCATACAGAGCTTCCTCCTGTAAAATAGCCAAAGAACTCGCAGAGTCCAGGTCTTGGGTTTTATGCATAATAACAGCTGCTCTAATATCTTTCTTAAGGCCATCAATAAACCTATTTGTAATGACAGATTGCGGTAGTGTGGGATCATGGGCTAACAGTTGATGTATGAGATCACAGAAATTTTCTATGTATTCAGCTGCTGTGTGGGTTTGTCTGATATGGAAAAACTGTCTCATGAGCAAATTATGTTCATCCCTATCAAACTTAACATGAAGCATAGCAGTAAACTCATCCCATGATAGGTCATAAACAGATGATTGGACAGTTTGGAACCAAAGTGCTGCTGAACCAGTAAAGTGCATGGTAGAGTATCTAATCCATAGGTTGGGCTCGATCTCATACATTGCAAAAAAGGATTTACAGTTTTTGATCCATAATTTGGGATTGGTACCATCAAAAACTGGGAAAGGGGCCTCAGGTATCTTAGGTCTATGGAATGAATGGGATAAGCAGGAACTATGATGAGCAGCATGGGTACAAACACTCTGAGGAAACTGTGTAATTGGAAACTGAGTGACAGTATTAGTGAGATTCATCGCACCTTGGGCCCGATGTTGGCCCGGGGCAGTGGTATACACCACCCCGAAACCAGCCTCGCGGAGGTCTAACGACCCTGACGTCGCCCCGTTGGGGAGTGGCACCAGATGAACGGCGCCCGACGCCAACGACGACGGTGGAGGCTGACTTCCACTCGCCATCGCCGAAGTGACGACCTCGCCATCCTGGATATCAGACGAAGGGTGATGTAGGGGTACTGCTTGGGGAAGGTTGAGGAGGGCGTTGTCGATCTTCGTTTCCAGGTTGTTCATCATCGTCTCCAAGTGCTCGACGCGCCCATCCATCGCTGGCTTCCATGTTTTCAAGTCGCCCAAGGAGGTCTTCAGATCTTCGAGATCCTTGGAGTTTCTGCTAAGGAGACCAAGGATCTGGCCGAGCTTCTCCTCCGGCGTGCTCATAGCCATGACTCGACGAGTACCGTAGGAGTGTGTCGCCAGATTTCGCGCTCAGGTGAAGGATGGTGGATGGATTTAGTGCAAATTCGCTCCACAGTGATTAGCTGGGTGCAAATTCGACTTATGACCAGAGCCTTGTATCCGGTTCACCAGAGAAGAACGCGACGGTGGTGGTGGATTGCGGTGGTGGCCGAGGTTGGGGACGAAGGGGAACGAGATGGATATGGTGGTGATTTGGGTGGAGTTAGCGCCGGGATCGAAACGAATCCGATACCGGATGTAACCTACCAGGATTACTAGTACGATAACTGGAAACTCGAAGGTAATCGCACTCCGGCCACCGCCGAGAGATGCGCCGCCGCCGGCCACCGAGGCACGGTTTCAGTGTTGTGATCGAGTTCAATCTCGTCTGATGCCGTCCGGGCACTCTTACAGAGGAACGGTTGGTTCCCAACCCGTTACATGGGCCAAAACCACAGAAAGTACGCGAGCTGGGCTTCTATGAAGCTTCACACCCAATCCGGCCCGATAACCTTGGAGCTGGGTCGCCGATCTCTTTTTCGAGTCTCGCTCCCGCCTGGTTCGTTGGCGTCTTTCTCCGTCTCCGTCTTCTGAGCTTCAGTGGCGTCACGACATGGGTAGGTGACATATTCACACGTCAACACCGTGTTTGACAGGAAGCAACCCCGTCTATATCCTAAGGAACTGCACGTCCTCGCCATGTCTTCATGTCGTCGTTGAGGAATCCTAGGTGAGCTCTCATGATCCACCTCTATCTATCTTCTTGTGTTCCTTTGATCGAGGGAGGCATGTACCTTGTTTCCGGCCAACTCGAGTGAAGCTTCATCGCCGGCATATATATATGCATGGCCTCCATCGTAGCTTTCAGACACATCATTTTTATCTTGATGTCATCGTTGCTAGCTCCATGACCTCTTGATGACATCATTTGTTTTCTGGCCGTATACAAGCTCGTCATTCACATGCAATTCTGGAGGAAGCAAACAAGGGGCATGCATGTGTATACACGAATACACGATCAAGTAAATGCCCCCATACACTCCAGCAAGCAATTTGCCAATGGGAGAATATTTGTCCGCACTTATACTTTCGTGTAAGCCCTTTATCTATCCACCTTTAATCCTTCACTGTTTTGACATCTAAACTCCATTTAGTTCAATCTTGTTGCGCTAGTGTTTCTGCTTTTCATGTCACATGTTTTTCCATAAATAGTTGAATATTAAATTGATTAATATATGCTACCAATTTTAAAATTAAAAACAATATAGTTAAATATCGAGCTTTTTCTATGATTGGTGTACTGTTCTTAGTTTATTCTTCTTGCCTGCTTGTATGTGTGGTTCTTGCTACGAGTAGAATGAGGACCGCTTGTGAGTGTTGAAGATCAGAAGGTGATGACCAGGAGCAAAGTATCGGAAAGTTGGAGCAAATTTAAGAGGGAAGTATAGCTTGGGAATTACTTACCGTATTTAACATGATCATATAACTTAATGAATTAACGAAAATATGCTTGTTAGTAACATGGGAATTTGTCTGCTTTAGCGAATCCAGGTATTACAGTACAACTGTGGGGGTTATATGGCTCTGACATTAGTTCCCTAGAGACCATTTTTCTAGCAACTTGGAGAAATTGCCGAATTGGATATAGTATGCCCCCTATCCCGTTAATATGTGAGTATAGGCTGAGAGTTATGTGCCACATAGGAAGGGTGGGTTCTATGTCTGACGATTTAGCTGCCCCAGCTTGTTAGACGAATCTTTGGGGAGCTTCTTAGTGGTTTCTGGTGCATGGGCCTTGCAAACCCTTGCATTTGGGAATCACGACTCGTAGTGAAAGTGTACACCTCAAGCAGAGTTTGAGAAATCGGTATACTAGCCTTGCCCAAGGTCACGGGGCGCCCTGGAACCATAGCATTAAGGATAATGACTTGTGTTTATTAACATTCATGTTTATCGTTTTTATGCTTTACATTACTTATGTTAAGATGATCATGGTTTAAAGGTATGTAAATACCCAGCTATGCTTGTTGAGTTCGACATGGACTCACTCTTGCTATTTCACCCCACCTCAGGAGATGTTTAGGCTTGTGATTGTTGGTAAAAGTTATCCTACAGAATTATTTATAAATTTGTATAGTCTGCAAGCGAACAGAAACGATGAGCACTTCACCCGGGAGGGTTTTAAATATCGAATCCACAGGGAGATTGGTGTGAGGCTAATGAAACAAAACTAAACACTGAGATAGTAGCAAGGAACAGGAGTTCAGATAAAAGGTGAGAAGAATTCCAAGGTTGTCTAGTTTATACTCTTATAAGGCTTAGAGATATTTCTTAATGGGGACGTACTCAAAAGGAAAGTAAGGCTAAAACTTACTATTCCCCTAGCAACTATGTCCTACGTGTCCTATCTTACGGAACGTGGAATCCAAAGGAATCAATGGTACTGTCACTACCACGAACTACCACGATCCGGCAAGTAGGGTGTATTTATGAGTTATCTAGTATAAACACCACGTTTACACTAGGGGTAACAACTTCAATTCAAGAGCGACAAGAATCAAAGTACTCTAATGAGTCATAAACCGAAAGAAATATAAATAAGTAAACTTACTCAAATATAAGGTTGATCCGCCAAAGAAGTCTCAAGATCAAGTGCAATGAAGCCTTTGATCCCAGAGGTACAAGCGTAGAAGAGTCACCCGGCGGATCCGGCACTTCTCCTTACTTCTCCTCAACTCTACTTTCTATCTCTCAAGAACAGATCTAGAACTCTAATTAAGTTCTTTGATCTATCTCTCAACTTTCTACTAATCTCTCTCAACTTGATCTAGCTCTCTTCTAATTAGAGAGGTATGGCTCTAGCTATGATCAAAGCTGAGTATGATGAATAATGATTTTCATGCCTATGGCTGGAGGCAGGACCATCCTTATATAGTCGAGGCCGATGAATGCTGACCCTTGGATCAAACCGACCTTCAACAACGGTGTAGATACAATCCCAAAGTCGGTGGTAAACCGACATAAAAATGTGAGGCTGACAGGGGTGGCCCACCTGGCGGCCGGCCTAGATGGCACTGGCGGCCGCCAGGGTGGCTTGCCACCTCAGCGTCTCGTCTTTTCTGGTGTCCTCTGGTATCTTCTAGAATGTTTTAGTTCACTTTTCGGGTCGAAATCCTTCTTTAATAAATCCTTTTATTATGTAGGGGGTTTTCTCTAAGTTTTCTGGCAATTACCTGTTAAGTCCCTGAAAAGATATAAATTACCAAAACTCGTGGAACTTAGTTAGTATAATACCTATTCTATGTATTTTATTCTTTTTATACCCTTATTACATATTCAATTGACACATAAAAGTATAGCTTAAGAGGTGTCAACAAGCTCCCCCCACACTTAGGCTTTTACTCGTCTCGATAAAAGGTTGGTATATAAAACTCATAAGCAAACTTTATATCTTTCTAATTTACCAAGTACTTTAAGCAATCATGAAACAAGATAGATAAAATAGAGTACTTTATTCTTTCAATCAATTCATTTGGAGTTTTTGCAATGATTTTTTGAAAAGAAAACATAGCTTACTCCTTTCTTTTTATGAAACTCTCAAATCACTCAATAAATATATATATGTGGTATTTATAGATCCTCACACAAAGCATAAATATAAAAATTCAAATAAAGTCAGTATCTCTGAGTTGTAGGATTGAAATATACTTACTTTGTATGTATCCGCAATATCAAATATGGATCCAAGGAAAAACATTATCTTTAGATCAAGATGTGCATGTGTGTGCTAATTCTACTATGCTCTTATTTTTCTTCTCTCTTCTTAGAATAAATATTTTTGCAAACAAGATCATGGGCTATCTTCATTTTTTTTTCTTTTTAGAGAGGTGGACTCTGCTGGTCCTAGACTTTTGTGTCTGTTATTTCCTCTCTTTTAAAGATGTGGGTTCTATACTGACCCTCGGACACTTGTCCATTATTCATCTTTATTTAGGGAGGTAGGCTCTACTCGCCCGTAGGACACTTGTCCATTTTTTATCTCCCTTTTTTTTTTTTTTCTTTTCTTAAGGAGGTAGGCTCTACTCGCCCGTAGGACTTTTGTCCATTTTTCATCTCCTTTTCTTTTTTTTTTCTTTTTTTTTTTAAATAAGTACTTTTGCATAGCCCATGCCTTGATATACAAAAATAATTTATTGAATTTTTAGAGAGATCAACAAACTGGAGCATTTAAATAAATAAAAACAAGTGTACGTGATCTTGATCTTTAGACAAGTCTCTCAACTCAGCTCACAAAATTTGACAAAGCTCAATACAAAGCAAATAACTTTTTTATTGGTTTAATATTTATAACATGGCTCTAAATAGGAGATAAATTTTTATCATAAAGATGAAGTGAAGCTATTATTTTGATATTTTCGAAATAAATTCTCTAGCAGAAAAAAGATATAAAAAATTAAGTTCTCATAGATCTTCTATCTCAAATTTCACAATAACTTTAAGTAGCTTAAATATTTTTAATAAAATCTTTTTCTTAACAAAAACATTATGTGAATTTATTTTTAACAAAGCATATCTATAAATTTTATTCTATTACTTAACATATAAGCAAAAGGTTTTCAAACCGACGTAACAAAAGCCTAAATATAAATTAAAGCAAAGTTCAGAGATCAAACCGAGAGTTAGAGAAATCTAAAGACGAGAGGAGACGGCGGCCTGGCGGCCGGCGAGATGTTCATCGGCAGCCGCCTTGAGCCCCGCCGCTCTAAGGCTGAAACTTCGTCGTGTTGGATCTTCGTTCTGTATTTATTGTTTTGCTTCGCTTTTCAGGTTCAGTTTCGTTGTTCTTGATGTTTGTACTGTCTCCCCCACACTATCTTTTATTATCCTTCATTCAAAAACATGGTGGAGACAAGAAAAACATATACAAAATATAGAAAGTAATAACTGAGACAATGGATCAACAATTTATTCAAGAGCACTCTTTATTCAACCAAACTTTTTATTGACTCACAAACTTGACTCAAAACTCTAACTTTAATTCGAAATAAAAATAGATAACTGACTCAACTAGTGCTCTTATATTCTCGAGCGTATTACATATCTCATTTAGTTAAGAGACGCTCAAGAACTCCTAACTTCTCAAATATCATTGAGTTCTTTTTCTCCAAAGCATCTAGACGTCTAGAAAAAAGACTGAGTTCACGCCGCGCAGCCATCAAATGTTGAACTAGTAGCTGTCCATCTGTAAACGTATGATTGGAGGATGGTGATTTAACTGCGACTAAAGACTTCGGTCCATATGGCACTATAGCCATGGAGTTGTATAGATTAGTTACTGCCTTGACTGGATCGTACACCACCACACGGGTCTCAACGTTCTTCATGGTTCAAAATTAAGGTGCTGGGCGTTGGTCTTGGAGGAAGAAGAATAAGATGAGATTAAATGATCAGATGGGGCTCATTTATATAGGCAGAGGTGAATGAAATAAGATGGAAAGGCTCGCAAAATTTCCCTACGTAAATGGCTCCAGAATGTTCGTCATTACAATGGGCAAGTTCTAGAGTATTCCTGGGTTAAGAATGGAAAAGAGAAGAGGCACAGGCCTGGCGGCCGCCAGACCCATTTGGGCCGGCCGCCAGTGCCCTGTTGCACTGTGGTCTGTCCTTTTTCCTACGGCCTAGTATCTCTATCCTAATTGTAATGCCTTTACTTTCGCCCATAAAAAATAAACTTCATGAAAATTAATTATCTTGGGTTGGATAAATTATAAAACCTATCTCATCTAATTCGTTTAAATTATTTATTTCATCGGGCTTATCGTGCTCATAAAAAATTTTAAGACGTTGGCCATTTACCTTGAATAACTTACCTTCGGAGTCTTGAAGAGTGATTGCTCCATGTGATGATGAATTTACTACCTTGAATGGTCCTTCCCATTTACTCCGAAGTTTCCCATGCCCGAATAATTTTACTCTGGAATTGAATAATAATACCTGATCTCCTGGAGTGAAAGTCTTTATCTTGATTTTCTTGTCATGACATTTCTTAGTTCTCTCCTTATAAATCTTGGCATTATGATGCTTTCTCTCTCCACTCCTCCAATCTCGATATTTGCATTTTTTTTTGAACTCCCGCAAAGCATCAAGATCCATATTCCATCTCTTGATTGCCCAATGAGCTTTAAACTCAAGTTCTACAGGCAAGTGACAGGTCTTTCCATAAATAAGTTGATACGGTGTCATTCCAATTGGTGTCTTATATGCTGTTCTGTATGCCCATAATGCTTCTGGAAGTCTATCCTTCCATTTAGTTCCCATTTCTTCAACTGTTTTCTGTAAAATATTCTTGATTTGCTTATTTGAAGTCTCTCGCTTGTCCACTTGTTTGAGGGTGGTAAGTTGTAGCAATATTGTGACGAACTCCATTCTTCAATCAATAAATATTGTCCGAATTTTCTATCAATGAAGTGGCTTCCTCCATCACTAATTACCATTCGAGGTACTCCAAATCTTGGAAATATAGTTTCTTGAACATCTTGATTGAACTTCTACCATCTGCTGATTTGCATGGCGAGCTTCTACCCATTTTGAAACATAATCCACGCCACTAGGATATATTCATAATTTCCGGATTTTGGGAATGGTCCCATGTAGTCAATACCCCAAACATCAAATAGCTCGATCGAAGATTGGTTGTTAGTGGCATAGCATCTCTTGTATTTATATTTCCGTGTCTTTGACAAGCTCCACACCTTCGAATAAAATCTTTGGTGTCTTGATACATGGTTGGCGTAAAAAATCCACGCTTGCGGATCTTTGCATGTGTTCGAATGCCCCATAATGACCTCCATATGGTGATGAGTGACATCTTTCAATAATTTGAAGTCCTTCTTTTTGTTGATACACATCTTCTAAGTAGCCCATCGAGCATACCAAGAGATATGGCTCATCCCATAAGTGGTGACGAATTTCATATATAAGCTTCTTTTTTATCGCACTTTTGGTGCTACATATCCCGCAACCATAGAATTAACAAGATCCGCATACCGGGGATCGGTATGGGTTATCCGATAAAACATATCATCCCCGAGTGAGTCATTAATAGGTAATTTATTTGGTTTTTCAAAATTCATTCTAGACAAATGATCAAACAAATGTAATTTTCTACCCCTTTCTTATCTTTAATTTCTAAATCAAACTCTTGGAGTAACAAAATCCATCTTATTAAACGAGGTTTAGCATCTTTCTTGGCGAGCAAATATTTTAAAGCAAAGCATGATCAGTATAAACAATTACTTTAGCTCCTACCAAATAAGATCTGAACTTATCTATAGCATAAACAATCGCTAGCAACTCTTTTTTCATTGGTAGCATAATTAAGTTGTGGTCCGGTTAAAGTTTTACTAGCATAAGCAATAGCATGATGTTTCTTGTCTTTAGTTTGTCCTAACACCGCCCCCACAAGCATAATCACTGGCATCACACATAATTTTAAAAGGCAAAGACCAATCAGGGGTTGAATAATTGGTGCGTAAACAAGAGCCTTTTTCAAAGTTTCAAAAGCTTTAAGACAAGCATCATCAAAAATAAAAGGAACATCTTTGGCTAACAAGCTGGTAAGTGGTCTAGCAATATGTGAAAAAAATCTTTTATAAATCTACGATAAAAACCAAGATGGCCTAGAAAACTTCTTATTCCTTTAATATTCACGAGGGGGTGGTAATTGTTCTATAACTTCTATCTTAGCTTTATCTACCTCTATTCCCCTTTTCGAAATCAAATGACCAAGCACTATCCCTTCTCTAACTATAAAATGACATTTTTCCCAATTAAGGACTAAGTGCTTTTCTTCACATCTTTGCAAAACTCTATCTAAGTTTTCCGGACAATCATCAAAAAGTTTTTCCATATACGTGAGAGAAATCATCCATGAAAACTTCCATAATTTCCTCAATCATTTTAAAAATATAGACATCATACATCTTTGAAAAGAAGCAGGTGCATTACATAACCCAAAAGACATTCTTCTATAAGCATAAGTTCCATATGGGTATGTAAAAGTAGTTTTGTTTTGATCATTAGGATGGATTGGGATTTGGTGATATCCAGAATATCCATCAAGGAAACAAAAGTAAGAATGTTTTGCCAATCGTTCTAACATCTCATCAATGAATGGCAATGGAAAATGATCTTTCCTTGTGGCTTTGTTTAATTTTCTATAATCTATGCACATTCTCCATCCTGTAACAGTTCTTTGAGGAATTAATTCATTTTTATCATTTTTAACAACTGTCATGCCTCCTTTCTTGGGCACAACTTGAACTGGGCTTACCCACTCATTATATGGCACAGGATATATAATCCCCGCATGTAACAACTTAAGAACTTCCTTCTTCACTACATCTCTCATCGCATTATTGAGTCTTCTTTGAGGTTCTATAGATGGTGGAATATTTGGGTCTCAGAGGGAATACGATGGGTGCAGAGAGCAGGACTTATTCCTTTTAAATCATCGAAAGTGCGTAGCCTAAGGCCGAACGATGTTTTTCTATGATAGTAATTAGCCCGAGAGTACGTTCTCGGAGTAAGTTTATCATTTATGATCACCGGAGACTCTGAATCTTGATTTAGGAAAGCATAAGTGAGGCCCGGTGGTAAAGGTTTAAGTTCAATGGGAGGTCGGGTGGATTTTCAAATTCATCTAAAGGTTCTCAAGTAGTAGGATTTTCATCCTCTTCTTCAATGAAAAATTCTCGAATCATCTTCTTGATTAGATTCCACAAAATATTCTACGGTGGCCTCTTTAACTTCTTCCATAGGATCCGGTTCGGACAAGACTCGGATTTAGCATGAATAGCTTGGACTATAGGTAATGTGAATTGAAGATTTTTGTCTAGCCGAAAGTCTAAGTCTTCAGGTTGTTCTTTAAAAGTGAGTCTTTCAATTGGTTGTCCTATCAGCAGGTCAAACTCCATGATATCAAAGATATAGAAACCGAGATGTACCATGATGTTATTTACCTTGATTGGTAAGACATAAAGAATTCCTAAGCTTTGAATAACTTGTCGATGGTTTTAGTAATAATTTTGTAGTAGGACTTAATGGCATATGTTTGAGATATTCATGAGCAAAAGATAAAGCCATGATGTTTATTCCAACTATAGGATTATAAAGAGCATAAAAAAGATCTTCATCAATTTGACAACGAATAAATACGTAAAGTGAATCCAAATGGATCACGTTAGAGGAAAGCTCGATTCTTCGTCCATTCGCTACTCATAATTGAGACAAGTTCTTTCGTACTTCCTTTTAAATGTGTTAGATCGGAAGAGTTTATAGGATAAGATTGTGATGTTTTAAACTTCGAGATGTGAATTGATATTTCGAGGTATTTCCATAATCAGTAAAGAGATCATCCTCGATATCAAGGGAGAAATCGAGATTGAAGTAACCTCTCGGTTCTTCTAAAGGTTTAGGATTAGCCGAGATTTGTAAAGAATTTGAAATAGGATTGGATTCAACTAATCTTTCTTCTTCTATTATTTCTTCTATTTTCAAAGATTTTCCCTGCAGCTTGGATCATCCTCCTTGTTTTTCCGATATTTTATTTAAGATAGCAATGCATTCAGGGGGTGAAAGATGAATAAAGGATCCATTAGCGTAAGTATTTAAATGTTTTCTAGATTTTCTATTCAGACCAATATAGAAATGTTGAATTAGAACATGATCCGGTATAGCGAGATTGGGTCCCGATTTGGAAAGTAAATCATATCGTTCCCAATAGGCACTCAAGGATTCATTATCTTCTTGTTTAGAGGATAGGATCGAGAGCCTAAAGTTAACTAATTTAGATATAGGAAAGAAATCAGCACAGAATTCAGTTATGCAAGTTTCCCAAATTTCCTCCTATTCCTTCTTTTTATTTCTATTATACCTTTGGCGAGCTTTTCCTTTCAAAGAGAATGGAAAGAGCATCCAACGGATAGTTCAGGAGACATGCCTTCAATGTGAAGACATTTACATGTTTCTTCAAAAGTTTGAAGATGAAGAAAAAGATTTTCGCCGATTCTCCCGAGAAAATATGGCTTTGGACCATCTCTATCAACCTTGGGCTTAAAACTCATAGGATCTAGCTTGGATGGGTTTAGATGATAGCACAGGATTATAAGCTTGCCCGTTGGGTTTTAAATATTTATAAAGAGGGATAGTATCCATGTGGATAGAAATTTTGAAAAGATAAAAAGATAAAAAAAAAAAAACTATACTAATGATACAAGATTTAGTTTAGTTTCACGTAATCAACAAACCGTTCTCCCAACAACGGCGCCAGAAATGCTTGTTGGTAAAAGTTATCCTATAGAATTATTTATAAATTTGTATAGTCGCAGTTTTAACGTAAACGATGAGCACTTCACCCGGGAGGGTTTTAAATATCGAATCCACAGGGGAGATTGGTGTGAGGCTAATGAAACAGTAACTAAACACCGAGATAGTAGCAAGGAACAGGAGTTCGGATAAAAGGTGAGAAGAATTCCAAGGTTGTCTAGTTTATACTCTTATAAGGCTTAGAGATATTTCTTAATGGGGACGTACTCAAAAGGAAAGTAAGGCCAAAACTTACTATTCCCCAAAGAACTATGTCCTACGTGTCCTATCTTACGGGGACGTGGAATCCAAAGGAATCAATGGTACTTGTCACTACCACGAACTACCACGATCCGGCAAGTAGGGTGTATTTATGAGTTATCTAGTATAAACACCACGTTTACACTAGGGGTAACAACTTCAATTCAAGAGCGACAAGAATCAAAGTACTCTAATGAGTCATAAACCGAAAGAAATATAAATAAGTAAACTTACTCAAATATAAGGTTGATCCGCCAAAGAAGTCTCAAGATCAAGTGCAATGAAGCCTTTGATCCCAGAGGTACAAGCGTAGAAGAGTCACCCCAGATCAGGCACTTCTCCTTACTTCTCCTCAACTCTACTTTCTATCTCTCAAGAACGGATCTAGAACTCTAATTAAGTTCTTTGATCTATCTCTCAACTTTCTACTAATCTCTCTCAACTTGATCTAGCTCTCTTCTAATTAGAGAGGTATGGCTCTAGCTATGATCAAAGCCGAGTATGATGAATAATGATTTTCATGCCTATGGTCGAGGCGGGACCATCCTTATATAGTCGAGGCCGATGAATGCCGACCCTTGAATCAAACCGACCTTCAACAACGGTGTAGATACAATCCCAAAGTCGGTGGTAAACCGACATAAAAAAATGTGAGGTCGACAGGGGGTGGCCCACCGGGCGGCCGGCCTAGATGGTAATCGGGCGCCGCCGTGGTGGCTTGCCACCTCGGCGTCTCGTCTTTTCTCGGTGTCCTCTCGGTATCTTCTAGAATGTTTTAGTTCACTTTTCGGGTCGAAATCCTTCTTTAATAAATCCTTTTTTTATTATGTAGGGGGTTTTCTCTAAGTTTTCCGGCAATTACCCGTTAAGTCCCCGAAAAGATATAAATTACCAAAACTCATGAAACTTAGTTAGTATAATACCTATTCTATGTATTTTATTCTTTTTATACCCTTATTACATATTCAATTGACACATAAAAGTATAGCTTAAGAGGTGTCAACAGTGATCACCAGTCAGTCGGTCCCTGTGGAGTCTACCCAGAAGATCAAAGTGCTTTCCGCGTTACGCTAGCTGAGGTTATATTGTTTTATATTGTGTTTGTTATATTTCTAAGCATTGTGAATTGATACTACCCTTTATTTGTAGCTATATGTGAGGTTTGACTTACAGGGCTCACATATGGTGTATACTTAGTTTTGTCCTTAAAACCGGGTGTTACATGTGGTTATACTATACCAATCCTTCATTGATCCAACTTCTGCATCATTTAACAAAATCATTACCATCAAATGAATACTGAAAGGAGACAAGCACAAAAAACAGGCATATTACAAAGACTTGACATTTCCTTTTACCCGCCTAACCATATATTGGTATGGATTTGCAATTTCAGGGATAAAAAAAAACATCTATTGGTCCAGGGGCGATAATCCAAAGGCAAAGAAAGAAAAAAAATTGAAACAACCCCATGCGCTGAGCACGAAGCAACCAAGAACCGGTGATAAATATCCCACCGGCCACAATTCGATCAGCGGAGAAACCAAGAAAAGAAATTCAGCGCTCGAGAAATAATCATGCCTAGCCTGAACTCTAAACAAAGTTAATCAAAGTTAGGTTGCATACACATGAAAAGACAGGTTAGGTACATAACCCTGAACAATAATAAGTTAATAAAAAAACTTAGGTAGCATATACATGAGAATATAAGTTAGATACATATATATAGCTACTCAAATAACTTGTCCCAATTGTGATTGTGACCAAAACTTGTGAAAGTTACTCATGACATAACTTAGAGAAGACAAAAGTTATTGACAACTACTTATGCACATAGGTTAGTCCGTAAAACTAATGAATATAAGTTACATGTAACGCCCCGCATTTTCACTACCAAGGTAAAATGCCGGTTTACGGATTATTACCCAACGTCTTCGAGTAATGACCCTAATCAAAGTGTTGCAACAGAGTAATAGTTAGAGTCTTACAAAAATTTGTTACAACTAAGGGGAAACACATATAATAAATATTACCTAAAACAAAAAATAATCATCACTCTTCACATTACACTATAAGTTATGTGTTTCTCTTGTGACTTCCTTTTCAATCATGAGCTTGGCATATCTCATATCTCTTTTCATCCGAAGGGGAGAGTTAACAAGAGTGAGTACAAAAGTACTCATGAAGCATATAATATCAATGAAATGCATTCCTATCCATTTTTCATATTATTCTCCATCATAGATCATTTATCAAAAAGTTGCATATTTTAGAAAATAAGTTGAGAAATCTAGTATCACCCATATAGCGAGAAAAGAACCTCCTATAGGCTCCCCGTAGCCTCCAAACTAGGAGACATGACATGAATTCATGGTTTAACCCTTGCTGGGTTTGTGTCACTTTACCCATGATTACCTTGACCAATTTTCCATCACACTTCCTTTGGTGCGGCTCATGATCAAGATACCGTGACTTTCCCCACTTCCGTATATTATATACATCCACATCTACACACGTGCGCTAATATAGGCGTCTGGCTGTACTTCATCGACAGTTGATTGGGGGCTCCCCCAAACCCTCTCCTCACATACCATAGGGAATATATAACAACATTAATGGGTACTAGACTCGGCCCGGTCCAACCGGATTCACTTGTCGACACGGTTTATACGGCCCACACAATGAGAGATAGGGGTGAGTCCTTATATTTTCATAGTCGCATGTAGAGGGAGCTCGACCCACCCAAGTTCATCATCACATTCCATGAGCTCCCTCTACACCGAGTAATCATCTATCATCAATCAACTGTTATCCATCATCATCATCCATTCAATTTAGTTTAGAAAATAGATTTTGATGCAAGTATTTTAGAAATAGGTTTGTTTTATAAAAATCCATGTATCATCATCTACATGACTTGCCTGGCCCTGAGAATGTCAGTGTAGACCCATCTGGTTGTCCTTCAATACCTTAGTTTGCTTCCTGTAATTAAAATATTGATATGCAGGTATTTAGCAATTTTAACAAACACAATCATTTAAATATATAAACTACTCGGTGGTAGCTATTTGTGTCCGACCTAGTGTCTCCTACCGTCAAATAGGGTTCATTAATCATTTGACTTTAATCTATTTATGGTGTGATTTATAGGAGTATTGGTATATTTCAAATTAATGGGTTCTTGGATAAATTAATATCACTTAACATTTCCCCTTTTAAGTGTGTACACGAGCTGATCCATTGTATATGTGGGCTTATTATAAAAAGAAGCAGGCTCCTTCTTCTGTCTACTAGTAGTACTACTCGTACTTTACTAGTACTGAAGCTTGGAAGTTGGAACCAAACCATATTAGCAGCAGGTCAACTGACCAAGCGTGACACACGCACGCACTCTCCCTGCCTCCCCTCCTCTGTTCTTCAGGGCGCAGCAGCTCCGCTGCTCAGATCCATCACCAGGGATGGGAAATCTTGCCCTCAACTACCTCCCTGCTATTCTCCTTGCAACACCTGCACTATCAATGTCTTTTCCCCTCTGATTTGGCATCGTGGCATGGTGTATTTGGGGACACTTGCTCTGGTGCTCACCTAGGTAATGGGCTTGTCGCCGGAGCCGGTCACTTCCGGGTGCTCGGGACGCCGCGCGGGGCCAGGGCCGCCACGCACCTGAGGCCGACGCGGCCGTGCTGTTGGGCTGACTTGTGCAGGTGAGAGGTGCTGTGCACGCGGTCGTGATGGCGCTCGGTGCTCAGTCGTGGGCCTGTAATCTTGTGTGCCGGCCTTGTTCAGGTGAACAAGGTACCTGGTCTGTCATCTCCTTCCCAGTATGTCATCTCTCTTTCACTATCTAGCTACTGAGCTGACCTCTAGTCCTACAAGTTGTGATGGTGTGCTACTGAGCTTGGGTCGCCCCCCGCCCGTAGTCTCGTCACGCCGTCCGCCGTCCGCGCGCGGTGGCTCGCCACGCCCGCTCGCCGCGTCCGGCTCACCCCGCCAGCTGCACGCCCACCCGCTGCTCGCCAGTCTCGCTTCATGCCCGCGGGCGCCGCGTCCTCGCCTGCGCGCGCCGCCGCGCTAGCCCGCGAGAGCTAGCTGCCCTTCCCGGTCGCGCTCGTTCGTGCGAGAGCACAAAGGGATGAGGAGAGAGATCGCATTTACTACACCAAGACACGCGCGTTGGGCGACGTAGTTTCTATTGACGACGTTTGCTAACGATTATGTCTTGGACTCCGTGCCGCATTGGGACGATCTTGAAACTCTTATCATCTCTCTCATAATTAATATGGTGCCACATCAACATAATTAAAGCCCATGAAACAGCAATTATAATGGAGAAGTTTGAGCCCGCGACATCCAATAGGGAAGAGAGAGAAAGGAGGAGAGAGAGAGGGGAGCCGGCGCTTTGCAAGTCGGTGACCGAGTGCGGGCGAAAGTGCTGGGGGCGTCGCTGCTATCAAACCCCACATGAAGGATACGCCAGCAGCGGGCAAGTCTGCGGGCGTCGACGCCGGCTGGTGGACGTAACCGTTGTACTTGCTCTTATAGAACTTCATTGGGACTGACCTTAGTTTCGTTAACAAAGTACCCTGACATTGCTCTTTAAAATTAGTTACAACAGTCCTACAGTACAATTTTGACCTGTTTGAAGCAAGACTTCTAGTACTTGGCAAAAAGTGTTGCATTTCCTTATTGGTAAGTTAGTATCTTTCACCTTGGTAAATACTGGGGCTATATATATACTCCACATGAATAAATTCTGTTGAGCAAATTTGATATAAAAATGTATAATATTATTCTTTTGGGACCGTGGGAGTAATATAATTTCGAACAGGGAATACACCGTCGCGTCGAGATCCATATATCAGTACTAGTATATCCTTAATAATGCGACCACCAAACGACGTTGCAAACGACAACAGATGCCTATCAGATACTCATCGAAGAATTCGAGAATATACAGTGTTTATAGTGTATTATTAAGCCCTCTTGTAATAATAATAGCTGTTTGTCTGTGTATGCAACTTGTAGCCCTGTACCATCCATACAGTATACAATATAATAACATATGTATATACAAAACATGTACTCCCATAAAGTATTAGAAGTCGTTTTGGACAAGGTTTGGATCAAACATCGGAAATATAAATTATCAATAACTTTTAAGTTGTAGAGTTTGTAAATGTAAAAATTACTATTGAGGGTGCTCCCATCTAAGTCCTCAAACTAAAAAAATGATCATCTAAGTCCCTAATCTATTGCCTTCGTACACTAAACAGTCCAAGACACGCCACATCAGTGTCAGAATGTGACGTGGCATGGTCAAGTAGGCAGTTAGATGTTGGGCCATGACATCTTCTCAAAAACACCCCTGACTTCTCTCTCGTTCTCACTCCCAAGTCCATCCTCCACCACCGCCACACTCTCCGGACTCCACCTGGGTTCCACGGTATCCCACGAGCGTCGAGTTGGCGTTGCTAGCTCACTATGCGGTCACCTCCGTGTGTGGGGCGGCGGCGCGAGGCTGCTCGACTCCACCGACGGCGCGTTGTCGACTTGTCGTATATAGTTGCCTTGCTTAGACCGGCTAGAGCAAAGCAGCTTACATGACTTGTGTACTGCTGCGTCCCAAGCTCACTCCGGTGAAGCCAAGCACTAGCGGACTAGCTAGACATAAGCTAGTACGATACTACCTACCCTCTCACAGACATGCCCAAACGTCATTGCATTGATGCGATCATGCTCGTTTCAAACGTGCGGATGAAGCCGTGCGCCGCTGGAGACCTCGCCTCGGCGGGCCTCGACGCCGCGGTGGACGGGCTGGTTGACTGCAAACAACAGGTCTGACGACGCGTGCTGCGACTAGCCCGGAGTGACGTGCGGCGAGTCGACGACGGGGGCGCTGCGGTCGCCATCGTTGTCGGGCTGGCGCTGCCCAACCTGGACTCTCCATGAACAGCCTCTTCGACGCGTTACCTGCTGTGGGTTCGGGCAATGTCGGTCACTCGTCGAGCTCTCCCTCAACGCACGCGTGGGCAACCGGGACCAGCAGACAGGGCGAGCCACGGTGTGCTCTTTTTTTTTCTCGAACGTGCATAGCACGGTATTCATTAAGGAGGAGAGAATTTTTTTTTGTTACAACCCTACATACGCACACTTACAATCGGTAATCCTTGAATTACCGACTGGACGGCCCGTAGGCGACACGAGATTGTGATTACAAACAAACCAATGTGCGACTAAAGGTAACAAAAGAATGACACACTAAGCAGCCACAGGGAACAACTGGAGCAAGTGCTTGTACCCTGCATGGCACCAAGCCATCGCCTCCTCCTGAATCTTCGCAGCAAGCTCACTCGGTGTGCACTGGACACGCTGAAAAGTCCTGACATTCCTCTCCTTCCAGATCGACCACCCGACGAGGAAGAAAAGCGAATCAAAACCCCGCCTGGCTGCCTTGGGAACTAACTTCCTGGAACGTAACCACCATTCCATGATTTCCTCCTCCTGCACCTGAATCTGTAGCTGCACCCTATGCAGCACGATGGCCCAAACCTCGCGACTAAAGCTGCAGCCAAGGATGATATGGCTCATCGTCTCTGGTAGTTGGTCACAGAATATGCAGTCGCTGGAATCTTGCAAGCCATGACGCCATCTGCGTTCTGCCGTCCAACAGCGACCATGCAAGACTAACCAGAAGAAGAAACGGACCTTCGGGCGGAGCTGAAGTCTTCCAAATTTCCTTGGCCCCCCACAGGTCTCGACGAGCCCACAAACATAGCTCCATAGGCGAAGCCGATGAGTAGCGACCGTCCGCCGTGTGTCTCCAGCGAATAATGTCAGGCACTCCTTGTTGGAGCTGAACGTCTCTGAGCAAAGGCCAGATACGAAGGAATTCCGCAATGACTTGAGTCGTGTAGGCACCTGCAATGTGTCTTGTCCAAGCATGACCCGGTAAGACGTCGCTGACAAAGGTTGCCCTGTTCCTCTTTGAGACGGTGGCAAAGATCCCGGGCGCAAGGTGCTTAAGACTCTCTCCATTGATCCAGTTGTCCGTCCAGAACAACGTGGATGTCCCCGATGCGATGGTTGAGGCTGTGCTTGCGCGAAAGAGCGCATCGACTTCCTTCTCTGCAGTCGCCGGCAAGGCAGCCCATTCCGGCGTGGAGGTGCGCCGCTTCCATTCCCATCGCACTCTGAAGGCGACACCAGCGCGACGAAGGTCGATGACCCCCAAACCACCTAGATCCTGTGGACGGGAAACAACCGGCCATGCCACCTTGCACAGCCCACCACCGACGGTTTGGTCACCCGCCCAGATGAACGCCCGGCAACGCTTATCAATTTGGCCGACTGCCCATTGTGAAAGGCAGAGGACGATGGACATGTGGACTGGTATAGCCGACAAGGTCGCCTTGGAGAGCGCTGTCCTCCCAGCCGCATTGAGCAGCCGCCCCTTCCAAGCTGGAATTCGCGCGGTGACTTTGTCCACCAACGGCTGCTCGTGAGATCGCCGCAGCTTGTGTACTGAAAGCGGAATGCCGAGGTATCGACAAAGGAAGTGCTCAATCTTGCAAGTTAGGATGTCCTGGACCAAGCATATATCAGATTCGGAACAGCCGATAGGTTTGGCAATGCTCTTATCGAGGTTGGAGAAGATGCCTGAGGCCTCGCCAAAAATCTGGAGTGCCGCCTTGATGGCCATCAGATCGTCTCCCTTGGGCAACACGAACAAGACGACGTCATCCGCGTAGAGGTTTGTGCGTGATGGGAACCCGGCAACACCCAGCTGTGCTAAGAATCCTTGCTCGTCCAACCAGTCCAGGAAGTAATTGAGGACCTCCATTGCTAGAACAAACAACTGCGGCGACAAAGGGTCCCCCTGCCGAACACCACGCGCATGGCAAATGCGCGGTCCAGCTCTACCATTCAGTAGGATCTTTGTACTTGCGGTGGCCATCAAGCATGAAATCCAGTTTCTCCAACGTTGCCCAAAGCCAAGATGGCTGAGAACTTCAAGCAGAAAGTTCCAAGCCACCGAGTCAAAGGCTTTAGCCATGTCCAGCTTGAGAAGGAAGCCAATTGAACTGCCCGAAAGTTGTCGTGGATGCAGCGACCTTTGATGAACGCCGTTTGATTTGGCCGAACTAGCAGATCGACGACCGTTGCCAGACGCCTAGCCAGGCACTTGGTAACCAGCTTGCCGAAACTGTGCATGAGACTAATCGGTCTGTAATCGGCAATCACATGCGGCTGATCCTTCTTCCTTAATAAGACCATGTACGCCTCATTAACAAGGTTGAAGCTCCTCAAGTCAAGTTCCCAGAACGCATTAAAGGCCCTCATGACATCCACCTTGATGATCGACCATGCGACCTTGTAAAATAGCCCGGTGAAACCATCAGGCCCGGGCGCTTTATCGTTCGGGATGTCTGCAATGGCAGCAGCCACCTCGTCCTCGGTGAATGGTTCCTCAAGACGCGACAGATCGACAGAAGGAAGGCCCAGAGCGTGGAAATTAATCCTAGCCGAGCGAGCAAACGGAGTGCCCAAAATCTGGACGTAGTGCTGATGGAGGGCAGCCTCCATGGCCTCCTCAGTCCTCACGCACAAATTCAGTGCCATGCACATGCAGAGAGGAGATGAAGTTGCGATGCTTTCTGTGGCAAGCCATGAGATGAAAAAACTTTGTGTTTGCGTCTCCCTCTGCAAGGTAAAGCATTCGCGAGCGCTGCCTGGCCATCGTTCGAGCAAGGGATGCAAGGCCTAGAATGCGCACTTTCAGCTTCCTGCGCAGGTCAGCTTCAAACAACGACAGTGTACGTGATTCCTGGGCGACCTCCAGCCTAAGAATAACCTCCCGAGCCAGGGATAGCTGTAGTCGAACGCTTCCAATCCGTTTATCGCTCCAACTGCGAAGCGCCCTGGCCAGGCTTCTTAGCTTGTAGTCAAGGATCCTAAAGGGATCAGCATGGAGCAACGTCGGCGACCAAGCAGCGGCAACAACGTCCAGGAAGTCTGGCACACGCACCCAGTGCGGCTCAAAACGAAAACGTTTCTTGGCCCAAGGAATAGCGTTCGCCAGCAGAAGGAGTGGGCAATGGTCCGAGCAGTCCGACGACAGGGCTTTGAGGACGTGGTTGGCGAAGGCATCGAGCCAAGCCGCATCGGCGAACATCCGGTCCAGCCGCACAAGCGTAGGATGATCCTGCTCGTTAGACCAAGTGAATCGCCTCCCATTGAGGTGTAGTTCGTCGAGGTTTGCATTATCAATGAAAGCTCGAAACCGGCGCATGTTCCGACGATTCAGGCGGTCGTTGTTCTTATCCTCGGCTTTATAAATCATGTTGAAGTCCCCACCAATCAGCCAGGGTCCCGGATTTGCATTCCTGAAGGCAAGTAGCTCATCAAGGAAGGCCACCTTGCTTTGATCATCCTGTGGCCCGTACACCACAGTCAGCCACCATTCATCACTAACAGGTGACAACATCGACAGTTTAATGGAGATGGAGAAAGTCCCTTTGTGGACAGCAGAAATCATCCAGCGATCCCGCAGCCACCCGACCAAAATGCCACCCGCCACATTCACAGAGGGAAGGAAAGCGTAGTCAAACCCAGATCCTAGGATTTCAGCATTCAAATTGTCAGTTACATTGTCCAGCTTGGACTCCTGAAGGCAAACAAGCGATGGCTGTTCCTGTGCCACGAGCGACCTAACAGCATTGCGACGAGCGCGACCATTTAGGCCACGCACATTCCACACAAGTATATTTCCACTTAACATTTGGAAACAGACTGGGCGACCGGTGTACACACACTACTGGTGATCCTCATCGAGGCCCACGAGGTTCAGGTTCCACGCAACCGGGTCGAAACCGTCCCCAAACAACACCTGCATGGCCTCCTCTTTTGTTGGCGTGAGTTGCCCAGCAAACGCCTCGAAGTACTGACGGGCCGCATCGAGATCAGCCGGCTGCAGGTTAGTGGCGACACCCATTTTCTGCATGAGGATTGCCTGAGCCTGAAGAGTTGCGTTGGGCGCGCGTGGCTTGGCAGCAAGACGAGAACTGCGACGGATGGTGGACGGAGCAGCAGGAGTGCGCGGTCGACGAAGCTTCGGCCCACCCTTGATGATTGGAGAGTCTAGCGGGATGCAAACCCGCTCCTGGATCTGACGATCGATGGGTAGCAGCTGCATCGGAGTGCCGGCGGCCGGAGGCGAAGTGGGTGCCTGGTGGGCTGGTGGCGGCACTTCAGTGAGAAACATGCCAGCCCACCAATCTCCAACCGATGCTTCATCAGGACCAGAGCATGCAATGCTCGCATTTGCTTGCAGGAAGCTTTCATCCACCCTGGTGTTAACGACATTGCCAAGCATCTCACGCTCAGCACACTCGGCCCACCAGTCCAAGCAAGCGGGAGCAGGCGCCTGCTCATGACAGCGGTCGTCTTGAAGAAGTTGTGGCGCCACAGCAATGAACCGAGCCACAAAGCCCCAGGATGCACAGGGGACCTGCGCACTGAGAGAGACGGCGTGAGTAGCAGGAGACGCCCCGACGGTGGGTCATGCCGGGGCGAGGCTTGACGGGCAGGCGTGCGCGGTGCGGAGTGTGTCTCCCACCTATCATCCAGTGCCACCACGGTATTGTTTTCCTGCTGCACCGGCATAGCCCGGCCGAGGAGCGGACAGCTGACATTCCCAATCAAGATGGAAGCCGGTGCCGAGCATTGGCTGTGTTGTGCACAATGGCTGACCACACCGGAGCCAACATAGTGGTTATCCTGCTGTTGGACAGACCCACTGTCGGCCTGCTCCAGAAGAGAAGAGTGTCCAGGAGCATCACCACTATCATAACCATTGGGGGCATCGTTGTCATCCCCGTCCTCCATGTCATCATGATGTGCCGGCGGTCCCCTTGGCGAACCCGGCGGAGTGCTCCAGTCTTGAATTGCCACGACGCGCGCCTTGACCAAGTACCTGAGGCCCAGCGCAGAGGTGCGCTCATGATCCAGTTGCAGCACTGGCTCGGGGATGAAGATGATTTGCTGCGGCATGATGAAGGTGGGATGCCAGCACCAGGCAGAAACAAAGAACTCACGATCATCATGTGCCGGCGTGTCTCTGAAGTCCGTCAGCTCCACCTGAGTGCATGCCGCCCCAAGATATGTCTGCGCGGTCCAGACATCCCGCGCATGAAGCGGGAGGCGCCTCAGAGCCACGACGAGTGACACGTAATTTAAGACGACTTAATTAACTAGACGTACAGTGGTTGTTCCTTTAAGTTGTCTCGTAGTAGCTTGCAATTCCTTAATTTATGGGCGGAGAAAAAATAGGATTGTGAGGTGCATGACAACAACAACTCATACAATGGTATATAAGTTGTCTCATACTCCTAAATTTTAGCTCATGAGACGGTTGTTTCGCGAAGCAACGACCTTATTCTTTTTTCGCTCTCTCTTTCCTCCACATCATCAAAATTCCTATGTGGCGTTGCATGAGACGAGGTATGAGACGGCTGACATGTAGCAATGTACCTGCCCTAACGGAAGAAACCCGGCGCTGGCGCTGGAGGTGCGGCGCCACTGCCGCCACACCAGCGGGACGTGTGCCCCCGAAGGGCGCGCCGCCAGAACGCGATCGCGATCCGCCGTGAGGCGGAAGCGCATCGCAAAGTCTTCAGGCTCGTGAACGCGAACGTCGACGTCCGTCGGTGCGATGTTGAAGCGCGACTGGAGGTGGTTGTATATGTCCGCGACGTGAAGAGGTGGCCTCGTACCACCAATCATGGCGACAAGAGTAGTTTCAAGCTGCTCCTCAGCAAGTTGCATCTCTTGAGTGCGAGGCACGACAACAAACGGTGTACGACCCGGGCGCACCCCCATGTCCTCCGGGCCCATGACCAAGTGGTGCCCCCCATGGTGCTGTGGCGGCGGAGACGGCGGCGCAGCAGCGGCCACGGAGTTGTGCGCTGGCTGCTCGATAACCGACGGCTGCGACGGAGGCGGAGTAGGCTCGACCGATGGCGGGGTAGGAGGACGACAGCAAAAGGGGATCGTGAACGATCGACCCGTCGAAGTAGAATCAGCCGAGGCCGTGTCGACCGAGCAGGAGTCACGTGGTGCCGACGGTCTGTGCTTCCTGCTTGGCCTGGAGGTGCGAGGCCACCCCTGGAACCCCAGGCAGAGGGGCGCCCACGTTTGGTGCCCGACAGCGACGGCTGGGCCGGTAGGGAGCAGTCAGCTGCCCGGTGCCCCTCCCTGCGGAAACGAAGACACCTGCTTGGGTAGCGACAGCGCGCCGAAACATGGCCCGGGCGGAGACAATTAAAGCACAGCCCCACAAGCTCGGACGGCACCGGCCTGGAAGGGCGAGGAGGGCTTTTGACGCGACCAATCCGGCGGCTGCTGACGGTGAAGAAACCATCCCTGTCCGGATGGCCGCGCTCGCGCGCCGGGTGCGACGGTGGTGACGCCGACGGTGGCGACGACCGGCGGTGAGGCGGCGAGTACACCGGATGCGACCGGCGAGCCGCGGCCATGAAGCCAGATGGGCGCGATCGTGCTGTCGGCGTTCCGTTGGCGCTTGCGGCATGGCTCCGCAACCTCCTTCCCTTGCCGGAGGGCGGCGGCGGGGGGAGGGAGGGGCGATCTGCGACGGAGGGTGCGACTTCCACGGAGAGGCGATGAACTTCGGCGTCCGAGAGGTCATCCTCCGAGGCTCCGAAGTCGCTGAGGGAGATGCGTTCCCCAGGACCGCGACCGTAAACGTCCTCGCCGACGGGCGACAGAATGCCGGGGAGAGGGCCGAGCTCCGACGAAGACATGACGAGCTGGTAGGCGGAGGCGAGGACTCGTCATCGATTCCGTTGGCGGAGGGGTTGGCGGCAGCGTCTTGAGCAGCAAGCTCGAAGGCAGAGGCCAGCAGGGCCTCCTCGTCCTCCACCTGGTCCGCCCAGGACCGCCGACGGGACGAAGAGGGGCGGTCCATCCCAAAGACGAGCTTTTTTTTTTTTTCGAAAGCGTGCACATTGCACGTATTGCATTAAGGGAAGATAGAGTCTTACACGTTGTGAGGCTTAGCCAACCCGGTTGGCCGCCACTCACAAAAAACACACCGAACAAATATCGCCGGCTTTAACGGGCGCGACCGAACAAACATCCCAAAGACGAGCTCGGGGCGAAGGCTCAGATCCGGAGCAAAGCGGCCGCGGCGACACCCGCCGAGCACAGATCCGGTAGCGGCAGAGCGGGGAAGGAGGGGGGAGGTATGGGTAGGGCACTGCTTACCACCGAGGGGACGACGCCGGCGAGGTCAAAGTGACCGTTGACTGGGGAGTGGAGTCGCCATGAAATCGCCCTTCCTTACCTCTCTCCTCACGTGCTCATGCCTGCCACGGTGTGCTCGCCGGCGGCTGCCTCGATCGTGCTGCTGCATGTCCCTCGCGGATGGGATGTGGACGCCGCCGACGCTATTGCATGCGCAAAGCGGCGCCGTGCTCTCGCCTCACGCGACGTTGGTTGGGGCACCTCACGCTGCGGCATGCGCGCCTTGTCAACGGATGGGCCGGACGCCGCCTCGCGCGCTGCTGCATGCATGTGCAAGCGGCGCCATGCCGCCGTGCTCTCGCCTGCTGGAAGGGGAGCTAGATGGATCAGGCAAAAGTGTATAGGCCGCTCTTGGTGCCGAGGAAGTCCCGCTGTCGGCGCCTGCGCCGGTGATGCTGACAATATTGGAAAGAGAGAGAGGATGGACTTGGGAGTGAAAAAGAGGAAAAAGAGGAAAGGGCAGAGGAGTTTCTGAGAAGTTGGCATGGTCTATGCTTTCAGCTGCCAATGTGGTTGTGCCACATCAGATGCTGCTGCTTGCGTGGCGGCCACAATAGTTTAGGGACCTGGATGGTCGCTTTTTTAGTTCGAGGACCCAGATGGGAGGACCTCAAAAGTTTGAGGACCCAGTATGCATTTTACTCAAAATTATATGAGTAGATTTGTCTTTAAAAATACTTTGATAAAAGTATACATATATCACATCTTCATAAATATTTTTATACTAATAAGAGTTTAAGTTGTGTTTTGAATACCGTGTCACTGTCCTATACGACTTCTAAATTCTAATACGCGGATTATGTATGCATGATGGATGCATTGGGCGGTCACTATATATGAGCAGAAAGCACGAGGCACGGTGGCACGGCACGAGGCACGGAATTTTGGCCCGACACGAGCACGGCACGGCACGGAATTTTCGGGCCTGGGCCGGCACGAAGCCAGCCGCGGCCGGGCCCGGGCCGACCCCAAACGCAGCGGGCGGCCGGCACGGCACGACGAAAATTAGAGGAGGCCGCGGTGAAGGCCGGTTAACAGTATGGCGAATTCCACCTCTTGACCCAAAGAGAGGCCATCACATATTACAACCCTAATCCTTGGCCCACCCCGACCCCATACCCGGCCCGCGATCCGAGTCGACCCGGCGCCAGAATCCGCCCGCCAAGTCAGCGGCTCCGCGCCGTCGCCTCACTTTCTTCCTCGCCGCCGTCGATCGAAAGGGCGGAAGCGGCAGCCGCGTCAGCGGTAGCCCAGCCGGGCGGTGGCGCGCAGCCAATGCCGGCTGAGTCATCCTCCCTCCTTCCCCAAAGACGGGCAAAAGACCATCACCGTGTCAAGTGGAGGTGGCGATTAGTGGCGGCGGCGGCTCCCGCGATCGCCGGAGTGGAGCGGCGGGGCGGCGCTCACGCGTGCCGGGCGTGGAGGGCGGCGGCGCCGCGGCGGTATCGGGCGGCGGCAACAACGCGGCGGCGGGGACGGCAGCTCCCCCACCTCACGCGGCTGGATTTTTTTTCTCTTGTTGCTCGATTGCAGGCCTTGGGCCGCCCGTTCCATCTTCGGGCCCGTGCTTTTTGGGCGGCACGGCCCGAAATCAGGCCCACAGCCGTGGCCGGGCCGGCTATCGGGCACGGTGGACTGCAATGGCCCGCCCGGTGGCACGCGGGCCAAACAGGCCCGTGCCCTAGTGGGCCGTGCCGAAGCACGGGCCCGCGGCCGGGCCGGCCCGTTGCACATATATAGCGGCCCGGCCCGTTGCACATATATAGCGGCCCGGCCCGTTGCACATATATAGCGGTCACCAGACGCTTGGGTGATGACTGATTCTCCAGGCTGCATGCATGTGAAGCTGTCATGTCATGCATGTGCCACCCAACATCCATGCAACCAAATCGCATGTCATGCAATGCAGGATGGGCCATGCATGTGCACCCGCCGACTTTTGTTCCGGTCCGTGCATGCATGCATGCATCATGCCGCCGCCAATGCAAGTTTTGCACCGTCGTGTGTAATCTGTTGCAGGCAGAGAACATATATAGGAGTACGTGTATATTCTTCCATAAACAACTCCCCTCAACGATCGACCTCATAATCGTGTTTGTACTTGTACATTACCTTCTTGGTTCAGGAGATTCGGTACATTATTATGTAATATCGGTATGATGATTTTCAATTCACCCCCGTCGCTCGGAGGAGCGGATCCGGACCTGCCACCCCCGGATCCGGCGCTTCCTTCGGTTGCTGGCCGGTCCCGGGGGCGCGCGCGGCCAGGGGCCGGGCAGCGCAGCCAGCCCACGGCGCCAGGAGGCGAGGACGACGACGCGGCCGAAGCGCACACAGTTGGGCTGCTGCAGGAGATGGAGGAGGAGACGTCAATTGCAGCAGTGCCCGCTTCCGAGGCGTACTCGTCTCTGCCGGCGTCGTTGCAGACGTCAATGGCGATGATGCTCGCGCTCGAGGCGTACTCCTCGTCGGCGTTGTTGCAGACCTCAGTCGCGATGCCAGCGCCTGAGGCGTACTCGTCGGCGGCGGCGGCGTTGCAGACGTCAATGGCGATGATGCTCGCGCTCAAGGCGTACTCCTCGTCGGCGTTGTTGCAGACCTCAGTCGCGATGCCAGCGCCTGAGGCGTACTCGTCGGCGGCGGCGGCATTGTCGACGTCAGTCACTGTGCCCGCGCCCGAGGCCTACTCTCCAGCGCTGGAGTTCTGACTTGTGAGCCCTGGACATGTTCGCCAGCATGGATGTAGCCCTGTAAATGACACAGTAAATAGCTAGCTACTTATTTCGGAACAATAAGGTTCGAACTACTAATGTGGATGGTTAAATCACGTTCTAGGGTTAAACCTGACAGGACCCTGTTTATTGTTTTTTTGACACAGAGGTAAATTCGTCTTTTTATCCCTACTTAACACCGTCAAGTACTCCAAATAGACGGAAGACCTTCCACCTAACAAAATTTTGTTTCGATGCCTTCCACCTAAATTTAATAAAAATAAAGCACAATACCTAAACCAATATTTTTTTCAGGGCCTTCCATCTAATTCTTCTTTAAATTATAGTTGAAACCTATAGAGAAGAGAGCTACAACAACATTTATAATAATAATAACATAGATTCGTGTTTATGATTGAAGGAATCATTGTATGTGTGATGTGGGTAAGCTAAATAAAAGAGGAGTGACATATAAATCTTA
Organism: Hyparrhenia diplandra; assembly: GCA_015847255.1. NCBI lineage: Eukaryota > Viridiplantae > Streptophyta > Magnoliopsida > Poales > Poaceae > Hyparrhenia > Hyparrhenia diplandra. Next base: position 863,534 of record JADLZK010011044.1, read on the forward strand.
GAAGAATATCAAGAAGAAGCTTCTGAGAATGCTGTTGTGGGCTCCTCACACTAACACTACCATTACCTAGCACTAATTAGTGGGAATCAGGCTTTACGGCGCCGAATCGATAATACTATTCTGACGTCTTTTTGGTTCCGGTTCCGGCGCCTTTTTATCCCACTTTCACTGGGCGCCATATGCAGGCGTGGAGTCGTTATGACGCATGGTCACGCCCATTTTTGGATATAGTACCTATAAAATATTCCCATTCCCATCACTGTCACAACCTGTTTTTTTCTGGTCAACGCGAGAGGGAAGACGAAGAGCGTGACGTGGCGAAGATGATCGGCAGCAGGGGCAGGAGGCGGCGCTGGGCGGCGCGCTGCGTGGCGAGGCCTTGGCGGCGGCGCAGCAGCGCGAGGAGGGGGGCGGGCGGCTTAGAGCCAGGAGAAGATAGGCTAAACCCTAAATTATTTCTTTCTTAATCGTCTCATGATAGTTGCCCCCATATGTATATGAGGGATTTTATAATCGCTAACGGGCCAGGCCCATTAGTCTTTTCTAACTCTTCTTAATTTAACTTAATAAAATTACAAATAGAGATAAATAATAATTAAATATTCAGCCACTCCGCTTATTCCGGCGACTTCATTGACTGAGTCCGACAATCATAGATTAGCGTCACAAGAACAAAGCTTTTCTAGTGGATTTATATATAAAAAATATGATACGAAAAGGGCATAGTACACTGTATACAGGTATAAACTGCGGAAGAAAGGGCATAGATTCCGAACCTGCCTCCCGAGATCCTAGCTTTTTGCTGGCCAGAGTACATGTACTCCCTCGAGGGATGGTATTAGAAGTCGTTTAGGACAAATGACACGGTCTCCAAAACATAACTCTCGACCTCTTATTATTATAAAAATATTTATGAAAATGTGATATATGTATACTTTTATTAAAGTATTTTTTTAAGACAAATCTACTCATATAATTTTTACATTTACAAACTCAACAACTTGAAAATTATTAATGACTAGTAAATATGCCCCAATGCGTTGACGGAGCAAAACGGCGATAGAAATCATATTTTCAATTATGTTTAAAGTTATGTATATTTAGACACGGAACAAAATCCCTACATTTAGACAAAGCAAGAAAATAGTTTATTTTATGATGACCATAACATCCATAGTCTTGTATTAATGTTAACATCAATATAATGTTCTATCAATCTCGTATTCTTATCCATACTTAATTGTCATGAACCGAAACGGGCCAGCCTCAAAGTGGCTCATTGGGCCAAACGCGACGCCGCCGCGGGGAGGGGGCGGGCGCGGCGGCAAGACGGGGGGGGTCGGCCCTCGCAGCCGCCGCTTTCCCTCTCCCGTCACGATCCCGAGTTTGTTTGCCGTCTTCAAGTTAGCATTATCTTAGATAGTTTTTGGTGTGCAAGGGGCTACCTCATCTATAAGGGAGACCCTTATTAGGAAATAATAAAATAGGAAATTGCTTGTAAAAGGTATTCCAATCATATAAGGAAACCTTATAGAGATTGCTTAGATTACAAGTCCCACTAGTCGGGCTATATAAGCAAGAGGCATGTAATCTCTAGGGGCAAGCAAGAAATAAAAACATATCTATCGCTTTCGACTTTAGGCCCCCTCTTCCTCCCGCACCCGTGCCGCCGCCACCATCACCCGCCGCCGCCGCCGCCTCCCCAAAGACCGCCGCCACCACCGCCCGCGCCGCCCCTCGGGCGCGCCCCGCCGCCGCCGACCGCCACCTCCACCACCAACGCCGCCCTCCGCCTCTCCTTCCCCAATTCCCCTCCCAATCTTCCCCAATCTACGTGTCAATTCCGGCCCAATCTAGCCGGAATCGACACCGGGTATCCGGAGACCGGGGCGTACCCATGGCTTCCGAGATCAAGGAGTTCAACGTAGCGTTGAGGGAGCTTCGGCGTCCACTACGCCCGGATCGCGGGCGCCGACGACATCGAGACTTCGCCTTCGCCCCGGATGGAGTACGTCTTCATCACGTCAAGGACCCCCCGACGTCTGGCGCGCCGCCGGAGGACAGCTCAGCTCGCCGCCGCCGCCGGCATAGGGCCGGCCGCCTCCGCCTCCCTCCCCGCCGCGGACTCCGTCGGCGGCTCCGACCCTGCTATCCTCCGGAGGAGGAAGATGAGGGCGTTTGCGGTGACGCTCGGCCGCCCTCAACATTAGCCTCGACGACCCAGCAGCACCGGCTGCCCCTTCCTCTCCACCGACACCTGCAACCGTACAGGACACCCTGGCAGAGATGGTGCCAACCGCGGCACCCCTGCCCCTTCCCCAGGCGCCACCCGCGGCGCCCCTGATGGTGCCACCCGCGGCATCACACCCCCTCACTACGTCACGCGTCTGCAGATCAAGGAGTACGACGGCACCGATGATCCAGACCTCTGGCTTCGCAGGCTGGAACTCTTCTTCCAGCTTAATGAAGAGATCGCCCCGGCCGACTACGTGAGTTATGTTGCCTTTCACCTCATTGGTATTGCTGCAGTCTGGTTCATGGATCTGTCCAAGAAGACCTCCCCAGTCAAGTGGGATGAGTTCACGCACCGCCTACGCCATCACTCCGGACCTCCCAGCTACCTCGACACTTCGGGGGCGTATGCGCCACCTTCCCAGGGAGGCAAGCTGATCGACTACATCAACGACTTCGAGAACTATGCACTACGCATGGAACTCGAGGGACAGCGCCACCGTGTCAGGCTCTTCGTGGAAGGCCTCCGCGAATCGCTTCGCAACACGCTCGAATGGTTCGAGCCTCGTTCGCTGGAGGAGGCCATCGACCTTGCCTCGGCCGCTACAACGACGACGAGCCCGACGACACCGCCAAGGATGCTATCACCAAGACTAAAGCGGCCGCCGCCCGCCACGGTCACCCCCGGGTGGCCTCGACGACGACATAGCGGCTGCTCAGGTGACCGCATGATGCTCGGACAAAGAACGCCTCATTGTTGCCATGGAAGACATCAAGGGCCGACAACAAACAACATGATCACGGAGCTGCAGGTGGGCACAACTTCAAACAAAAAGCTCGGAATCATCTCTAGCGCCATCGAGCCGGGCTCAACCGCCAGAGTGGAGTCTACGCTACGGCATCGTGAGGTACTTTCACCGCTACTACATTCCTCGCCGCCGCCAGAGCTTCTCGAGGACTTCTCGCGGGGGAGAACGTTCCCACCAATCGACGGCGTAGTAGTGGGCTTCCACCTCCCCAATCGCCCTCGTGAGGATCGGGCGTTCCCCCGGCGTCCTCGCTTCTCGGGCGCGCCCGACGAGCGGATCGAGGGGTGCAAGCTATCCTCCTTCGACAACAACGGGCGAAATCTTCTTCGTGTCGACAACATCACGGTTGGCGCACCGTGGGCCAAAGGAGAAGCGGTGGGTCCCTCCGTCGGCACGCCCAGTGATCTACTCTACGGCTGCCTCCTCGACTTCACCTCGTCGCCGCCTACGCCACGCCGACATGTTCATCGAACAGCAGCTCCATGCAAAGGTGATGCATACCGGCGACTTACATCTACACGACTCCACCTCCGGTCGCGGATGCTCGAGCCGTCGGGCACCTCGGCACAAAGGTCATCGTCATGCATGCGTGGAACGTCCCGCCGTGCGACCGCCGATGAGCTTCAGGTTCGGCACCTTCTTCGGCAATTTCCACCTCGACTTCTCCTTCTCCGACAAGGACTCCAAAGATCTGCAACGATGACAACGACAAGAGCGGCCCTCTCATCCTCTACCGGGCCAAAGATTATCACTTCCCCAATCGGCGTGCCTTTCACCACCACCGGTGGGTTGGGCGGCAAGTGGACGCGCCGCCTCGTCGAGCGGTGGGGAAATGTCATGAACCAGAGCGGGCCGGCTGAAAGTGGCTAATTGGGCCAAACGCGACGGCCGCCGCCCGGGGAGGGGGCGAGGGCGGCTTGCGGCGCTGGGGGGAGGTCGGCCCGCGCCGCGGCCGCTTTCCCTCTCTCACGATCCCGAGTTTGCTTCGTCTTCAAGTTAGGATTATCTTAGGTAGTTTTTGGTGTGCAAGGGGCTATCTCATCTATAAGGGAGACCCTTATTAGGAAATAATAAAATAGGAAATTGCTTGTAAAAGGTATTCCAATCATATAAGGAAACCTTATAGAGATTGCTTAGATTATAAGTCCCACTAGTCGGGCTATATAAGCAAGAGGCATGTAATCTCTAGGGGGCAAGCAAGAAATAAAAACATATCTATCGCTTTCAGCTTTATGCCCCCTCTTCCTCCGCACCCTGCCGCCGCCGCCTCCACCACCAACGCCGCCCTCCGCCTCTCCTTCCCCAATTCCCCTCCCAATCTTCCCCAATCTACGTGTCAATTCCGGCCCAATCTAGCCGGAATCGACATTAATGCTAATCAAATCTAAATATAGTACCTAACGTTTTTTTCCTCTTGTTGCAAAGAAAAATATTTATAGATTTAAATATGTCATGATTTTAGTTTTAGTTATATACATGTGTTGCTTCGTTTAAATATTTAATTGTATGAGTTTTTAGTGCTAAAAGACATGTTATTCATATGATTAGAGTCTAAATTATTTTCCATCATATCAATAAGAGAATAATTGGTCCGTCCGCCGTTAATAAGTGTGACAGGAGATTTCTCTCAATTTTCCAAACCACAATGAGAGTACAAACATATTTTAATTAGACTACGAGCTTACTTCCTCCGTTCCAAATTGTAGTTCACTTTAGCTTTTCTAGATACATTGTTTTTGCTTTGCACCTAGTTATACACTATATCTAGATACATAGTAAAAATAATGCATCTAAAAAAGCTAAAGTGAACTACAATTTGGAACGGAGGAAGTACTATTTATTTATTTAGATTATTTTTTGTGAAAATTTATTTGTTTAGATTGAATTAGACAATAAAATATTCATCATGATTTGTTTAATTATTAATTAGTTTTTTAAAAGGCGAAAAGAGTAGTTCGCTTTGTGCTCACCACACAGCTGGGTATTAAACATGGACACGCTAACAGACATGCATGTATCAATTTTCACCAAACGACATGACATTTAAATTAGAGGGTGATCTAGGGGGTAATTCGATCGGTTTTAGAAAGTTCAGGGGGTGATCTAGACCGTTTCAAAGGTTAGGGATTATGTAATCCACCCACCATAGGTGGGGTGTGATTTAGACTTTTTCCTTTAATTAGAAAAAAAATAACAGAAAAAAACATATGCTAAATTCGAACCTAAATAGAAGGACCATGTGATCTAAACTTTTACACCAGAAATCCTTGAGCTTCTCAAATTCGATTTAGGCCCACCTTTTCGGCTTTTCTCATTGCAACACACGGCCTCCACTGTTCGACAGTCAGTTTTTTTTTTTTAGGCAATGTCCGAGAGTCAGATGCCATGGTGCATGCAGAGATGGCATCCTGTGCATGCCGTATCTTTTGGCCTGAGCTAGTGGAGCGCCGTTGCGTAGTGCCTTCTTCCCATCGGACCTTCCGGACTTGCATGCCCCGTGGGCTACATCTCTTGCGGCAGGTACATTGCTACACATAAGCAGTCTCATAGGTCGTCTCATGCATCATGCGTAGGATTTTTGATGATGTGGAGGAAAGAGAGAGAGGAGAGAGAGAGAATGAGGTAGTTGCTTCGCGAAAAACAACGACCTCATGAGCTAGAATTTAGGACTATGAGACAACTATTTTACCATTGTATGAGTTGTTGTCGTCATTCACCTCACAATCCTATTTTTACTCTCTCCATAAATTAAGGAAATGCGCATTGCTACGAGATAACTTAGAAAGACAACCATTGTATACGTAGTTTATTAAGTCGTCTTAAATTACGTGGCACTATATGTGGCACTATATGAGACGAGTTATAAGACAACACCAATGTACTTGCCCTTGGGCTTCCCGAAAATTACCCGATAATACAGCAGCCTATGTGGTTTTTTTATTCTATACGTGCTACCACCGCTCTCCGTTTTAACGTTGGAAGTAGCGGACAGAAATTTCGCAGCACGGGTAGAAATTTTGGCTCTTTAATATTAGGTATAGATATAGATATAGATATAGATTTATATTCCCGATGTTTGACCTAAACCTTGTCCAAAATGACTTCTAATACCAAACCGGAAGGAGTCGTCTGTAGCCCCACTCAAATTATGATTTACTACTGGCTGCACTCCGGTTTGTTATGTTAGGCGTAGAGACTCCATATACCAAGGAGTGCAACGAGACTGAGAAATTGATTAATTAGAATTGTACCATTGATTAACTAGAAATTGTACCATTAGTATATCTCTAGGTTTTGTTTTCCAGGAAAATGTCGGCACGATTTGGCATCACGAGGCTGGAAAGGAGACCTGGTCCTGGGCTCCGCGTTACGGTGACGCCGAATGGGCGTGGCGTGGCAACATGACAGAGGTCGTCTCCGGGCTCCGGACCAGGCCGGCTGATGCGACGGATGAGAGCGTGCGTGACGGGCAAGACGCCAAAGAGCAGCGCAGCAGTCGACGAGTCGTCTTGTCTGAGCCGGCCAGAGCAGCCGGCCGGAGCAGGGAGTGATGACCGTTCCAGTTCCAGCTGTGTATGCACCTGGGCCGCCAGCCGCCAGCCGCCGGGGACAAGACGCCACAACCAACCGCATTGGCATCGATCGCATCGCATGGCATTTGATGTGATCTGATCCAAACGTGTGGCCGACCGCGGCGCACCATTCAGCATGGAGATCAGAGAACACGATACAACAACACAAACCACCAGGAGTCGAGTCCGAGTCCATTCAGCATGGAGATCAGAAGTGTGTATCTGATTTGTTAGCAACACTTTTTTTTTAATATATATGTACTAGCTGCAACACTATTTTTCCTAACTTTATTATTTGCGCCAAATAAAAGTTACTAGTAGTAGGCATCAAACAAAACAAACAAACAGCTCGTAGCGCTTTCGCACTTGCTCGTACGTCCGCTGTTCCAAAGCCAAACTAGCTAGAGTTGTGCGCGCGTGGGCGCGATCGATTCAGTCATATGCAGGCCGAGCGAATAACCTACCTTTCGAGGAATGGTCGGGTTGCACGCCCCGAAGCAGAAGTTGACACCAACGTATGAGCATGTCCTTGTCCGTTTCTTGGCGGGCATGCGACGTGCATCAAAGTGTGGATGGAGATACTCCACCGTACCGGATCTTGATGGATGGCTAGCTTTCTTCAGTGCTTGTCCAAGGTAGTTGTCGCAGCTGGAAGGAATATACACATTGGTGAGTCGTGACTGACCGAGTTATTTGCACAAGGCCACAATCAAGTTTGCTTCCATTAGTGCACACTACTGGAGCATCTCGCTACTTTTAGTTGCATGCATCCTCCGTGGCCATGACCATGACGGACTGAGCGTACGTGGTGACACACTGCTAGTACACTACTCTGAGCCCATCTCGCTCTCGCTTTCGGGCGCCAAGTGCATGCATATGCATCCAAAAAACTGGCACCGGGGATGGACGACCCAACCCCGGCCAACCACGACTACCACCTTGTTTCCAGCGAACAAGAAAGTTCAGCGCGCGCTAGCTGCCAATGCAATGCAACCCTGCCCAGCTAGCCAGCAATCCACCTCACTATATATGCGCCGGCCCGGCCTGACCAAGGCTATCGGGACCAGGATTAAATAATAATAATTGCATGACAATACTGGATTTTTTTTTTTGAGGAAACTATGACAATACTGAATCATAGCATCAAGATTCTATCAGAATTTATGTCATAGTAATATATACCCGTGCGTCACAATGAAGCATCATTATCTGTTCTAGTGCATCTTAGAATTAGACTTTATATATGCATACAATGCGGTTGGATACTGCAGGTTATTCACTCTGTTTGCTTGAATTCAGATGGTACAGTGTTTTTCTTTCACAAGTCACAGGAAAGCAGCATCAGCCGTAAAACCATTAGCCGAACGGCCCTGTTGCCTCCCTCGTTCACTCTCGCGACACCAAAGTAGTCGGAGTCGTCAGGCCCATCAGCCCATGCATGGCAAGGAGGCCCACTGTTGTCCACTGCTGTACTAAACTCAATTTATTGAGTTCCCCTCCAAAAATGAAACCCCCCTCAATCTCAATTTATTTATCGAGTTCTAAAAAAAAACTTGTTGAGGTCGAAAAACAATGACACGAAATTACCTGTTTTCAGAGCGCAAAAAAAGGAAAAAAAAAAGAGAAAAAGAAAGTTTTCAGTGTTTGAACTTATTACCTTGCTCTCCAGCCCTGACAACACACGAACTTTATCCCCTCCGAAATCAAAAGCGTTTAAACTGACAAGTAACTACCAACGACAGTCGACAGGCACAGCCTAAAGACTTTACCTGGCCTCAAATGGGCAAGAAACCATCCTCAACTTCAATACATACTACATGCCAGAGCCAGAGCACATCTATCATACCTAGAATTTTTCCCCCTACCTAGAGTTTGGTTACACTGCAGCAAGCATAAGGAGACCACTGGCGAGTACATTTGCTCAACACCTCATAAATCTTTTGTGTGAAAAAAAAATGATCTTATACATCCACAAATTGTCGCAACTGGCATACACCTTTAAGTTCTACCAATGGCTTGGACTGACGTTCTTAACAATTGAGTAGAATATGTCATGTGTAGAACAATAACAAAGCTCAAATTCATCGTATGCCAATCAGCCACTGCCCACTAGGGACAACGACGTCGGATCTTAAGGTAACCAAACTTCCCAGCTCCTGGTGACGATCCATGGAAAAGAATGGGCAGATACCCGGTCTCAGCCTTGTATCTGTGCTGAATCTGAAAGTGCAAGCAAACAAATATCGGTCTCTGTCATTCTACCGTGACAAAAACTCAAACACCAAATGAAAAAGGGTAGTGTGTGAAGCTACCTCTGCAATCTCTTCACTGCTCCTGGCGCAGTTCTTCCCAATAACACATACTGTGCCGCCGGAGCCTCCGCCAGTGATCTTTGCACCAAATAGACTAGGGCTTCCGCCTTCGAATAACTTCCCATGTTGCATTTCTCGTACCAGATTGACTAGTCTGTCAGTCCCGTCAGAACCAAGGCCACATGCGCTGTAGCTATTGTGGCACTGCCAGAAATATGTGAAGAGAAACATGTCAAAGGTATGCAGTAGCAGTACCAAGAGAACAATATTACCAGCAAAGCACAATTTTCTTGACTTTATGTTTACACAATGAACCTTGTGCGATAGGATAGAGAAAGGTACGTCATGATGAGCAAAGACTCAAATTAATTCACCTGGTACATAAGTTCTCCAAGTGCTGACAGCTGCTCATCTGTATTACCTGCCTCTAATAATGTTTTGAAGGCCTACATACCAGAAATTAAAAGAATGTCAAGAGAGAAAACAATGAAAATACGCAAAAAGGAACATTAGGGTTTTTGTGCAGGTCAATTTTTTTAATATAATTTTAATTAAGTTTGTAGAAAGTATTAGCAATATTTCTATCTCCAAATAAGCTTATTATGAAAATATATCAATGATTTTTTTGAAATAAAAAATATAGCCATGATCAATTTAATGAAACTATTATGCACCAAAAAAATTGATAATGTCTTGTATATTTGTGCAAAGTTGAAAATGTTTGACATATCAGGAAGTGACGATGACACTCTTTGTGGGACCATTAGTTGCACCATAGCAGGAACATTAGTTGCAGGGTTTAGTTTCTTGGGGGTAATTTACAATTTTCTGCCACTTTGGATGGCACTAAGAGCACACATTATATCAATGCTATTGTTGCACCACCAAGAACAAAACGTTGAAATGGTTCCCACCAAAAATGCCCCAGGTTCAGAAAATAGATTTGGTAGTGTACAAACAAATAATCTGGTTGAGAGATTTAACCTCAACACGGAAGTTTTCATATATGGGATGTCTAGTAGGAGCCTTCACACTGTAAGATCTTTTAGGATCAATAACTGTCACTGTGTCATTGTGATCTCCATATTTCTCTGAAAATGCTTCTCCACTAATCATCTCTGGAATGTCTTTTGCATAAACAGCTTCGTATCTGAAATTGGGATTTTATTACGATCCATGCAATACCAGAATCACAAATATAAATGTTGAATTCACTAAATGTGACCTGTGAGGTGGTAGGTTGCACAAATACTCCAGTGCAGCTTCAGATTTCAGTACACCCATACCATTTTCTTTATAACAATCAGACTGAACAGGGGGCCCTGAAGTCAAGGATTCTGAAACTAAATCTGATGCTGCACACTTGATCATCTTTTTGTCCCATGTAAGTGCCTACCCTTACAGATCCATAATCTCCCCCGCCAACACTAACAGTTCAAGAGAGATTAGTTCTGCATTAGCTCCAATTTTTCCAACAAGACAAGTAATGTCTACAATCTCCACAACACAAGCTCAGTTAGGGCTTCCTACCTATGCCGTATCCCTGAGTCTAGACCCCAGAACCTTATATGAGTTGGTATGCTAACCAATTCCTTCACTTCTGCAGGCTGCAGGAGAACTGGTCAAATAAATACTGAAGCAACATTGTTTTTTTTTTTTTGACTGGAGGAAAGGTAGGATCTATCAGCTTTTGTACGCTGGGACTAATAAACAACACTAACCTGGCAAACCATCGCGAGGAGTTTATTAGCTTCTCCACATGCAGATGCCATTTGATCCATTACCCCACAAGGAGCCCCAACTACATGATTCTCAACCTGAAAAAAACACTAGAGCCATAAAAGACATGTAGATCTGTATTCTATCACCAGATTTCAGTTAAACATCATACCTTCTGACAAAGCAAAGCAAGATCCCTTGGTATGATGTTTAAACCTATAGATAAGTAAAAAGGAAACCATCAACGATGCTATTTAGAGATGACATGTCTCAGGGTTCAGAGGAAAGGTTAAATAGCCAGTGTCAATCTTACATACCATAGGCCGCGGCAATAGCAGACATTGTGGCAACCTCCACTGATGCAGAAGAAGAAACACCTTTTCCTTCTGGCACAGCAGATGAAACCTGGAGTTTTAGAGCAGAAAGAAGACAAGGAACTGAATCACTGATTAAGTGATTACAGGTTACGCAATTGCAGGATAATGAAAACTTGAGTGATTACCAGAATGCTAATGCTGTCAGTGAACTGGGCACCAAGTTCAGTCATCAAAACTAGAAGTGTTCCAGCAACATAGGCGGCCCATCTGAGATAGGATAGTTGAGATCACAAATATGCTAATTGAGTAGTTGAAATTTTGTAGCGAAATACTAAAAGTTATTTTCATACTTTTGGGATGGATCCTGACAGAAAATCTCTCTGGCTTTCTCATAGGATATTGGTTTTCCACCATCCATAAAATCTGACAGGTCCATATTGAAAGTTGGTGCACGGTTACTCAAATCAGAACCAAATGATACCTGTGTGACAATCATGATCACAATAGATAATAAGCATTGACAAATTATGGAAGTCCATACAAATGCTATGCAAAACAGCCAGGTCAAAAGAACAACTACTTGGCAAAATGAACTATACTAAAGTTTAAATTAGCCAACAAAATTACTATTATCATGCATCTAATATGTGGCACCTACATGCCCTGTTCAATGGAGGTGGCAGATTTTTGAGAATAGATTACAAAGCATGAAATATTTGAACAAGTTGAACATACAATTTGTACCACAGGGACCAAGCCTGCGTTCTCAAGCTGTCTTGCTTTTGTATGTTCCCAAAGCTTCTGCTTGCTGGGATGGTTTCTCTGAACAGCAACATGGCAGGCTTCCCGAAGGGGCATCTAGTAGTCACATCCAAAAATATTAACCATAACAGCCAAATACATGATCCAAAAAAAAAAAACTGCATCTATGTTTCTTTCCAGCAGTTTATTTGTTTATTTATCTGTGACATCAAAGAGAATTCCAAAAAAGAAATCAAGAATACAGAAAATACAATTGACATCAAGATTCAATGAAAATCGAGGTTCTTGCATGTTACATCATCCCATATTGAACAATAGCAAACTAATTTTACGAAGATGGGAATACAAATCAAATATTTATGAGTATCCAGCTATTAGCTAAACTTATAGCACTGTTTTGTAACAGAAACCTATTTGACCTGTGATTGATCATACCTGCAAGACAAGACTTCCTGAATAATCAGCAATGCCACCCATGACGTCTAAACGTCCAGGTGCCCTTGCTACATATATTTCTGTCTACAAAGGAGCAAAAAGGGAAGTCATTATAGCAAACCAATTATTCATTCACAATTTTCGAGTGACTTACTTCAGTTATTCAAGTACATATACATAGCAACAAGTTCATGAAACAAATCAAAGTAATAAGTTATCAGAAATGAAATTACATGTATCCATGGAAAAATAAAAAAAAAAAATATGAATCAAGCAAAAGAGATATTGGTAAAGGAAACATGTTCACTAAAAAAACAAAATGGTTATGAATTTATACAACAGAAGTTGAAACATGAGGATCTATGTAATTCATCCTCTCTTATTAGAACTCCACTATGTTGTGTTTTATGATATAAAGGTTGAAGGCTAACATGGTAGATTGTCTTGTGAATCAGAAAATTCACATCTCCTGTGAAATAACAAAATGAGCTATCATAGCAGTTTTATTCATACACAAAAGGTATCATCTGATTCATCTTACTGTACATCCTTGCAACTTTATGGAACCTAGCTATCCTACTTTCCTTCAGATATGATATTATTCATTAAGCTTTAATGCTGCTGCACAGGGTCCTAAGATTCACTAAAATGAATACAGAGGACTGTCCGATTAGTACCTCCCAGTCAAAAAGAACAGATGCAGCAGTTCTCTCTAGGCGGTGCTTCTTGGGGCTCTTCAAATCATTTCCACTAATTTCAGACAAGCTCTTCAAAAAGTCTATCGTATCTGTTAACCTTGAAGGTCCCCATGGAGTATCTCAAAGTCTTCAATACATCTGGATCTGGTGAAATCAAAATGCAATTTCAGTTGCAAAATAAGTCACTGCAATACTTGATGTCAGAACAAAACAAGAGAAGGTACTCACGATGCTGCGCTTTCCTTTGTAGCAACATTTTTTGATGTCGGACCAGCACAAGTTTCGGTTTCAGACAGAGAGTACCAGTCAGGAATGCCTACATCTCTCCCAGGAGCCCTTTGAAGTACATATCTTGAGACCATAGCATCTTGCAATCTTCTTGCACCACTAGACTATAATTAAAGATAGCCAAGTTGGCTCATGTTACCATCTTAAGCTGGGTTTTAAAATAGTAGCCAACTAAAGCAACGTATGCAACCACCAATTAAGACCAAAGGATCTAGATCCAACGCCTGGGTTTTTTTCACTTAACCCCTCCCACCTAAATCACGGGTTAGGTTTAAAACCTGGGTGGAGGGGTTTAAGTGTTTTAAAATATTTTCTTTGCACATTGCCTTTAAAATATTGCTTCCAACTCTAATTTTCTCTGGACGTTCCATGTTTAATATATGCTGATTTTACTTGGCACAAAACACAAGTATTTTTTTTTTTTGGTAAATGTGCACAAGAAATTTTCAAAGAGGTAAAAAAAAAAGAAAGATGTTAACCTTTCAAAAAAAAAGAAGAAGAGAAAGATGTTTCATTAGCATTTCCTTTTTCATCAGTCACATAAGCTATAAAACTTCAGGATGAAAAAAAAGTTTTGTAGGTGGAAATGGTAGGTAAATTCGCTGATCACTCAATGGCCATGCAGAATCACTCACTTTATCAGAAATACATTTCCTTCCAACAGCAGTGTCCTGGAGGATCTGGGCAACCACCTGAATGGACAAAGTATTAGCCTATCCACAAATAATATAACTTCCATAGGATACAGATAATAGGTTTGCAAAGCTCAGTGTTATGATGGAAGTCTTATCCCGACGTCAACATAGGCAGCTGGTTTTGCATAAATGCAAATGTTATAATACAATACAATCGAGTACAGAAATAGTTTGATTTCAAGCTAATTTAGATACAATAACATCAATAAGATATTGGGTATATGTAGAAAAGAATTTACCTCACCACCATTTATTGGGCCATTGTAGCATGGTTGAAGTTTGAGAGCATGAAGTAGGTATGGTTTCCAGTGTCCAGCAAGGAAATCACTTCTGATCATCTCAACGCTGTTTTGGTAGTACTGAAATAGAATGTGATGGGACAAAGCATGAAGGCATTTTAACACATCAGTACATACAAAAGTTCTACCATAATTAAATGATAAGAAATATTTCAACCTCAAGCAAATTTCGCAAAAATGGCTCTTCATTAAAGTAATCTCTCCGAACAAACACTAATGGCAGCTTGCAGGCCAAAACCTCACTTGCAGTTCCATATCCAATTTTTCCTATAAATAAAGACAGTAAGTATATGCATGTAGCAAGAAAGTCAGAAAGCTCGTAACTAACAAACATCTGTGCAATATATAACTTTTTGACGTACCAAGCATACAGTCAGATGCTGCCATAATATCAGGCGTGTAAGCATCTTTTGCAAGCTTAATGAAGTTCGGTGGAACATCTTGAGAATCAGAAGCACCACAGACCTTCCATGAAGAGGGAGCTAAGTTTAGTTAATCACATCAGTTAGTCACTTTTCAAGGGATATAATATAACTGTACTCTAAAATACACATACCAAACAGATCCAACCATCAGGGAGCCATTCTTGCTTCAGTTTCCATCCTGCTGGCTGGTAACAATGATGCACTGATTATTTCATTTTGGTGATAAGTTTTGTGTAGATCGCATAAAAGCTTAGAGCACACAGGATAGAAGACTGGGTCACTAAACTTTTGAAGGAAGCATGATACATATAAAACCTAATGTTGATGTGTTCTGCTAAAAACTAGAAGGAAGTATAATGATAATTATTCAAGTATTGCAGGGACTTCATTATAAAATGTTGTGTCTGGGTAATAACTAATCATATTACTCTTCTGAAAAGGCATCACTTTTTAACTAAAAAGGCATCACTTTTTTAAATAAACTACTGAAAGAAATAGAATCAACAGATACTGGTGCAGAAGATAGTAAGCACTTCAAAATAGCCACATAACATTACCGCATGAGAAAATCGAAACATATGCCGATGTCCTAAGCTTATCAAACCACCTATATAATAAGTGACCCACCTGTCCCCCAAAATTAAAAACGAGCACCTTAGCATTCTCCTCAATTCCAAGTTCCTTCCTCACCTAATAGATCACAATTGAAACATGTGAATAAGGAACAAAGAATTTTGTCAAGACAGAATATCCTTGTCCAGCAGAATACAAACCTCAGATCTGGATTTGCGTAATCCTCTGACCACAAGAGGCACATCAATGACATTGCGAAAAGCCGGCACTATGGAATGAAATAATACTCTATTTTAAATTTTCATGATAGCTGAGAAACAGGGAACACAACATTTTAAGAGAAAAGGAGTAACCAAATATAGTTGAGCATACTTGGGCCATATCCAGGTAGTCGAAGTAATATGTCACAATGGGAGTAATCCTCTGCTATCTGTGTATGTAGATATATTGATGCGTTAAATGATTACTGAAAAAAAGTAAAAATGTACATACTAAGGAAGACACAGCATACTTACAAATGATCTATAGATCAGTATTCATGTACTTTCATAGAAGGGAAACTTGTGATCCTGACATGGTAAAAACTAAAACTATTACCTGCCAAACAATAGATCGGTGATGATATCCAGCCTCCATGATGTATTCAGCATATATGAAGTCCCAACTGCAAAATGCAAACAGTCAGAGAAAAGGCAAACTTCAGAGCAGAAAGTCCCAAAAGCAAACAGTCAGACAAAATGCAAACGGTACTAGTGAAGCACACCTAAAATTCCCAATGCATATAGAGCGGACGCCCAGATTTGAAGCTACCCTGCACACAATAGGAACAACATCCGAGACCTGTCCCAAAAGCACATTACAGCTCAGTTCACTTCAGAGTTCAGAAATCGCCTATATCCATCAGTTGAGCACTAACTGAATGTCTGATCACCGAACAGCAGTAGAGATAGAGAGTGTTACCAACCACTAGGTCTGCCCTGATGGAGTTCAGCCACTCCGCCTCGTCCCTGAGGATGGACTCGCGGGGCACCACTGCCGCAGTGCCGCCTCACGGTACTGCATTTGGCAACCAAAGCATCAGGCGGCAGCCATCACGACGACACGGGGAACGAGGAGGGATCATGTGTCGCGAGGACAGTACCTTCTCCAGCGTGGCGAGGGGGTCGACGGTGAGGGCGTCAGCCTGGACGGCGCCACAGTCGAGGATGGCCCTGCGGATGTGGAGGCGCGGGGACCGCACCTCGGCGGTGAAGACGAACTCCGGCACGGCCGTCGCCACGTGCACCTCGTGCCCCGCCGCGATCAGGTGCCGCACCACCTACGATCCCCGGAGCCACAGCACACAAATGCAGGCAGAATCTCCGGAGCTGAGACCTGGACGTTGGAAACGAACGAGCTACCGGCGGGAGGGGAGGGACTGGGTGAGTGACTGACCTCGATGGCGCGGGTGGCGTGGCCGAAGCCGTGGCCCGTGAGGTAGAAGGCGAAGACCAGGCTATGCGGCGGCGGGGAATGGTCGGCGCCAGCGCCACCGCCGGATGCCATGGCCGACGACGAAATGGAGGAGGAAGCAGCGGTGGTTTGGGATCCAAATGGAAATGGGATGACGTTGATGGCGTCGCGGCGGCGGTTGTGCCGTGACTTTTGGAGGGACCCACTGCAGCCCTGAGTAGTGTGACTGGTTCAACTCGCAGGTCAACTACCCTCACTGGCCCCAAATGGCCACTGCAGTTATTTATTTGGACTGAGTTTTTTTTTCTCGATTCATTTATTAAAAAAAAAGACTCGAACATAAAACTATTTATTATTTATACCAACCATTTTCTTTGCAGAAAATTAACCATTTGTCATTTAGTTGATGTTCGCGACTTCGACTTTGTGTGACCATGGCGACGCTACAAGCACTTAGCAACAGTTTAGGGAACACTTATTAAGTTCAGAAGATCTTACGACAAAAAAAAAAGTGTGCGTTATAAAACATCAGATCATTGTTTGGTTCCACTCGACATTTATGTCTATCACTGTTCTCCTAAGGAAAAAAAGAAGAGAAAATAGGTGTGACTTATAAGTCAACTGTGACCTGGTGAAAAACTTTTTGATGGATAAAAGGGCTTATGATCGAGTCGAATGGAATTTTCTCTCCCAAATGATGCAGAAACTTGGCTTCTGTGATGCTTGGATCCAACTGATGATGAAAAGTCCCTGTAAGTTACCAGATCAAAGTTAATGGTCGTCTTTCACAAGAATTCAAGCCTGAAAAATGAGAAGGTGACCCTTCATCATTTTATTTATTTTTGACTTGCGGAAGGTTTCTCGGCCCTGCTGTTAAAAAACTGAAAACAAACTGATTTGTTAATGGAAATACAGATTAGTTTTGTTATTGTTTCAATATGTGAGTAATTGATATTCTCCATCAATTACTAGATATATTCTCAACCATTTTCCAATATGTGAGTAATTACTCCTATCTGCAGTTGATTTTCGCGACTTCAACTTTCTGTGACCATGGCGACAGGGCTACATAAAAAAAAGGGTCAGCTGAACCTGTAAATTTTAGCAATTATATATTCACTATATTTACACTAAAAAAGTATATCGATTAGTTAATTTTTTTAGTGGAAAAAAGGGTAACCTCAAGTGAGACGGACTCTGACCATTGCACAAGAGGATCTTGTCATTCAGGTCAAGAAAACCACCATAAAAAAAAAATCCTGCCCACGCATACAAAAATTGCTATTCAACCTACTTCAACATTTTTTTTGTTAAAAAACAAGTGTGCCTTTTGGAGCTATCCCAACCTAGAAAGCTTTTGTTTATTACCACGATTCTATTGCTTCTTCCTTGTACTCCCGCTATTAAAATTATATATTTTTTTTAAGTCAAGTTACTTTAATTTTGACAAAGTTATAAAAAAATGTATTAACAGATACAATTTTAAATTTACTATGAACCATGAATACATGTTTCATGGACAACTTAATGAAACCAATTTTATGTTGTACATTCCATTTTTGTACAAACTTATGCATTTTCTATAAACTTAGTCTGCTCCATGATTCTCCAGCTCTACTCCTAGATTCTTGGTGGAGTCATTCTCAAGTGGAAGTGATTCCATGTAATAAAATCATTTAGCAAACTAACTATAAAGTGATTTATGAGATAGAAGATTATGGAATTATGATGATCCTTCTTTTAACTAAAGGAACTATACTTTGGAGTTTGGACAAACTATAATTAGGAACACACTGAGTAATAGATAGTAGATGACAGAAGATGCTTCTGGTATGACAATCAACAACTGATTTTCAATAATCAAATATTCTTCTGAAGGTTAAATCTCAATGGTTGCCATGAACTTCACGGAAGGTGACACATATGCTCAAGTACTTTGATTTCAACATGCCCTGGCATGATTTGTACAAAATTAGGAGGTAACTACTTGCTTTCCAAGGCTCCGAAACAATCTAAAGGATAATGCTATATCAGCAGCAGTCTCCTTTCAAATAACGAGGAAAAATATCATATCAATTATGTAAAGTAAAGCATTCATCATCATGGGAAGAGACAAATGTGCCTAGACCATCAAGCAGAGGAATGTATACTTTAACTTTTGTTCAGCAGTACACAATGTCAGTACTGATAACAATGATTTACATCACCTATTGAATCTTTGCAGCCTCCTACGGCGGATCTCATCAACTGAGAGTTCCGCGTTACCTCTGGTTTGATGATGATGTCTCTGCAAAAAGGCATGGTCCTCTCGTGCAGTACTGCACATATCACAGATATCTGTGGCAACTGAATTGTCATAGGTGCAGGTTGGGCATCTCCAAAAACCTCGAGGGCTATCTCTTTCTGATATGCGGCGCCCAACCCTGCCCCGACCTGTTGCGCGGCCCTGTGAACGGGCAGACCGTAGAAGACTCTGAGCAAACCTCACTGGCCAGGTCACGGCATTGGCAACACTTGAGATGAGGAGAGTGATCGGATCTGGCCCGTTGAATGCACGCTTCAGCCAAAGGTAAACCAGACCAGCAAGTATCCCACCAAGATGGCCAAGAAAGGATGTCCCAGGAATGAAAGCCTGGATGAGGATCAACTCTGCCCAGGCAGTATATTTCGCTGGAATAACCATCCCGTGCAGATAGACGAAATCGTCCGACCAGGCGTTGAGCACGACCTTCATGGCAAACAGAACACCAGAGAACCCAACGGCGTGCTGATCATAGTAGGCGGTGTCATCACCGAGCAAGAGTAAGCCTTTGGACAGGAGCAGCGTGATACCCTGTGACAGGCCAAGCAGCACAGCGACCATGGAAGCAAACTCGGCACTACCCATGGATGTCTCCAGCTGAATGCCTTTCCACAGGAGGGATGTCATGTTGTAGAAGAGGTGAGGTTCATTCAAGTGGTAGAACGGGGACAGGAAGAAGCGCGCCAAGTCGCCAAACTGCAAAAATGTTCACCATAATCAGTCTTGGAGCTAGGAACTGAATGCAAAGATGATTATGTGATAATCAATCAGTCTTGGGAGCTAGGAACTGAATGCAGAGATATATGTGATGACCAGTCTTGGAGCTAGGAGCTGAATGCAGAACTATATGTGATAACCAGCCTTGGAGCTAGGAACTGAATGCAAAACTATATGTGATAATCAGTCTTGGAGCTAGGAACTAAATGCAGAGGCAGAGCTATATGTGAGGATCAGTCTTGGAGCTAGGAGCTGAATGCAGAAGCAGAGCTATATTTGTGGCTAGAAGATTAAGTCTGCATACTGCAGGAATGTTCATCGTAATCAGTCTTTGGAGTAGGAACTGAATTCAGACCTATAGCACAGTTTTTGTGTCCTTATTTGAACTGGAACTCGAATTTGGGTATAACTTTGCAGAGTAAATTTCGCAGCGAAAAAAAAATATATAGAGAGAAGAAAAACAATTTCGTTAGTTATAATATATAATTCGTTGGCGCTTGCTGAAACAGATTAGTCACCTGGACGATGAGGTGCGGGTTGAAGGAGACGCGCGAGAGCGAGGGCAGGACCCCGTCGAGCGCGCCGGGGCGGAGGTAGATGAGCGAGTTGGCGGCGAGCAGCGCGGCCGTGACTGGCGGCCGGGAGGCGCCCGCGCGGCCGTACTCGATGAGCACCTGCAGCGCCAGGGGCAGCATCCCCTTGACGCCTCGATGCCGAAGCCGCCGCGCCGCCGGGCGCTGCTCATGCCGGACCCCATCTCCCCGGTCTCCGCAACTGCCCTGCCCACCCTTCCTATCGCCTTGCGGGGCTTTGCGGCGAGGGAAGGCGGATGGACCGACAATCTGGGCGTCGTGGGCCTCGGTGGGCCGGTTTCTGAAGAAACACAAGGCCGGCCCAGAGACGAAGAACCAGACAGAGTCGGATTTGGTCGCTTTGACGCAGAGAGATATACGCAGGAGTAACCGCGCCTGCGTTGCGTTGTCTCGACACCGCCGCCCTACGCCGGTTGTCCCGGTCTTCGCCGGCGACGAGCGACGCCGCCCGCCAGGTCCACTCTCCTCCCTTGCTTCCTTGTGTTTTGCAAACCAGAGCACCCAAATCCTAAATAAAGCTATCTTGCTATTTGTACTCGGATCTGACCTAATTACAGTTTCGATTTTTGTTTGCCAAAATTATTGTGCACTGTGCCACCCCTACCAGGAGGAAGATTTACGTACATAATAATTCATTCATACTAGGTGTTTTGTGTAGCTGATGACTTGTCTTTACTTCTGCCAGAGAATCAAAATCAGGCTGAACGATGGAGGGGAATTGTTCTCAACAACAGCATCATCTTCCTTTGGCCATGTTTGCTGTGGAACGCAACAGCAAGAAGCGGCTGCTGTTCGATGTCACAAGCAAAAAGATCCGTGGAGTAAGCAGCTACATATTCCCAGACGCTACTTGCGCATTCGAGAATGGTGGGTGGCTTCTCATGATCCGGCACAAACCACACTACTTCCAAGAGCAGAGTGCGTTCCTTGTTCACCCAGGCTCTGGCAAACAGCTTAACCTGCCGGTGTTTCCCTGCCGCGAACAAGGCGAACAAGGCCTGTTTGTTTTCTATGTTGGCTCTCACGGAACACCTCTAGTGGTTGCACGTTTCGAGATCCGGAGCGTTGTTCCGACAGTGCACGTTGCCTGCCCTGGAGACACGTACTGGAGTGTCTACAAGCATGGTGATGAACCTGAAGCTCTTCCCTACATGTCAAGAACAAAGCGTAGGTTGCTTGAGCGCATTTGGAACGCCCATGTGGCTTTGCTCGGGACAGAGGTCATCTGCGCGGACATGAGTGGGCAGATCCTCATCTTCAACATCACTGAAATGACCTGGGCGAGATCAATGGCGCCGTGTCCGATATGGAGCCGAGGGAGCCACCATTACCTTGTCGCGTCCCACGGGGAACTTGTGCTTGTATCACGCAAGGAGAATGCTTTTGAATTCTTTAGACTGGATATCCAAGCAATGGAGTGGTCGCAGCTGGATGACCGAGAATTGGATGACACCAGCTGGTTTCTTTGCCGCACGGGCCAATCCTTCCGTGTCAAGGATGCAGGCAGGAGGAGAGTCTACACATTTATTGGTCCAAAACAGTGTAAGGATTCCAGCCAGCAGACCACAGATGGAAGAACAATGGCAGCTGGCAGCACTGCTGGTACATCTTGGCATGATGTGAAGTCTATTACAAATGTGTATGCTTATGACTTAGATGATGGCACCGTAGAGATGGTCATCCCAGCATCACTCGTTACAGAAGGGTGCCACTGGGTGCAGCCAAGTATGTTTGCAACCACAGCCAAATAACCCCAGCTAAGTTTTCTTTTTCCACGACAGAAATGTATTATGCATGCATAGTTAATTGTAAACAGCATCCAACAGATTAATGAATGATGATCGATGAGCAGAGACATCTCATATGTGTATGCATTTTCTCCCTTCATGATGTTGCTGTTTAAACTGTGTTCTGTTGGCTCCATCTCTTGCTGTGTGCAAAACACTGATTAAAGCTCCCTGTCCTTTGCTGTGTGCAAAACACCGATTAAAGCTCCCTGTCCTTCAGACATATTTATTTTAGAATAGTCCTTAAATATTTTATGTTATTATACTCCTACTACTAAACTCCTACTACTAAGCCAGATCATCTGAAAATGTTAACGTAAAGAAATGCGTAGTAGAATACTTAGATTCTATGAGCAGGAAAGATATCCTTACCTTGACAAAAAGTGCTGCAAGGAGAACTATGTAGAACAGCAACCAGGCCACCCGGAAGCCATTTAACAGAAATCAAAACATCCAGAAGCTTAGGGAGATAAGGTCATGGTCTACTCCAGCATCCATGTTCCAGTAGGACCAACAGCTCTCGTACCAGCAGCATAATATATATGGTGGACACTGGGCAGTACGGCCTATACGCCATGGCCTTCATACATTTATCTCACAGTAATTCAATGCCTAGCACATCATCCACATTCACTTTGATTAATGCCCCATAAGCACACAAGTCAGTAAATGAGACCAAGCCAAAAGTAGACCCACAACACTCGGTTAAGTAACTCTACTTACTAGTATCAGTAGCACTAGTGCACCACATGATCGGTTTTGCATGAGAATACATACACCAAACATTCTGCAAAGTCTCTCAGGCCAGATGCCTGCTTTGGTGGACCAATTTGGAATATGCCATGGACCTAACACATCTACATTACAAAATCGATGCTTAGCGCATCTGATCACCCAATTCCTGGAGTCCTTCAGTTAATGCCCCCTTTTGGAACATATGCAGCAAAATGATACCGAAACAAGAGACTACAGTAAGGAGGCTACTGCGCCTGGAGTTCACAGCAGCACATGCTCGATGGTATTTGCGTAGCCATCAGATTGTTCTTCGAATGGATACCTCGCTGCTGGAGGAGTCCTTCGATGCTTCCTCGATGATATCTTGTGGCGCTGAGCTGGTGGTTCAGACACCTTGAGCTGGTGAAGATTGACACTACCTGACATCTCGGGCTGGTCAGTGTCAACACGACCCAAAGCTGAAATGCCAAGTTCACCGAGCAGTTCTCTGCGAGTAGGAGGTGCTGCCCAACACAGTGGATCGACTACACAAGTAACAGTAGTGCATATACAGTTATATCAGCAAAATTCACACAGATGTCCCAAGAACAGCTAGGTTTGACAGGAAATAGCAAAGTTATTAACTAGAAAATGAAAGGATATACAGCAAATAAACAATACTAAATGAAACATTATATGTTAGGAAGACGAAATGGGAAATGGAGCCACAATATACTCCTATAGCATAATTAAAATAGCGCCATGACGTTTGACCACTCATTTGACCATACTCCATGATGATGTTTATAATCCATTAAACAAGGCAGAAGGAACTACTAAGGTCAGCTGTCCTCAGCTAAACTGTACCGTGAAGAACTTAAGTTATCATTGGGGACAATTTCCAGGTTTACTTACAAAGGGCTTCCCTTAATATGTGGAGGACAAATATTTTACAGTGAAGGGTATACCTCTAGGAATGTGGCCAGTACTGAATTCAGCATTTATGTACTATAGGACTTAACAGGTGTGATGGAGGCCCAGTGCTAACAGAGATTCAGGCCTCAGCTTAGACCCAAAAGATAACTAATATCCTATTGAGAAAACAAAATGGAAGAGATTGAGGGACCCAGCCTGGGGCATGGTTGAGTTCTGGTTCCCCCCAGTGGTGTTGAAATACCAATGTCTTACACGAATTACATACCAAATACTACAGCTTTTGCTTCCTAGAGTTTTAGGGAATACTATTGGCTTTATGGCAATTCAAGTTTTAGAGCTCCTTACCACTGTATCCTGATTTGTGGCATGCTCTATATCAAACAAATGTAGGGGACTATAAATTACATATATAGCCAAAAGGAAATGTTGGGCCAAGTTAACACACCTTGAGCTATCTCATGAAGCTCTAGTAACTCATGATCATCTCCAAATGTATGCTTCTGAACATAGTCTTCTTGCAAAGGTTTGGGAATGGCAAATGAAAACTGGGATAAGTTAACCCCTTCCCTGATGTAGTGTGGGTTCTGTTCCAAGTACCTGGATTTCGAGATAATGATGCATTAAGTCATGGGGAAATTTTAGAACAAGTTGTAGTTCTGTTTTGTTGTACTATTCCAACTAGGGATGCAGGTGGCCTAGCCTGCGAACCGGCACATAAGGTTAATCTTGTGGGTTACCGTGAGAAACCCACAAAATTAAGCCTGTATGCGGGGTTTGCGGGCTAGGCCGTTTGCATCCCTAATACCAACTAGGTGAGTCAGTGACATAAGTAATCCACTAGTTAGAAGAAAGTATCAATGGATGAACACACCTCCCAATTTCAACCAATGACCTCAACTTTTTCCCAGATGGAGAAGTGTAATACCTGAAAATAATCAAAATACATGTTATATATGTTAAAATCAAGTATCTTGCATGTTAAATATGTTCTAAAAGTGTCCTGCATTGGACGTCCTACAAGCATGTATTAATTACTGTTTGGAATATAAAAATTTTAAAATTCCAGAGACTAGGTTTGATAAATACTAGATGTCAATGAACATCTCTGCCAACTGATAATATATAATGGCTGTTATTTTTGTTCACTCTGACATATTATAAGAGACTAACATTCCTTAGGCTTAAGTGTGAAGTAGAAACTGTTAAAAGGTTTCATAGATGTAGCATATAGGACAAACTAGCAAATAATAAAAATCATGGCAGTCCTTCAGTAAGTTTTACTAAGCTAAGCAGCTAATCAAGATACAGGTAGAAAGTTAAAAAGAAATACGGTTCCATGAATTTTACTTAACACATAGTGAAAGGAAAACCACAAGTGTTACTTCCACTCAAGCTAAATAAAGGAGCGAAGTGTTCGTTTCAAAAAATAAAGGAGAGAGATGTGACATACACATCTGCAAATTTGGCAGAGGCTCCTCTGAGTCTGACCTCCCTGTCCCAGCCAGGAGGGGGTTGGACAATGTTTGGCCTATCAATCGCCCACATCCTACTTCCATCTTGTGAAATATCTTCTGGTTCATCACATGATAATTCACGGTTCCACTCAAGAGCCCTTGAGCATACAAAAAGCTCCTGAGAAATACTCTCTCGTAGCTCTTGATATTTTTCTTTTGTTGGCACAATCCTCCATTTGTAGCAGCTGGCACACTGTACAGTATAAGTACCAATAGAAGGTAAAACTGTGCGATATCCATTTCTTGGCCTCTTCGAACTTTGGTTGGGTGAATCATAGAGATCAATGCCAGTTTGCTTGTCATGTGTAACCTCAGTATTGTAAATGGCAAGCTGCTTTGATGTGTCTTCCACTGAGTAATCCTTGCTGCTGTCATCACTGTCATCTTCAATTATATGCACTTCAACAGAGTCAGGCAACTCACAAAACTTCCTTTTTGAAGTCCAAGGCTTGCAAGAATGGACCCTCCCATTCTCAAGGTTTTGACCTTGAAAAGTCCTCATGATGCACTATTGTATCTGCTGCATCACAAATAGAGAAGACAAGATTCAGCAAACACTAGCATGGTTCAATAGGGTTCTGTCCTATCATTCACCATAAGAAATTACACAGCCATGTTAGCAATTCAAGTACACTTTGTGACTGAATGTTAAAATTTACAGTTACTGACATTGCAAATGCACAAAAACACACAATACATGACACATCTATCCATCAACATATCTAGCACATAAGTTGTGTACTGCACACAATACCAAAAAATTGTGTGCTGCACACAACGCCAAAACGCAGAACCAATGCAGCTCCCAAAACAAGGAGTTCTGCAGCTATAATAACTGCATAGCAGGCCAGCACCAATTTTAAGCTCAGGGAGTGGCAATTCGCATCAAATCCCCTAACGTGTACAACAAAATGACCAAAATTAAGTGCCACATTTGGACCAATTAGGTACCCTGATCCAGAAATAGCTAACAACAAATCATCGTGCTTCCTGTTAGCCCCACATGTAACCCACGAGACAAGACAATATTAGTTCCCCACATAAACAATGCAGAGTTCCAGGCGCCAGGCGGTCCATGAATCCATGACAGATGGCCCCCTCGTTGTGGCTTTTACACAATAGGATCAGATTACAGCTGAGCCAGAATAAACACGACACAAGTGGCCGAGGTAAACTAAACAAGAGCACAGGAATCCAACCAAGCTTATGCTCCATCTACCTACGGCTTTGCCATGCTCAAAAAAAAAAAAAAAAAAATACAGCATAAAAAATGCAGCTGTAGTTGGGATTGGGACCAGGCTGCCGGAGGATCCGTGGTGGGACAATCACAGCCAAAGTACTACACTCTACACGCCCGAAAAATCGATCTAGCCGCAAAAGGAGGAGCAACGTCCCCCACAAAACCCACACTGCGAAAACCCCAACTTCGCAAACCGCCACAGAAAGGGAGACAACAAACTGAAAAAAAACGGAAGCATTGGCGAAACAGCAACAAACGCCAATCGAATCTACAGGAACAATAAGCAGCGCGGACCCGCAACAAAACGCCGGGGCGTCGATCGAACTCGAGCGCCGCTGCGCTGGGAGCGGTGTTGGGATCGCCCGCACCGTAGCAGCGCGCTGGGACCGTGGACGATGGAGGCCAAACTGCTAGTAAACAAGCACACAGAGAAGGAGGAGGAGGGGCGGGATGGAGGGAACGACCGACGTGACGTGTCGCGGCCGAGGATGCGCGGTCCTCCGGAAACTCCGACGAGGTGGAGGCGGCGATGGTGAAGTGAAGGCGTGGGCGTGAAGCGGTTGTGGTGCTCTGCCTGTCTGTGCGCTTTGCAGTTTGCAGGGCGCTCTGTAGCCTGTAGGTGACGTGACTAGAGCGCGTCAGTTTTACACCTTGCTCCTCTTCATTTTTCTTTTCACACCACTCGTCGCTCAACTTACTACTCTACTCATGGAAATTTTGTGAGCAATACCCAACCCAATTCATGGAAATTCAAGGCCTAAAAAAAAAATGTAAATTGTGTCTGTTTTTCTGAGGTCGGTACGGTTAATCTGATTTGACCACTAATAAATTTTCGACAGGTAGAAATGCATGGTGGCTTTAAAATAATAAAATTAAAATAGAGAAGGGGAAAGAACCATCTGGCGTCTTGATTAGGTGATAAGTACTAGCATTAGTGGATCTCTAATTCTTTCCTACTATATCAAAAAATAATAACTATTTGACCACAAACAACATAGAGTTTGGTCCAGTTTGTTTTAGTTTTCTGGAAACTTTAGGACTTCAGTTTTCAGAACTTCTAAAAAAAGGGTCCCAAAGCTAAGGTTTTAAAGCTTCCACAAAGCTCAAACAAACATGCCCTTTGATTCGCATTTCTCTTATATAGGATGATGCCGCAGATTCCATGAATTTGGGATGCGAAAATAGAGACGAAAAAAAACTACCGTTGTTGCACAAGCAGGGCCATCAGAGTTTTTGTTCTAATCTTTAATTTTTTTTTTTTTTGAGCAAATGTTCTAATCTTTAATTGAAAGACGCATAGAGGAAGGGGCCCAACGTAAGGAGGAGGAGGGAACGTGCAGGTGGTAGAGATGGGCCAGGCCCAGGCGTGCATGCATTGATGACCGGGGCTGTATGTTGCAGCAGGGAGCAGAGACGACAGCCAAGCCACAGCCAAGCCAGAGGCATGTAGTCTCAAAATAACTCATCAGGTTGACTCTAAGATATCATGTTTTTACCGCTTTGTTTTATTTAAATTTTTTATATAAACATTTTCCATTTTGATGTGACTTATTTTATTATTAGAGATATTTTAATAATAATTTATTTATTTCCTAAATTATATAAATAATTTAAATAAGACGAAGGGTCAAACATGATGTCTTAAAGTCAAGATGATGAATTATTTTAAGACGGAGCTAGTATGTGTGGAATGAATGCAAGCCAGAGGATCTTGCAAGACCGTGTATGGCTTATACTGTCTTATTCTCATTTTATTCTTTGGGTGAAAAACATTGTAACTAGTGTGCCACCTATTTTTTTTTTTTTGATTGGGTGTGCCACCCATTTTTTTGATTTGGTGTGCCACCCATTTTCAATGTTTGTGGCAACAACATTTCTGCATAATTACCGGTACTAATAAACAATTAAAACAAGTGTGCTTCTGTTTCGAAGGATCTTGCAAGACCTTGTATGGCTTATATTGTCTTATTCTCATTTTATTCTTTGGGTGAAAAACATTGTAACTGGTGTGCCACCTATTTTCTTTTTTTGATTGGGTGTGCCACCCATTTTCTTTTTTTTTTTGATTGGGTGTGCCACCCATTTTCAATGTTTGTGGCAACATCATTTCTGCATAATTACCGGTACTAATAAACAATTAAAACAATCGTGTTTTTAGTTTTGATTGCTTACGACGTGGCTCATGACTAAAACTACAAAGCAAGCAAATCACAGGATAGGATAACAATGATTATTAAACAGGTTTTATACTACCAAAGTTACATTACAGAACGATCCAATCCAAAACTCCAAAAGTACATTATTTCCATGAGAAAAGATGACAAAACATGCATAATCACGCAGTGATGTGATGGTCTGGTGGAGAACCAATGTATGCGTGCCTACTGCACTGCTGCGTTGACCCTGGACCTGAACCTCTCCTTGTTAGCAGCAAAGAAAGCGACGAGCTGGTCCCTATCCGGCAGCGACCGCCTGACGACCTCATGGGAGGTGTACTCCACGGCCCACCGTCGCAGAGCCGGGTACTCTCCCTCCGCGACGAGGCTTACCCCGGCGACCTCCTCCAGCACGCCGAGCCAGTGCGCGAGCGTGCACGCGGCGAGGTCGACGAAGCCGAGGTCGTCGCCGCCGAAGAACCGCGTCCCGCGTCCTCGGAGCTCCGCGTCCAGCACCGCCAGGCTCGCCTTCGTCTCCGCCACCAACCGCGCCCGCGCGTCGCCGTCGTCCGTCCACATCGACAGCCAAAGTGGTTCCAGGCACTTGGTGGCGATGAAGTCCGCCCAGAAACGGGCGGTGGCGCGGGCGTACGGGTCGTCGGCGGGGAGGATCATCCTGCCGTGGGAGGCGGTGAAGAAAGCCTCGTCGACGTACTCGACGATGAGGAGGGACTCGCAGATGGCGCGGTCGCCGTGGAGGAGCACCGGGACGGAGCGGTGGATGGGGTTGTGTTTCAGGAGGAGGTCGCTCTTGGCGGTCAGGTCCTCGACGAGAAGCTCGTATGGGACTCCCTTGAGTGCCAGCGCCACCTCCACGCGGTGCGCGAATGGGCTGCCGAACGCCGAGATCAGCTTCACCACCGGCTCCGGTTCCGGCTGCTGCTGCGACATCCTAATGACCTGATGGATGAACAGATCGAAGAGGTGAACTGATCGATCAGCGCGCCGGCTGTGTTGCGTTGATCGCCGTCGGTGGTCGTCTTCGTGGCGAGCACTTGTGAGTGATGCATGGTGAGCTGTGTGGTAGTGTATTTATAGGGAATGCGTGTGCGCACGGTCAGGCGGCTACGAGGTAAGTTGAGAGAACAGAGTTGCTCTGGCTCGCAAGGTGCAAACCGCTGGTTGTGCACATGCACGATGGTGGTCAAAGTCAGAGATGGCCGACTGCTTCTTCTGCAAGGGAAGGAGGATATCGTTTGGTTTCACACCAGTCATTGGTCTGGCTCTACTGACATAACAGTGCAAGCGTACGGCATAGTTGCAGTAAACAAGTTTGATCACAACTGGAGACACTAGATTAGCAGAAGCTAACCGACGAGACAGAGAATTGCTCCGCCTCCACGTAATTAATCTAGCAATGGTTGGCGGCTTAGCTCAGATTGATTTGCCTAGGAGATGGGATAATGTATGCATGGGATCAATAGATGACTAGATGAATGAATCCAAATAGGAGTACACCTAGCTATCGTAACTCATACAGTAAGCAATGACCTCACAGCATACGTATATAGGGTCGGTCAGCGCGCAGGCATTTCCATTTCTCACAGCATACGTAGTCGGTTAACACTTGCCGATCGACCAAGTTTATTGATTGGAACAGAAAATCGGTATCCATCTATCCTGCTGCCGTTCCCGTACGTTCAGAAAACGACACGGTATACTATTTGAATGGATCCATGACTTTGGGTCTCTGACACGTACGCGGCCCACGCGGGCTCAAACTAAGTGCACGTGACGTGCCCATGGCCATCTGCAGTCGTCTATGCTGTTGCTGGCGCCTAAGGTCTGCACAAGTGCCGCCTGAGTTCAGCAATTTGAACCATATGTAGTCACAAACTTCTTGCTTCCCGTGGCTTAGTGTTCGGTATTTGGTTGATTACCGTCACTAGTTTTTGTTGTAAATCGTTTCAAACTCTTTTTCCAAGTCACCCCCGTATTTTCAACCTTATATAAGAGGAAATAACACGCGCGGTCACAGCTGCAGACTGCAGTCCGCCCGTCGCCAAGGCATACATACTAGCTAGATCGATCTGTAGTCAGCATGATGGCGGGGAGCACCACCGTAGGCGAGATCGCCGTCACCACCAAGGATGTGGGGAACAAGGATGAGGCGGCGGCAGGGACGACAACAGCCATGATAACGGAGGAATCCTGGATCGACTATGTAATCTTGTCCAAGCCGGCCCAGGCGCTTCTCCTGGCTCCAAAGCATGGGGCAGACGAGCCGCCGCCGCCGACGGAGGCTATGATGATCACCAAGGAGAGGGTGCCCAACTCCTTCATCGACATTCTCACAGAAAGACGTCCCTTCAAGAGGCATCCTCCTATGAGCGATGGGTTTTCCAACGTCCTCTCCAAGTACAACCCCGAGCTGCGCGAACTCTGGCTCATCGATACGGCGAGAAGGAATTGCTGCGTCGATCTGCATGAGGATATCCTGAGGCAGCACGCCGAGAAGGGCTTCGCTGAGGTCGGCGTCGACTTCACCGGCGGTGTCAAGAAGATCTTCGTCCTTCCCCAATCCCCATTCTGAACAGCTAGGTATATTAATGAATCGGATTGGAACCGGCGGTGTCAGGAAGATCTTTTGTCTGCTGATGAATTGTGTGACTCTAGTTTAGTCAGCAGCTAGGTATATATTAATGGATCGGATTGGAACCGGCAGCCTGATGTCACTACGGACTTATTATCGTGCTACTTAATAAAGTTGAATCTGTATAAGTAATGACTAGCAAATAGGCTTGCGTGTTGCAACGGGAGAAACTAAATATTCATAGAAAAACAACAACAAATTTTCATTTTTATAAAATTTAAAGGTTATAATTTTTTTTTGAGAGGAACCAATGGCACTTTATTGATCAAGTGTATAGGAATTACAAACACCAAATGGTGGAGAAATAAACCATACATGCCGATCTTTGTCTAGATACAAAGAGCTTCTAGTTATGGTATGTGCATCTCCATTTGATTCTCTCCGTTCATGGGTGAAATCAACTTGTTCAAACTCCAGACTCCTTGCCTAAATCTCAATGATCACCTGTCCATAGGGTCCTCTACTCCCCTTCTGAATATTCTTGACGACAAACAGGTTGTCACTAGCAATTTACAGCCTAGTAGCTTGGATATCCATGGCTAAAGATAGCCCCTCTCGGCATGCTATCGACTCCATAGCCTGTGGATCCGATATTTCCTTTACCACTAGTGCCGAAGCTCCCATGAAAGCACTATACTCGTCCTTGGCAATGGCCGTAGCCGACGCCAGTCTTGAGTTTTTGGATCCGAAGCTCCCATGAAAGCACCATACTCGTCCTTGGCAATGGCCGTAGCTGACGCCAGTCTTGAGTTTTTGGATCCACCGCCTCCTGCGCTGGATGGAGGGCTAAGCTGCCTTCTTTATACCGGCCCCTAAATCAGCCATGAAACTCTCAACAAATCCGTGTGTTGATAACGGGCTTTGAAAATTTTCCTCATGTATAACTTTGTGTCTTGCGTGACATATCACCCACAACACCACTGCTACCCGGCAAGCATCCTCATGAAAAAGAGCCTTAAAGATTGCTGCAAACCAGGCCTTAGCTTCGGCATCTTCCATAACACTAATCGCTTCCACAATGCGATCTTCTTCTAGTGCCCAAACGCACCTAGCAACATTACACTCGAGCAAGGAGTGTCTTCAAGAGTCCTGCTGACCACAGAAAAAGCATGTTGCATTTGGAGCCATATGCCATATGCCGCACGGGCCGCTGTCACACCCTCGCCTGCATCTACACGTTGTCCTGCTGACAGGGGAAAAAGCCGTTGTATTTCTACTGGACCCGAGGCTGGGGAAAAGACGTTGTATTTACAAAACTTCTCGTCTCGGAGCTTCCGTGACGTGAAAAAGAAGTTGGATTTTAGCCGTGAATGCATGATGTGAGAAATGGAAGAAGTCGGACCTCCGAAGGCATCAAGCTGTCGCACGGCCGCACGGGGGAGGGGCGAAACTTCGCTGCCGACCAGTCAGCGCCGAACAGCGGTCAACCGACCACCCCATGGTTGGCCAGCCCAACGTGGCCTCGTGCCGCTGCCTCCTCCCCCATGTCGGA
This sequence comes from Hyparrhenia diplandra, assembly GCA_015847255.1. NCBI lineage: Eukaryota > Viridiplantae > Streptophyta > Magnoliopsida > Poales > Poaceae > Hyparrhenia > Hyparrhenia diplandra. The sequence goes on from JADLZK010011044.1 coordinate 896,226, forward strand.
GACGACGATGACTACGCCTCCCCACCGTCCCACCACGACACCGCATCCACCCGGCCTCCTCCCACGGCGAAGTTAGAGGCGTTGTCGCCGGGCGGTTAGGGTTGCCGCCACCGGCGCGGTTAGGGTTCTAGCGGCGGTGGGGGGGTAGAGTCCTATTTGCTTCATCGACTATAGAATCTGCCCGGCCGCCCGGCGGCGGTCGCCGACACGGCGGTGGTTGGCGGTTTGGCCGCGCGCGCCGCCGAAGGGCCGAGGCCTGGACTCATCCGATTGGGTATGGGTAGGTGGTGGGGGGCGTCGAGGTCGGCCATGGCGGGTGCTCGGAGGAGGCGGCGGGTGCTCGGAGCTAGGGTTAGAATTCGCCAGAGGGGGAGAAGAAGAGAGGGGCGGAGGGGAGAAGGCGGCCGTCCTGGGGCATGCCGGAGCTCCGGCGAGCCCTAGGGCGCTTGCGGCAGGGGCAGAGGTGGTGGTGACGGGGGCATCGGGAGGAGGAAGACGATGGGACGTCGGGGGCCGTTAGCTGGGCCGGCCCACCTACATGTGGGCAACAACTAACACGCCCCCGGGGGAGGCTGACGTGATTGCTTTCGTCTTCTTTATTTTAGCCAAATCCAATCTATCTAAATTTGGCCCACGAAAGCCCATCTGTGCATGGAGTACGTTAGGCGTCTCGATCTGTGCGGGTGCGGCACACGGCACAGGACCCGAGTCTGATACGACGACCCACCCTATCCCGTCAATATATAGTGCTCTAGGGCTTCCTTCGTTCCGAACCAACAAACGCGCGGCCGCAGCAAGGATGTCGGGGAGCAGGACCATCGTCGTCGACGACAGCGAGATCGACCTCACCAAGGCTGATGATCAGCCGGAGAACAAGGAGGCGGCGGCCGGCAGCTTCACCAGCGAGATCGGCGTCACAAAGTCTAATCTCGGCAACAAGGAGGCTGCCGGCAGCTTCACCTGGCGAGGACGGGATGGTGACGGAGGCTACGTGGATCCAGTATGTCTTCTTAACCAAGCCGCCGGCCTGGTTCAAGCCCAACGCCGAGCCGACCGGGGCTACCATCACGAAGGAGAAGGTGCCCGATTCTTTCGTCAACATTCTCAAGAACCGACGTCTCCTCCTGAAGATGCCTCCTGTCGACAAAACTTCCCCTATGTACTCCTGGTCTCCCGAGCTGCTAGACACACATCTTGCCGCTACGAATGGTAGGAATAACTGTGTCGACCTGCATGCGGACATCCTGAGGCAGCTTAAGGAGAAGAAGGTCCCAGAGGTGGGCGTCGACTTCACCGAGGGTGTGAAGAAGGTCTTCATCCTTCCCCAGCCCCAACCTGAGTCCTGAGGTGATGCATGATGACGATGCAGCGGTGGTAACAGCGGCAGTGGAGGGAGGAGTAAAACATACAGCGCTAGTATTTGTTAGTGGTTTTGCCATCGTATTGGCATGCATTATTAGTGGTTTTGCTGTCTTGTTTGTTGATGAATCGTCTGAGCGTCCAAGTTTAGTTAGCTATCCTTTGTATGGTATTGGATTGGAATTATATATCGTCCTAAATAATCAAGTTTGGATCTATTTATAATGGCTTGTTTTTGGTATATATACTACTACTAGCTAGTAGGTTTATATATTTGTGTACTGGGTTCTTGCCCCTCGTGAACAGCTTCCTCATCCATGCATGGTGTCAACTGGGCGGTGGACTCGATCATACGATTTCCATGGCGCCGGGTAGGGAACAAAAACACATCCAATGGGTCTCAAAAAAAAAAAAAAAAAAAAAAACCAGAAAGAGTTATAGAGATAGAATGAATTATGACGAATCCAAGTAAAATAGTTTAGACCACGTGGAAAAATATCTAAAACCTTCAAAAGTTAGATCTAACTCTACGAAAATAAGAAACATATCTTAAAAATATAGAAAATTCCTAAAACGTTCTAATCAAGGTCTAAATTAATGTGTTGTTTGCAAACATAAATGCAATGACATACAATAATGTTGCATTCATAATATGCGCATTCATGCTAGTTGTGTTTTTGTTTTTGTCGTGGGAAATTTTCAAAGCATGTTTAGACATCAATTACAATTTTTAGGGAGTTTTCTACATCTAGCTAGATACAATTTTCATTTCCCTAGAGCTAAGTTTGATTTTTGGAAGATTCTCTAAAGATATTTTCAAGAGATGTAAAATAATTTATTGCAATCTATCTCTAGGATTTACCCCAAAAGGTATAGTTTGTTGCATCTTTTTTTTTTCACGGACTGTCCAAAGAAAAAAGGGTTGGAAAAAAATTGGTAGGAATTTTGTCTCTTTATTAATAAAGTAGGTATAGATAGATTTGTTTTTGTTATTATTATATAATTATATATATCGTGCAAAATTCCTGGACGGCTCTATCCCCATTTACAAAACATCTTAAAAAAGGAAACAAAAACGAGCAATGTTAGAATCGGTGATGGGCGTGACGTGAGAAACGGAAGGACTCCGACCTCCGAGGCAGGGGAGCCGTCGCACGGGGGAGGCTGACCTGGTTGATTGCTTTCGTACGAGGCTAATCCAATCCAATCTATCTAAACCTGGCCCACTAAGCCCGATCTGTGTGGCACAAGGAGTCAGGGACCCGAGTCCGACACGACGACGACCCACCGTATCCGGTCAATATATAGTGCTAGCTCTAGGGCTTCCTTTGTTCTGGAGCAATAAACTCGCGCGCGGACGCAGCAGCAGAGTCCGCCTCCGTCACCAAGGCTGAGCTGGGCAACAAGGAGGCGACTCGCGACTCGCGGCTTCACCAGCGAGATCGCCGCCGTCACCAAGTCTAATCTCGGCAACAAGGAGGCGGCCTCCAGCGTCACCGGCCGCGAGATGGGGGCTAAGCAGGTGTTCAAGGAGGGGGACGGGATGGTGACGGAGGACAGGTGGATCACGTACGTCTTCCTGACCAAGCCGCCGGCGTGGTTCAAGCGCAACGACGCCGTGCCGCCGACGGGGGCTACCATCACGAAGGAGGCGGTGCCCGATGCTTTCGTCAAGATTCTCAAGGACCGACCTCTCCTCCAGAAGATGCCTCCTCCTGTCGACAAAACTCACCGCATGTGGTCGAGGTGTCCCGAGCTGCTGGAGTCGAGTCTATCCATTAGGAATGGTAAGAATTACTGCATCGACCTGCATGCGGACATCCTGAGGCAGCTCAAGGAGAAGAAGGTCCCCGAGGTGGGCGTCGACTTCACCGAGGGTGTGAAGAAGGTCTTTATCCTTCCTCAGCCCCAGCCCCAACCTGAGGTTGACGATGATGACGATGCAGCAGAAGCTAGGGTCGTAACAGCGGCGGTGGGGGGAGGAGTAAAACGTACGGCGCTAGTATTTGTTAGTGGTTTTGCCATCGTATTTGCATTGTTAGTGGTTTTGCTATCTTGTTTGTTGATGAGTCGTTTGAGCGTCCATATGTTTAGTTAGCTATATATCCTTATATTAATGGTATTGGATTGGAATTATCGTGCTAATAATAAAGTTTGGATCTGTTTATAATGGTTTGTTTTTGGCACATATACTACCTATGTAGCTTTATGTGTGTAGTACTGGATATCCTGCAAAATTCTTAGAGGGGTTCTTGCCCCTCACGTGAACAGTTTCCTCATACATGGTGTCAACTGGACGGTGGACTCGATCATACGATTTCCATGGCGCCGGGTTGGGAACAAAAGCACATCCGACGATGTCATAGAAACTTTAGTCCCAGCACTGGGTCTTGAAAAAATTAGAAAGAATTATAGATCGAGATAGAATGAATTATTATGACGAATCCAACTAAAATGTTTTAGACCATGTGAAAAAATATCTAAAAGCTTCAAAAGGTTAGATCTAACTCTACGAAACAAAATATCTAAAAATATAGAAAATTCCTAAAAACATTCTAATAATCAAGGTCTAAATTAATGTCTTGTTGGCAAGCATAAATGCAACTTAAATAATGTTCAATGCATTCATACTATGCATTCATGCTAGTTGTCATTTTTTGTTGTCGTGGGAAGTTTTCAAAGCATGTTTAGACATCAATTAGAATGTTTAGGGAGTTTTCTAGATCTTTAGATACATTTTTCATTTTCCTAGAGCTAAGTTTGATTTTTGGAAGATTCTCTAAAGATATAAAGATATTTTCACGAGATGTAAATAATTTATTGCACTCTGTCTCTATTGTTTAATAGCCTTACTACTTATCAAGTATTTGCCAAAACATAATTAAAAAAACACTTGAAACTATGGCTAAAAGGTAATTTGAATGAATTTTTTTTTATAAATATATGGTTTTAGAGTTTGTGGAGAAAATTTGGATTATGCCCTATTTGGAAAAGATTTTTATACAAACAGCCGCTCCACCACTAGAATCCCACCAAACGCCTAAGGATTGATCGACTCATCCCCAGGAGATTGAAACTATACCGCGATTTCTGGTACCACTGTTGTAGAGCCATGGTTCGGCTATTGCACTGTGCAACGCAAAGAACAATCCAAAATAAAGCCTAGGACTATAGTCTAGGGAGTTAAAATAAACCTTTTGTCACAACATGTGATGTGTGGCCCTCGTTCTCCTTGTCGCATTTCATCCAGTGGAACAAAAAGTGGTAGCTTATACTCCCTCCGTGTTAAGAGAAACTGAGAAACTGGAGAGTTTGTTTACATCCTTACGAATACCCTAGCGAGGTGTACGGAGACACGCAAGGCGGGACACACTAACACAAAGCACCGGCTTCAACAGTGGAGCTAAGAGGTTTGTTACTAGAGGGCAAACTAGTTTTGCAACTGAAGAGAGAAACAATCAAGGCTATCCTACACTGGCGTGCAGGGACGGGTGCCAGGCCCCGAAGCCCGTATGACGACATATAAAATTTGTCCTTGTCTAACTATAGAAAATAATTATTAATTTTTAAATTGTCCTTGTGCCAATATATATAAAATTTTGTAAGGTTTATAGTTTGTTTAACTGGTTTTTATTATTAGAAACAAAAATTGCAGATTATGTCTATAGAAATTACAACGAACTAAACCTGTAATTTTAATATAAAATATGTGCAATAGTCGCCGTCTGCGAAATAAAAAAAAAAATTTAGGAACTTGAAATTTAGCAAATCCTTTATATTATTATATATATCGTGCAAAATTCCTCGAGGGTTGTATCCCCATTTACAAAACATCATAAAAAAGGAAACAAAAACGAGCAATGTTAGAATCCGTGATGGGCATGATGTGAGAAACGGAAGGACTCCGACGTGATGTGAGAAACGGAAGGACTCCGACCTCCGAGGCATAATTAAAGGGGAGCCGTCGTAGACGCGGCGAGGCTGACCCGCTTGATTGCTTTCGAATCGAGGTTAATCCAATCCAATCTATCTATCTAAACCCCGCCCACTAAGCCCGATCTATGTGGCACAAGGTGTAGGGACCCGAGTCCGAGACGACGACTCACCGTGATTTCGGGGGTGCTAGGGCGCCGACCAGGCCAAGCCCCCAGGCCGGCCCACCCCACTTCCTACTTTCCTCCCGCACCGTCTCTTTCCTCGTGACGCCACCATCTTCTCTTCGGCCGTAGCCCCCCCGCTTCGCCCCGCCCGCCGGCGGCGCCATAGGGTTCGCGGCCGAGCTCCGGCGCGGCTAGGGCCGCGGTGGCCGCCTTCTTCCCATTCCCCTCATCGCGGACGTGACCTACGGGTGGCGGTCATGAAAACCGCCACCCAAAATCTCCACCTTCCACTCGTGAACCGAAACCATAGCCGTGTAGGGATATTTTTTTCGAGCTCCGAGCACCAAATCCGGCCATGGCGCCTACGCTAACCCCCGCCCGAGGGCCTAGCCCAACCGCCCCGACCGGCCAACCGCACCTTGTGCCGCCCCCTGGTTTTTATTATTAGAAATGAAAAACGATTATGTCCATGCCAACCGCCAAAAATTTAGGCCTATAGCAAACCTTATATTATTATATATGTCCCCAAGGGGCCGTCCATTCTATAGCGGAAGGACCCCGGAAGCCGCCGGGTTGAGGTGGTGTCGCAAGGTGTGGGGCGGTGTGGCGCCGAGGCCGGGCGGCGGCGCCGTCGCCTTCTTCGCCGCCGGCGTTGGGGGAGGACTTGCCGCGTCCGCGGGCGGCGCCGCGTTGGGCCAGGGTGGGCGGCTCACCACGGGTGGTCGGTGCACCGTATCGGGTCAATATATATAGTGCTCTAGGGCTTCCTTTGTTCGACCAACAAACGCCCCGCCGCCGCCGCCAGCGCAGCCGAAGTCCGCCTCCGTCACCACTCACCAACGCTGAGCCGGGCAACAAGGAGGCGGCGGGCAGCTTTTCGAAAGCGCCGAGATCGTCGCCGTCACCAAGTCTAATCTCGGCAACAAGGAGTCGGCCGGCAGCGCCACCGGCGAGATGGGGGCTAAGCGGGTGTTCAAGGAGGGGGACGGGATGGTGACGGAGGACACGTGGATCACCTACGTGTTCTTGACCGGGCCGCCGGCGTGGTTCAAGCCCAACGACGCCGTGCCGCCGACGGGGGCTACCATCACGAAGGAGGTGGTGCCCGATGCTTTTCGTCAAGATTCTCAGGGACCGACCTCTCCTCCCGAAGATGCGCCCCTGTCGACAAAACTCTTCGTGATCTGGTCCAGAGTCCCGCATAGGCGGATATCCGGATAAGGCAGCTCAAGAAGAAGAAGATCCCCGAGGTGGGCGTCGACTTCACGGACGGTGTCAAGAAGATCTTCATCCTTCCTCGGCCCCAGCCCCAGCCCCAATCTGACGTGACGATGATGATGCAGCAGAAGGGTCGTAACAGCGGCGGTGGACGGAGGAGTAAAATGGGGCTGGTATTTGTTAGTGGTTTTGCCATCGTATTTGCATTACTAGTGGTTTTGCTGTCTTGTTTGTTGATGCGTGTCGTTTGAGCGTCCAGGTTTAGGTAGCTATCCTTATATGGGGTATTTTTTTGGAAAAGGGATGGGGTATTGGATTGGAATCATATATCGTGCTAATAATAAAGTTTGGATCTGTTTCTTTATTATTGAAAAAATAGTTTGGATCTGTTTATTTTTTTTGGTACATAATATACTAGCTAATTTGTAGTACTGGATATCCTGCAAAATTCCTAGAGGGTTCTTGCCCCTCACGCGAACAGTTTCCTCATCATGGTGTGAACTGGGCGGTGGACTCGATCATACGATTTCCATGGCGCCGGGTAGGGAACAAAAGCACATCCGACGATGTCATATAGCTAGAAACTTTAGTCCCAGTATCAAAAAAAAAAATCAGAAAGAATTATAGATCGAGATAGAATGGATTATTATGACGAATCCAGGTAAAATAGTTTAGACCTCATGAAAAAATATCTAAAAGCTTCAAAAGTTAGATCTCACTCTACGAAAACAAGAAAAATATCTAAAAAAATATAGAAAAATCCTAAAACATTCTAATTAAGGTCTAAATTAATGTGTTGTTGGCAAATATAAATGCAACATAGAATAATGTTGAATGATAGTTGTCTTAAAAGTTAGAATGCAATAGTTATTATGACGAATCCAAGTAAAATATTTTAGACCTCATGAAAAACTTTCTAAAAGCTTCAAATGTTAGATTTAGGAAAATCTCGTGAGGAGACACGGAAGCGGAGGTGCGGGACGGAGTTGCGGAGGCGCGCGGCTGGACGGCGCTGCGTCACTAGCGTCTCTCCGGGGAGGGTGGCTGGAGGCTCCTGACTCCCTCTCCCCATATCCTTCGTCTATTCGCGTGCAGGGCCTCGTGGCCTTCGGAGGCGGTCCAACGGAGGATGATCTGGGGTGGAGTTCCCTGGTCTTTACCAACATCGATAGCCTTGCCTAGTGGGGCTGGAACCGGTGCGGTGGTGGCGGTCATGGGAGATGCGGGCGGAGGGAGTAGAGGTGGTGGAGATCCGGTGACTGACGGTGAGGTTGGATCTGAGGCTTCGAGGCGTGGGTGACTGTGTGGGCGGCGGCAGTCTAGCGCCATTCCCGACGACTATCGTATCGGGGTTTCGTGCAATGGTTTTGATCCCCCGACCGGTTCTAGGTCTCCGATGCGCTGCAACACGTGGATGATGGGTGCATCTCCTAAGAACTCCATTGTTATGGATCTGGCTGTGGTCTTTCTCGCTGGTCTTTTGGCGTAAAAACATGGATTTCGGTTGGACAATTGTTGTGTTCAGACGGCAGTGTCGCCTGTGAGTGACACTTCCTTGTTGGAGGTGTCGTCACTTCTCTCCAACACAAGGTGCCATGGAGATCTTTTGAGGTGAAAATCCAGTACCGGTGTTCTTTGTCGGGCGACGATGGCATCTGCGTATGTCATGTTCTTGTTAGAGACGTCGCTTTTGGAAGGTTCTTCTTGGATGTTAGTGTTGGTGCCAGCATAGCTCCTTAGATTCTTAGTGTTGTTGCCGTGCATTCGGTGGTGTATTCCCGACCTGGTGCAAGCTGGAATGTCGTGGATGTTTTTTAGGGATCTCAGAGTGTTTTTCTATTTTGTTTTTCTGGCCTCGACCTCTCTTGTAATGATTGGCCTGATTCTACCTGTTGGTAGATGAAGCTAGGTAATACTATCCATTATCTAAAAAAAACGAGATGTAAATAATTTATTGCTACCTTATAATTTAAAGAATTTGAGAGGCATGTTTTTTGTGGTTTAATAGCCTTACTACTTATCAAGTATTTGCCAAAACATAATTTTTTTTAAAAAAAAAGACAAAACACTTCAAACTAAGGCTAAAAGGTAATTTGAACTTTTTTTTTATAAATATACGGCTTTAGAGTTTGTGGAGAAATTTTAAATTATGCCCTGTTTGGAATAGATTACTATACAAACAACCGCCCCACCACGAGAATCCCACCAAACGCCTCAAGAAATGGACTTATTATCCACCGGGAACTATACCGCGCGCCGATTTCTGGTACCACGATTGTAGAGCCATGGTTCGGCTAGAGAACAATTCCAAAACAAGATTCTCCAAAACAAGTTCCTTTTCCAAAACAGATCGAAGGGGTAAATGCGACGCCAAGTTTCGCTTCTTCCGGCTTGTGCTCCATGGCGCTGACCAGAGGTTCCGCTATGGCTTACAACAATCTCGGGATTGCATTATGTGCTAAGACCCGGAAACCATGGATCGCATCATGCTTGGCGGCTCCTTAAGCAGGGAGGTTTGGCACATCATCCTCGCTAGGCTCCACTTGAAGGATTTGGTTGTGGTCAGAGAGGATAGAGTCTTCGATTGGTGGATGCTTAATCGTAAGAGGTTTCCTAAACCTTTTCGGCGAGGTTTTGACTCCCTCTTCTTCCTCACTGAATGGCTTCTGACTCCCTCTTCTTCCTCACTGAATGGCTTCTATGGAAGGAGCACAATGCAAGGACTGCCAACGTGGTCTCAACATCGACGATGCAGCTTGCTTTTGCCATCCGCGACGAGGCCGTGGCGTGGTGCTCGGCGGGCTTCAAGTAGTTGGCTATCTTGCTTGCAAGGGGTGGCCTCGACTAACGACTACCATCTAGTAGCAACATCGTCTGTTGTAACGTAAATTGCTATTTCTGCATCCAGTAGTTCTAGGGTTACCTTGGTTGTTACCAAGTGCTTTGTTGGTTGTTTGTTGAAAACTCTTTCTGCTTAATGAAAACACGCTTCGGCGTCATGGCGTGGTCTCAGAAAAAAAGGGGCTACGCCGATACCGGTGTCGACTTCACGAGCACCCGGTGTCAAGAAGGTGTTTATCCTTCCTCAACAGGGTAACGGAGGTGGAGCACAAGATATTTGGCTATGAATGCGAGAAACATCTCTCCTCTAAATCAAGGTCACTTTTACTATTTTCACGTATGGTAGCAATGTCAGAAAAAAGCACACTGGAGAGCCCACCAAACCCGTCGCTCGCGTTTGTGCTATTGCTGCCAGCACCACTCCCATGTTGGACCCTGGCTCTACTAAGCCTGTTCGCTACAATAAATGCGAGGAAGGCCAGGTCTGATACACTGCGAACCTCATTCGATGAAGACGTCGGTCCTTTCTATCAAACTTGGCTTCAAGGAGAAAATAATTCGCTTTGTCACCCGCTCTTCTTCTCTCTGCTACCATTGGCGCTCCCGCCGCTGACCGAAACCCTCAACTCCCTCTTCTTCTGCTCGCCGTCATGGAAGCCACGGAGAGCCTCTTCACCATTCTTCTTGTTGTTGTCGTAAGCCATGGATGGAGACCCTATCGAAGCCCTATAGCTGGGTGGAGGAGCTCATGGCGCTAGACTTGAAGGAGCTGGTGACAGTAGTGGCTCAAGAGGACGAGATCCCACACTTTGTGCACTCTGGAGGTCCGAGATTCCATGGAAGCGGCGGCAGCGGTGCACTCCGATCGATGGGCTTGGACGTTGAGGGGGCAGAGAACAACATGGATGGTAGTGGCGTCAGATCTAGTGAGGACGGAGTTGGGGAGAGGAGGAGACGCCATAGCCTTGCCAGTGAGAGGCGGGGGAGGGGCGGCAGAGGACACGAGTGCTGAGTCAGGTGCAAGAGAAAGGGAACGGTTGACAGATCCATGACTTTTCCATTTTGTGTGGTTCTACATATTGTGACATGTTTATATTTCAGTAGGGGCTCTTCTGCCCCTTCTGTTCTCTCTAAAAAACATCATTTATAGCAATAGAGCCGGTTCAATACTGCACGTGCTCCAAGGAACCCTCTCCTCGATCAGCGGTGCTCCTCGTACACCAGGATGTGGGGTCAGGCCGCAGATCAGCCACACCATCACCACCACTGTTGGGGTGCTACTAGAGACCACTTCACATGGAGATGAATTGATTGATGTGGAGTCATGCGACTGCCATTGAAACTACTCCATATATGCCATATGCCACCCCTTCATCTCCACATTGAGGAGATCGACGCTAACGTGAACAGATGTCTGGCACACACCAAGAGCGGCCAAAGGATCGTGACACGATTCACCTGGTGGTGCCGTCGCACGGGTGTGCCTGACGTGCTTGCTTTCGTACAAAGGGTGCTGCTTTTTTTTTTTTTTGAGCGAAGCTTCTTTGTTTAATCCAATCCAATCTACCTACACCTGGCCCAGTAATTAAGCCCGGCGATGGCTCGATCTGTGTGGCATAGGGACCCGAGTCCAAGACTACGACCCACCGTATCCGGTCAATATACAGTGATCTAGGGCTTCCTTCGTTCTGGACCACAAACGTGTGGCCGCGCGCCCAGTATCACTCCGCCCGCCGCCGCCAAGCCACCGCGATCAAGATGGAGGGCAGCAGCATCGTCGTCGACGGCGTGATCGACCTCACCAAGGCTGATGAGCCGGGGAACAAAGAAGCCGCCGACAGCTTCACCAGCGAGATCGCCAACAAGGTGGCGACTGGCAGCTTCACCAGCGAGATCAGCGTCGGTAACAAGGAGGCAGCCACGGCAAATGACGACGAGGGCGAGAAGGCGGCCGAGCCGGGGAATAACAAGGAGGCGGCGGCGGCAGGGACAGCCATGGTGACGGAGGAATCCTGGATCAACTATGTCATCTTGTACAAGCCGGACCAGGAGCGCCTGGTGCCAAAGCAGGAGCGCAAGGCCGAGCCGCCGATGGCCTTGGTAGTCACCAAGGAGAGGGTGCCCGACACTTTCATCGGCATCCTCACGAAGAGACGTCCCTTCAAGAAGCTTCCTCCTATGTCCGATGTGTATTCCAGTTTCCTCTCCCAGCGCGCCCCCAAGTTGATCCGACTCTACGAGGAGGATATGGTGGAAAAGAATTGCAGCATCGATCTGCATCATGATGTCCTCAGGCAGCACGCGGAGAAGGGGTTCGCTGAGGTAGGCGTCGACTTCACCAGCGGTGTCAAGAAGATCTTCGTCCTTCCCCAGCCTCAGCCTGGAGTGATGATGAACTGATGATGCAGCAGCAACAACAGGGCAACGGTGAAGGGAGGAGTAAAGTGGTTTTGCTATCATGTTTGCATTATTAGTGGTCTTGCTATCATGTTTGCTGATGAGTTGTGTGAGCGTGCAGAAAGTTTAGTTAGCTGCCTACGTATGGCTATGGAGCTGGGTTTGAGTAATTGGAACTGCCAGCCTGATGTGTCGTCGTACTTATATAGTTATATTGTTAATCTCCTACTAATAAAGTTAATAAAGTTGGGTCTGTTCGAATGATTTGTTTTTCTGTTCATGTATATATACTGCTAGGCATATTATACTCCGAGTCTCAAAACATCCCCTAACATGAACAGATATCTGACGACGCACGCAGACCTGAGGGCTTGCATTTGTGAGTTGTGACACAATCCACCCGACAAAGATACAGTAACTAGTGTTTATTAAAGTGATGTTCAGATCAGGGACTGCCAGAGGAAGCACATGGAGATCGAAGGGGTACGCCGAGACCGGCATCGATTTCATGAGCGGTGTCAAGAAGTTGTTTATCCTTCCTCAACAGGGTAACGACGGTGGAGTACAAGATATTTGGCTATGAATTAATGCGAGCAACATATCTCGCCTCTAAATCAAGGTCACTTCTACTATTTTCACATATGTTAGCAATGTCCGTCTCATCATTCACATAAAAAAGCACACGGGAGAGCCCCACACAAACCCACCGCTCCTGTTTTTGACGCCAGTGCCACCCCCATGTTGCACCCTAGCTCTCCTAAGCCACTTCGATACAATAAATGGGAGGAAGGCCAGGTCCGATACACTGCACACCAGATTCGATGAAGGCATCGCTCCTTTCTATGAAACCTGGCTTCAAGGAGAAAAAAAAACTTCGCTTTGCCTCCCATTCTTCTTCTCTCTCCTGCCGTTGGCGCTCCAGCCGTTGACCGGAACCCCCAACTCCCTCTGCTTCTGCTCGCCGTCGTGGAAGTCGTGGAGAGCCTCTTAACCATTCTTTTTGTTGTTGTTGTAAGCCATGGAGAGAGAGCCCCTGTCAAAGCCCTAGATCTAGGCAGGGGAGCTCATGGCGCAAGACTTGAAGGAGCTAGTGACAACGGTGGCATAGGAGAACGAGACCCCACGCTTGCGTACTCCGGAGGTCCGAGATTCTAGGAAAGCGACGGCGGCGGCGGCCGACGACGGTGCACTCCGACGGGCCTGTACTCCGAGGGGCAGAGGACAATGGGAAGGTGGCGGCATCAAGTCCGGCGAGGATAGAGGAGTTGGGGAGAGAGGAGGAGATGCCATAGCCTTGTCAGCGAGAAGGGAGGAGGTGGTGGATGGGATTCCGGCAACGCGGACTTGGAATAGGATAGGTAGAGGATGCGTTGCATGGGATTCCGCCGGTGCTGACTCGAAACAGGAGAGGCAGAGGATATGGGTGCCGAGTCGGGTGGGAGAAAGGGAACGGTTGAGTGACGATGACTTTTCGATCTAGTGCGGTTCTACACATTGTGGTCTGTTTATCAGTTGAAGTCACATCATTTTATAGCAACAAAGTCGGTTCAATGCACTGCACGTGCTCCAAGGAGCCCTCTCCTCAGGCCGTCCGCGATGGTTAGCTATTTGGCTATCTAGATGTGATGTAGCAAGTAAAAAATAGGAGAGAGAGAGAGAGTAGTCACTAGCTACATGCAAATGACTAGATTATTTCACATAGCCCACGGACAAGTGAGAGGAACATGTGGGTTCAATAATATAAAATAGTCTTCGTTGTTGAGTGCGGACCTCCATAACACGACACCGACGACGACGACGACGCTCTCCTCGACTCCTCTCTAGAAGGCCCGGTCGTGCCAGTCCTGGCAAATGAAGCAAAAAGCCAACGGATCCATCGGAGGAGATGGAGCACGACGTACGGATGCATCGCTGTCCGTTACACTTTTTTTTTTTTTTTGAAAAGGACAGGAGGAGCCGTGAGGCTCCTACTGAAAATATATTAAAAGCAGCAACCCAGCAGGTTGTCTAAAGAAAATACAAGGAAATCAACAACGGAAACTAAAGCAAAAAGAAAAAGCTAATCTAGGATACAAAAAAGGAAACAAAGAAAATGAATTCTATTATACAGTTTGCTCTAGCCATGATTCAATCGCTGGGAAGTATTTCTTTTTGGCTCTCCAAAGGAGCTGGCCAAAGACTTCTCTGAAAATTTGGAGACACCGCAGACAACTTGGTGGAATTCCTTGGAAAATAACATCATTCGAACCAACCAAATGCTCCAACACATGATGACAATGATTTCCATGAAGAATTTCTTATTTAGCTGCATTCTGAAACTGTGTAAACGCTAAAACAAATCTGGAGAGCTTATTACTACAAGGCCAATCAAGGCCCAGCAGTTTTTAGAGAACTGGCAATCCATGAAAAGATGATACACCGTCTCATTCTCAAAACCACAGAGAACACATTTAGAAGAAGGAATTTGCATGGACCTCCTGCAAAGGATATCTCTGGTACTAAGCCTGTCCCGAAGGAGCAACCAAAAAAAGATTTTATGCTTTGGCTGACAAGAGGATTTCCATAGTTTACCAAAAACAACGGGAACTTCTGAAACACCCATCAAATGTCTATAAGCCTTCTTCACAGAGAATGTGTGAGCATTCCAAATACAAGTCCAACTATCCTTGGGACCCGAGAGATTGTTTCGACATCGGACACTTGGGAGGCGAAAATCTGGAATTGCCGGAAAGCTTGGGAAGACAGAGGCAAAAAAAGCGACCAGATCCTCAAACGATGCAGCCTTGAACAGAGAAATTTGAGGCCTTAGAGCAAAAGAATGCAGCTCGAGGGAAGCAAAGCCTTAGAGGTGACGACCAGCCCAAATTGTCGTCCCAAAGAAAGCAAGAGGAACCATTTCCCACTTTGAAACCGAAGCCATACCTTTAAACTTGTTCGGGGAGTTTAAGGATGTCACGCCACCGAGAAAAGATCCTTTCATGGTATGGTTTGGCAATCTTCCATTTGAATAGTATTTCTCCCAAACTAGGTGAACCCATAGCACATCGAGAATGGTTGAAGAACTTATGCAGGTGTTTAAGAAGCAGAGCCTTATTTTGAGTTTTGAGGTCAATAATCCCCAAACCACCATCTTCTTTGGGCTTTGAGACCATTTGCCAAGCAGCTTTGGCATTGACTCTATTATTGTCATCTGATCCCCTCCAAAGGCAATGCTTTCTATAACTATCCACTTGTTCCCTCACAGTGACATATAAGTGAAAAGTTCCCATATAGAATGTTGGAAGGGAGGAGAAGACTGAATTTGCCATTTGGAGTTTCCCAGCCTGGGAAAGAAAGAGAGAGGTGCTGACAAGCCTTCTTTCACATCTTAGAAGCAGAGGGAGAAAATCTTCCACTTTTGGCTTAGAAAGACCTAGAGGCAAACCAAGATATAGGTGAAGGGAAAAGATCCTGAGAACGAGCCAAAGGTGTTGGCAAAGATTTGGACTCTGTCGTAACTCATGTTTATGGGAACCATCATGGATTTAGCAAAGTTCACTTTCGGACGGTGGTGGAGGAGGCAAAAGAATTCAGCAAGCTTTTTAAGAAGAAGAGCTCGCTTGGCACACGACCTTCCATGATGATCAAGGTGTCATCGCGATACTTGAAGGATGGGCATAAAAGCTTGCCGGTGTCCCTTTGAAACTCGGTTCTGTTCAAATTTGCTTAAATTTCATTCAAATTTTGATTTGGATACCGGCCCGAATTTTTCGAATTTTCGAATTTCGTCCAATTCGGTGAGCTCGAATTTTTTTCAGAAATGAATCCCAAAACCTTGATGCTACGACGACAGATTCAAAGGACGAGGGAGTGCGTAAGAAAAAGTATGGAGTCATGGACAGCAACACACCCGAACAATCCCCTTCCTACATAGGCAACCCGAGTACCTCCTCTAAATGTGGCCGCGGACGGGGAGATGTGTCCCGTGATGGACCCCTCGAGCACGACGCCCGCCGCTTCATGATCCGGACGACCGCGACCACTATGGCTGCTAAGACCCCAATCACAGCCGCTAAGACGCAAACAACGATGATCAAGGTGTATCGCTTCGTCTGCTTCGAAGGCTTCCGGCCCATTGCAGCAGCAGGGGAACTCGCTTCCGTGGAGCTCCGGCCGGCGGGCCCGTGGCGAGAAGAGACGCCATAAAGCGGGAAGCCCCCTCCATCCATCCTCCTCCGACGGGCGGTGTCATGCGACGAGAAGAGGCGCCCGGTTAGTGGCGAAGCTAGAAATTATGCAAAGGGGGGGCGGGTCAAGAGTTTCAACCATATAAGAAAAGTGTGTAGCTTATTTGCTTGGATTCTTGCACCGGAGCTAGGCTCTTATTTTTTTCAAACCTATTCACTATTTAATATTTAACCATGCATGTTGTATTTTCCGTGGTAGTCTACGATGGAGCCAAAAATTATTATACATATAGGGTGCGCTCAAAGAAAATTTATGAATTTGTGTGACTTTGTTGTCTAAAAGTCATAAAAATATATGATAAAAGTTTTTATTATATTTTAAAAATGCAGATTGCTAAATTATATATTACATAAAAAAATTGAAATGATGTTAGGGGGGGGGGTGTGGGGGGGCGTATGGCCTACCGCCCCCGGCCTTGGCTCGCCCGAGTGCACCAGTGGCGAACGTCTCTCGATGGAGTGGGGGCGGTGGTGGGGAGGACCCGGCCGGGGGGGAGGCGAGACGCCAAGGGCGGCGCCACCGGTGGGGAGGAGCCCGGCGGCGGACATCTCGGCGCGCTCCGCGGAAGCGACGCCAAGAACGCCGAACGCCCTAAGCAGGGCGGCGGCAGCCGCCATTGCAAGCAGGCCCGTGAGCCACTTTGCCCGGTGGCGCCGCCGGGAGCTCTGCGGCGTCGCCCATCTCCCCGACAAATCGGCCGGGCGCCGCCGATCACACTCACGCACCGCAAAGCGACAACGGCTTCTTGGTGGAAGCAGAGCAGCGGTGTAATGGATTGAGATACGTTGTAAGAGGGTGGTTCACTACTACACAACAAGGATATTGTAACACTTTCTTGTAACATATTCATCAATGTGTTACAATGAAATCTCACAATAACACAAAATAGAGTGTTCTGAGACTTCGGTTGTAACACAAAACACTTGTTTCATAAAAATGTGTTCTTGCCAATAATTTTAGTAACACAAAATTAGTGTTACAAGCAAAATGTTACAATAGAGCACTACGTTGTAACACATAAATGGAACATATAAAGTATGTTACAAATATACGCCATGTAGTAAATGAAAATAATGTTACAATCCAAGTGTTACAAAGATTTGTAGAGCAATCGTCCGAAGAGACTCTTCACATCGCCCACACTTTCGTGCGCACATGTTCCCTCACGGTGGATACATATATCTTGAATCCCGCTCTCGCTCGCTTGCTTTCCCTAGCAGGAAAAAAAATTGCTATCTGGTACTATAATTGTCACACTCCGTGGTTTTGGGACTCTAATCGTTAACTTAAAAAAAAAATAGACCTCAAAATGTTGGATACTTGATTTTGTTGCCATAATGTATATTGTCCCTTTTTTTAGTATACTCCATATATTTGGCACATGACATGGGCTCGCAACGAGCAGGCTGATCACCACAATTGAGCTTAAAATTATGGAACGATAAGCAAATAAAATAATTTAATATTGAACACGATAGAAATTACGGGCATAAAAATTCTTGGCATGACACAATAATAAGCTCAATAATCGTGAGTTCATCTCACAAATCCATGAATTATCCTAAACATGTTTATCTCATGAAACCATAATTTTGTTCCAAAGGAGTTCCATCACATATCAAATAAAAAAATTATAAATACATGTCATCACAGATAAAATCATTCATCCGATATGTAGCCTTTGCTTTGGTGTCATCTGTTTTGGTGCAGATGTAGTATGCATCCTCATAGGACTAAGTTTGTGAAGAGTTGCTCTCTCCTTACAGGAACGCAACCTAGCTGCAAAAAAGTATGGTACAACAATTAAATGTATGATAAGGCTTATCGCATGGTAAATGTGTTAATTTTCATTACCTTCTAGGGACCCTTCATGGACCATGAATAAATGAGCATGCACTTCAAGAGTCGTGTCGCACGACATGAACTAAGATTGGTCATTCAATTCATTGCCACTAGCATCGCAACATCACTAGCATCCACCGTGGTTCCCTCAATGTCACTTCTCGTCCATTGATGTCTTACATTTGCATTATTGAACATATCTCCAAGGTGTGTGACATGGAATGGCTCATTTTCTACATCATCTTCCCATTCATCAAAACCTCGTATCATATATATCTCTTGGTTTCATCTTCATGACTACTGAGACCACCCGGGATTTTCTTTGTCTTGATCTTCGAATAAAATACCCGGGTCAGCTTGGTTAGGAAAAATGTACGGTTCATGACTAATATTTTCTCGTGTATGTATCAAGTGTGAGAAATTAACTAGTGTGTAGCCATCCTTGTCCTTCTTTATTCCTCTTTTGGAAATAACATCAACCCATTCACATTTGAAAAGTACCACGTAAAATTTCCCGCAGTAGTTGAGCTCAATAATATCAATAATCCTCCCATAGTAAGTCACATCACCTAAAACTGGCTTGCCATCACTTGCACTGGCATAACTTGATGTTTTTGCAGTTACCACTACACCACTATTTTGTGTCACTCCATCCAATCGTTTAGGCCTAAAACGGAAACCTCGACTGTTGAAAGCACGATACCTTTTGCGGCTTCAATCGGGCCACGAGCTAGCCATCTAATGTCATCTGTAACATCATGAATGCCTTTTTCACTCTCTAACCGCATTATCGTACAATTATACACACGTTCAGTTTGCACATTAGTGCTACATGTAAAGCATTTCGAGTTAAGGTACTTACATGACTTCTAAACCATTTATGGAAGATCTCATTTTGGGTTTTCTCAACATCTCTTTGGTGGCTCTACGCCCAAGTACCTTTTCCCATGATCTCTTCGGCATGAGCTCTACAATTTACATGTAGGAAGAATTATGGGAGACATCAAAATAAATTTATGTTTCTAATTTTGAAATATTACCTAAGGTATGGATGGACATGAGAACAATTGAATAGCGCATATCTATGTGCTTGTACTTTAGCCAAACCTCTCGAGAACATAACTACGTGGCTTTCCAAGTGGTTCCCGGGATGAGGAAAAAGAGTTGATGCATATCTAGTAGAGCATTGAGGTGATTCATCATTGTCTTCATTCCATGAAAGACTATTAGACAGGGTGCGAAAACCATCAAGAAATGTTGAACAAAAGTGCATAGCCTCACTTGCTAGAGCCGATTACGCAATGCGACCCCTCGGATGAGCTCTATTTCTCACGGTTGACTTCAAAACACCAAGGTACCTGCACAAACTAGTATTGATTAATAAAAAATATAATTTAGCATGCAAAGAGATGGTACCAAACATGGATCTTAATTTTTTATAAGGAGAACATACCTTTCCACAAAATACATTGACCGATAACATACAGGACCACCTATTTTTGCCTCTGTTGCTAAGTGAAGAACAAGATGCACCATGATAGTGAAAAACCCAGGTGGGAATATCATCTCCATCCGACATAATGTCACAATGATTCGTTCCTCTAACTTCTCAAGTTCATTAACGTGGAGAACTTTTGCATTCAGTTCTCTAAAATATCCACATAGATCAAATATGACTGATCTAACTTCATCTGGAAGAAGACCTCTCAAAGCAAGTGGCATGAGTTGTTGCATTAGTATGTGGCAGTCATGACTCTTTAGGCCTGAAATTTTTGCTTGACCAACATTTACACATCTAGAGATGTTACTAGAATAACCATCTGGAACTTTTATGTCATGAAGGACTTTACAGAATTGTTGCTTCTCCTCTTTAGACATGTTGTACAAAGCAGGAGGCAAGTAATACTTACCATTAGCCTTTTTTTTTGTGGATGTAGATCCGGCCCGATGTTCATTTCTTCCAAGTCTTTCCTTGCACGTAGATTGTCCTTTGATTTAGCCTCCATTTCTAAAAGTGTCCCAATCTGTATTTTCACACACATTCTTCGATATGTGCATAAAGTCAAGATTGTGTCGTAGCAGATTATACTTCAAAGAAGACAAACAAAATAGGCCACTAACACCCTTCCGTGTTTTAGACTTCTCAAAATCACTAATTGATTTTATCTTTTCCAAAAGAGATTCTCCGAATAAGAAATAGGCCTAGACCGATGCTCTTCGGTTCCATCAAATGAACTAGCATCATAACGGAACTCATGGTCGGCCAGGTAGAAATCGTCGGTGTTCCATGAAACATTGCTTGAAACCATGTTTTAGGCGCATTGAACCTATTTCATCATCACAGGACACACAACCCAAATTGTCCCATAACACTCGTATTTTGCTAGTAACCCCGTCCCGGGGTAGTCACTCACAATATGCAATCTTGTAGCATAAAAGTCTGGAATCTCTCCTCTCTAGATGCATCATATGTAGACATACCATCCTCAAACAACTCATTTAGCTCATCATAAACTGGCCGCATAAATGTATGGAAGTCCTTTCGGGGTAACGGGAATTATTAGAGTGAGCATAAGAGAAGAAGCTTTCATGCATAACCATGGTGGAAAGTTGTATGGTACTAATACTACCGGCCAACAACTATGTTTAGAATTCCAGTTCCCATATGGGTTGAAACCATCTGTTGCTATTGCAAATCTCATGTTTCGAGAATCGATGCAATGTGAGGGCGGAGAGAATCGGTGATTTTCCAAGCTTCGAATCAGCCAGGATGGTGCAAAGCACCATCCTTTATACGCTCCTCATCATGCCATCTAGTTAACTTGGTCTGTTTCCTTGTTCATAAAAAGCCTTTTAAGTCTAGGTTTGATTGGAAAGTAACGCAATACCTTATTTGGGGTTGCCTTTCTTCTTTCCTTTTTGTTAATATTGTTTCATCGGCTTATTTTTCCATCTTGAAGCTTTGCATTTTGAGAAGTCATCATCTTTCTTGTCTTTCCGATAGGGCTAGCAATTATTTGGACATACATGAATCTTCTCATATTTAAGGCCAAGTTTTCCAACAATCTTTCGAGCCTCCACGAATGTTTTTGGTATCTTTGAACCATTTGGGATAGCTCATTTGTAAGATCTGAAGTAGATCATTAAGCGATTTATTACTCCACTTGTTGGTTGACTTCACATGAAACAATAAGACAAGGAAAGAAAGTTTTGATAGCTCACATCCTTCCCATAATGGTATATCGGCATCCCTAAGCAAATCCAAGAAAGCTTCGTTTTCCGCATCCGGTCCATCTTCGGGTGATGCATGAGGTCCATTTGTGTGATCTCCGGTCTCTATATATCCAAAGGCTTCATGAACTACTTGACGCATATTATTGTTTAAACTTGGATGTCTTTGGCTCTCGAGCCTTTGTTTCTTTTTCTTTTTTGAACAGGACTCGAATCTTTGTTAGCAGAGATATAAGATGTTGTTTCCCCATGACAACCCCATATAGTGTATCCACGCAAGCATTCCATGACACACTAAGTGTTCATACAATGTTTCTTGTATCTGTAACTTTTCATGTTGACACATTTGACACATGGGCATTGAATCTTTGCATCGGACCTTTTTCCCACTATAGGCAAACTCAATAAAACCATGTACTCCGGCTATGTATTCATCACTTGGTCTTTCAGATTGTAACAACCTCTTAATGGCACTTAAGTCCATTAATTGACTGAAAAACAAGAAATACTATCAATGCATTAGTCATTTTATCCTTGTTATGAGTGATGAAAAATGTATAAACAGTAGCAACAAGAAAATATATTCGAATCGTTCACCTTGTTTTAACTTTAAGAACCAAAATAGCCTTGAGATGGAATTTGCTATGATTCTAGTAGCCTAGAAATATAACCACTCGATGATGAAACAATTTGACTATTTCTTGAGAGGACCGCTATAAGAAAAATGTTTGGGAGAAGAATTACAAAGAATAATTTGCAACTATAGCATGTACAGGAAAAACATGGGATTTAACTCACTTGGCAATGCCCTTGCGAGAATGTTCGTAATACTTTATGCAAATTTGGTTCTCTCGAACCGGGAACTCTGGATTTGTTCACTTTGCAATAAAATGTGCTCCGGTTGTAAGTATGAAAATAAATTGCACTGAGTTATGCATTGAGGTATGATTTTTATTGAAACAATTCAGCTCTGTTTTCCATGATAATATATTGAAGATAGCATCTTGATACTCCAATGATAATATAAATAGGTTGTCGGATGAATTCGGTTTGTCTTTGCCGCCGCTAGTGCTAGTAGTTTCCACCACACCGCTTGTGAAGATCTTTGTTAGCAAAGGCATGGAAGTAATTCTATTAGCTGGCCATTAACAGCTAATTATCTTCAATATGCACTACTTGAAGGAGTATCACTTTGAGAACAATTACTATGTTTCACGGCTGCAGATCCTAAGCGTAAGGCATCCTTTGTGTGATTTCGGTTAAGTAGAATAACAACCTATGTGATGCAATATCCCTAGGTGCAAGTAGAGCATGTCTAAAATTTTAGTATCATAATTGTTGACCAATTACTTTTACTTTCTTTGGAAATGTCCGATATGGTTTGAAGACTTTACCTATGACCCAAGTGTATGATCCAAGAATGAATTTAACATGTATTTATATTCTGTACACACCCATACGACCACGCAAATTGCTCACGGACCATTCTGGTTGAGCCTAGCATCAACAAGCTGCAGAGTAAAGGGAGCTCTCGAAGTGAAGTTTATTTTTAAAAACAAAAATTGAATCGTGTATCCGGATTAAACCCTTTGTAAATTTGTCTTTGAGATTGAAAAGTAACGATTTTATAAATTTAAACCATTTGTAAATTTGTCTTTGAGATTGAATCGTGTATCTGAATTAAACCACCGGGTTGGCCACTTTTGCTAGAGTTTTTCTTCGCTTCGCTTGTGATCGTAACCAAACGTAGCTTTTCGGTGCCTTCGGCTACATCAAGTTTACGAAGCCGACAAGTAATTTAAGTACTTGTTATCATGTCATGAAGTCAAATTCATTAATTGGTGACTTCCTAATTATTTTAGACAAAGTTCCTATATCCTCGTTCATGTGAGAAATGGATATTCAAATCAATTGGAAGAGATTGGAGAAAGTACAAGGCAACGTTAAAAAAAAGACACTATTTAATCCAAAGAAGAAAAGGTCTCAGTATTGAACAAGCGTTGTCGGATGATATTGTTGAAGATGAATGGAAGGCCCTAGTAAGCTATTGGAAGTCCAAAGAAGGAAAAGTAAGGCACCACTATTTACACTTTGTTTGATACTTTTTACTACCATTATCTATACTATTGTTGATTTCTACAAGTATAATGGTTCATTATTCATTAATTTACTTTTCTTGTAGACCCTTAGTGAAAAGAACAAATTAAGTCGCGAAATGAGGAAGACTACACATACAAATGCGGGTACAAAGAGTTACGCTCGTTGGTGCGAGGATATGGTGAGTCATCTATTCTTAAAAGGTATATATGATTCTTCTTACATTTAACTTACTTTGCTATTTCTATAGAGGCAAGCCGATCAAAAAAAAAAAAACAGCCACATAGAGGAAAGGTTTACCTAGCCACTCACAAGAAAAGGGGAAAAGGGATAAATGAGCATGCTGGTATGCTACATGCACATAGGAACTTTTTATGCAATATGAAATTATTTACGCTTTATAATGTGTGGATTTCTTGGTTTTAGGTACAATTGGAAAATCTCCTAGACACACAACCGGAGTTAGCACAAAATAGTGAGGGAAGAGTTGCATGGGAAGGTGACGCATTACATCAGGTGTTGGGAGAAGAAAAATTTGGACAAGTGCATGGCATGGGGTTGCTTCGGTTCCTAAACAAGTTTATGGTCGAAAAACAAAGCATTTTAAGGACATTGATATAGTTTAGGTAGGTGGCTCATCATTGTTGATGTAGAGACTCACATGTTGGAAGAAATAAGGCAACTCAAAGAGCATTGTAGTATGCAAGACAAAGTTATTGAAGGAATAAAAAAACAATCGAGGCACAATGAGAATCAAGAAGCAACAATGGTAAGAATGTACATTTTAATTTGGAACTCCATATTGAAATGTATCACTCAAACTTTATATCTTTTCTAGGAAAATTGTGCTAGGAGTGACCATAACAATTCACGAGAATCAAATAGTGAATTCTAAAAAGAAAGGTATTTTCTCTATTTTCTATGTTTTCACCTAATCTTGTCTTTTGGCTTTAATATTGTTTCAAAATTTTAGAGAGTTCGGTGTCCGCAACCAACCGAGAATGGGCGATTCCTCAAACACATGAATGAATTGGTAAAGTCACTAGCTTGTTTATTTGATACTTATTCATCCATAAAGGATTTTTGTATCAACTAATGCTACTTCTTTTACGTCTACTAGAATAAAGAAACATATGAATCTGAATTTAGTGATGCCGACAATCTACTTTTATCGATAGAAAAGGTTAGTTTCTTCTATTAAAGAACAACAATATACTCTTAGTTTATTACATGTTAATAACTTTACCTAGTAATTATCATTTGAATGAATTTGAATTGGAATCGGGGCCAAAGTGACAATAATGATAAGGAAATAGAACAAGCGAGGAAGCACAGGCAATATTGGAACGACGCCTCAATAATGATTCTAGACCAATAGAGGTACACACTATCAATGTACATTTGAATGAAATATATTAGACTTGTAATGCTACTTATTCAAGATGTCTAATATTGTAACAATGTATAAATACAATTGAAATTCTCTATGGTTCAGTTTGATTCTTGTCAAAGGAGTTCCACCACAAGTAGAATAATATCAAATAAACAAAAGGTATCTATGAACCACACTTTTCTTGTAAAATATTAGAATTTTTGTCTTGTTATTTCATACTTTATTTAATGTGTAATTTAAGGGTCATCACCGATGTCCTAGAGAGACTAGAACCATTGCACACGGGAGGTAGCTAATGACAAGGCTACAAGCTACAGGAGTCAAACCCCTAAACAACTTTCTTTAATGAAGGTAGATGAACATAATATCACTTGTTCTAATTGCATGATCATGGTGTACAGCCGAGGGTTGTTGGTCACTAAGAGATTATGTCAAATTAATGTAGGTTGGGTCCACGGTGCTACTAATGACTTCACAATATCCTAATAAGGCAAATGTGGCCTATGCAACTCTCTTGAGCACTAATCCAGAAGACATTGTTGGTGGAGTCAAGATAGGAACTCAATTCTACAAAGTGCGTATCAATCATCTTTGTATCAAAAGATGAGCCATTAGTGAGGCCTATACGTGGGTGCAACAATATTGGTGATGCTCAAGCTAAAGGAGTTCCAATTGCTTGGCCTTTGATGTTTGTATGTTCAAAACTACCTTTCCTAACATTGCATCCATGTATATTTGTGGCTTAATTTGCAAAGTGTTACAACTTACATTTTCTTTTGCAAAGGTTGAAATGATTAATCTTTGAATTCCTACATCAATGTGTACAAGAAGAAGAAATGGACTTTAGGGATCCTAGCTAGTTCTTGTTTTTCTTTCTAGTATGAACTATGTGTGTTTCCTCTCTAGAACCACATCGTTATGTACATATACTATGATTTGTTTGGAACAAGAACTATATGTTTGAAATCATTTCTATAATACATGGATCATGTATGATTATGGAAATGTGTGGTTTATGTGACTTCACAATGTGTCATATTTGTGTGATTATATGATAATCCGTGTGCTACAGGTATAGGCGAAACAAATATTTATTCCATAATCCGAATATGTTACGATGGAAATAAAAAGTGTTACAATAGATATAAAAAGATGTTACAATCCGAATATGTTGCAAACCATATTGTGCTCTACATAACGCATACATGTGTTACTAGAACTAAAAAAAGTGTTACAACCGACGTCCCCTGTAACACAAGGCGAATGTTCCAATAGATAAATAAATGTGTTGCAAACTATGTACTCTATCATATTGTGAAGTGTTACTAGAGAAAGAAAAAGTGTTACAACAAAAATCATTGTAACACTAAACAAGTGTTACTGTAGAAAGAAAAGTGTTACAACAAAAATCATTGTAACACTAAACAAGTGTTCCTGTAGAAATGAAAAAGTGTTACAACAAAAATCATTGTAACACTAAAGAAGTGTTCCTACAAACAAGTATAATGTGTTACAATAAACTTAGTCTATAGTAACATAGGCAATTGGAACACAAAATAAAATGTGTTACTAACAGAGCTAGTAACACTTTTTCCAACCTATAGTAACACAAGTTGGCGTTACTATATCCCTGCGTTGTATTAGTGGTTGTGTGTTGTATATGTAGTTGTAGCAGGCCAGCAGGGGTAAGTTAATCACGTGGTTGGTGTTATTTTGCACAACCAAAAACTGTCAGGGTTAGGGGGGCCACCACAGCCAGATTAGTAAGAAAGGTTCGCGGTGCGCTATCAACTCTTGCCCGAACGGGCAAATATTCCATGACAATGTAGTACACTGTACTACAGTACTTTATCGTTTTTTTGCACACGGGCACCGGGCCGTCCGCATGGTCCGTCACTGTCAAACCCACATCTCTGCAGCCCAAATCCTCCACTGCGCTGTACCAGATTCAAGTATTCAATGATACGTGTACTTTTGTCACTAAAACCCTTTAGCTAGCCTAGACAGCTAGATACGGGGCCCACAAAGTCGCGTAGCTTGACTCAGGGTCGCACTTTTTCGGGTTTTTTTCACACGGAGACGTGGCCGTCCTGTGCCTTCGCTTCGGCTTGCTCGAGGATCCAGGCGAGGCGAAGCTACCTTCCGTCCAACCCCAACAAACCTGACGGGACAAGCCCTCCCGTGGACGCATTGACAGGTACAGTAATAGTAAGCAGGTAAGTACTCCATCATCATTTAGGTAGGCCCACAGTAGGCCCACAAGGTCACCCCGTCAGCGTCTCCGCCTCCGCCCCCGCCCGCTCGGGTCCTCCCCACCACTGCCCCGACATTCACCCCCCGGCGACTGCAGCCAAGGGGGCTGGTAGGGACCCCCCAACATCATGTCAATTTTTATGTAATATAAAAAATCAGTATCACCACGCTTGGCGCCGCGATTCGCGTCGTGCAGTCCTCCCATTTCTTGTGCGATGTGTCGTCGATGCGGCGGTACAAGATCGATGGATCATGGAACTACCGGCATATGTACAGGGATCCCTATCGTGACAGATTGAGAAACGGATGGACTTGTCGCGTGCTTAATGGAGAGGAGGGAGAGATTGCTACTGATGCGCCAGGAGTGCACCACATCTGGCGACTGCAACATTTACTTGCCTGCATGTCGATCTACTATACCTATTTGAATTCGCTTTAGTCGACTGGTATGCAGTGATACTGACCATGTATCAATGCACGAAAAGGACCGCCGATGAACAGAACAAATTTATAAGTTGTTTAATTACCAATCTGGGCAGGATATAATTTGCATGAGTAATCACAATCACATCCAGCCAAACATCACACCACAGTGCACAAACGAAAAACACGTATTGACTTATAATACAGACATGAGACATGAGACATGAGCACGAACAATAGACTACACCCACATGCTCGCCGTCGTGGAAGCCGCGGAGAGCCTCTTAACCATTCTTTTCGTTGTTGTCGTAAGCCATGGATAGAGCCCCTGTCGAAGCCCTAGATCTAGGCGGGGAAGCTCATGGCGCAAGACTTGAAGGAGCTAGTGACAGCGGTGGCTTAGGAGAACGAGATCCCACGCTTGCGTACTCCGGAGGTCCGAGATTCGGGGAGGCGGCGGCGGCGGCGGGCGGCCGACGACGGTGCACTCTCCGACGGGCCTCAGACGCTGAGGGGCGAAGACAATGGGAAGGTGATGGCATCAGGTCCGGCGAGGATGGAGGAGTTGGGGAGAGAGGAGGAGATGCCATAGCCTTGTCGATAAGGGAGGAGGTGGTGGATGGGATTCCGGCAACGCGGACTTGGAACAGGAGAGGTAGAGGATGCGGTGGATGGAATTCCGGCGGTGCGGAGTCGGAACAGGAAGGCGGAGGAGACGGGTGCCGAGTCGGGTGGGAGGAAGGGAACGGTTGAAAGACGATGACTTTTTGATCTAGTGCGGTTCTACACATTGTGGTCCGTTTATAAGTTGAAGTCACATCATTTTATAGCAACAAAGTCGGTTCAATACACACTGCACGTGCTCCAAGGAGCCCTCTCCTCACCGGTGCTCCTCGTACACCTGGATGTGGGGGTCAGGCCGTTGATCCAGCCACCATCACTACCACGGTTGGGGTGCTAGAGACCAGCTTGCACCTCACACGGAGAGGAATTGATTGATGTGTGAAGTCTTGCGACGATGAGTACTGCCATTGATCCCCCCCGGTTAATATTTCAAAAAAAATGAGTACGGCCATTGAAACTACCCCGTCCAGATGTCATGCCTTCACTTCATCTCCATATTGAGAAGATCGGGGCTAACATGAACAGAAGACCGAAGGATTGTGACACGATTCACCTGATGACAAAGATACATTAACTATGTTTATTAACATCGCGCAACCTTTTCGCATTCTCAGATGGTGGACGACGTACGTAATCGTCGAGTTGGATCCGAGGCGGAGGAGTAAACATGCCATGCCATGCCATGCCATGCCAAACCATGCCGGCTGCATCCACATCCATCTTTTTGTTTCCTATATAGTTTACTTATACCAAAAAAAAAAAAAATCCATGCCATGTGTTGGCATGTGAGAGACGGCCGGGCCGGGGGCAGCCCAACTCGACTCCGATTCAGGGCCATGCAGAGAAGAAGGGCCCGAACCCGACCCCCATATAGAGTGCAGATATACAGCCAGGCCCTCGATCGAGTCGTTCTGCATCAATACGTTCCCAGCCGCCAAGACGTGGCGCCAACGTCCTCGAGAGAGCAGCACCTGCTTGATCAAGGCCGCGACCAGCATCAGGATATGGCGGTGAGCAGCGTCGTCGTCGAGACTTCGGCGGCAGCAAGGGAAAGGGAGGATCAAGGCATGTCCGCTGCGGAAGATCCCTGATCTTATCGACGACGAGGACGGCCCCTTCGCCGACGTCCCCGTGATCCGAGCGTCAATTCAGGAGGGCATCGACCACATCAACTACTTGGTGGAAATGGAGCAGGACTGCCTGAGGCAGCACGCCGAGATCGGCATCGACTACACCGACGACGGCTTGCCGAAGGTGTATATCCTTCCCCACCGGCGTCTACTTCACCAGGGGTGTTAAGGAGATGTTCATCCTTCCCCAGCCTCAGCCCCAAGCGATGATGAACGGCAGTGGCGGGAGGAGTAAAAAACGAAACTAGTGTTTGTTAGTTGTTTTGCCATGGTGTTTGCGTTATTAATGGTTTTTTTCTTTTTCGCTGATGAGTAGCGTGAGCGTTCAAGTTTAGTTGGCTATGATCTAGGAGTATACGGGATTGGATTAACTGGAACCGCCAGCCTGATGTGTCGTCGACTCGTTCTACTTATTCTCCTGCTAATAAAGTTGAATCTGTTTGAATGAATTTGTTTTTGGTTCATATGTTATATGATGGTGCTGAGCCATGATACGTTAATTGCGTTGAAAGACTATATCATGTTCATTCAGATTTGTACAAGCGTACGTGCTGAACCATATATAACGGGATGCTGGGATTTATAAGCATGTTTAGAAGATTCTTGTTTATGTTTGCTCCACTTTTTATGGTGTAGATGTCGTGCTCACCTAAAAAAAATTGTGTTGTCATTATTGCTGGTTTTGTTTTCTGGAAGTGGAAGATAAAAAAAAAAAAAAAAGTGGAACATAACAAACAAAAAAATTCATCCATAAGATGTGTCGAGTATTGGCGAAAAGGGCTTGCTTGTTCACATAATAAAGGTACTCCCTCGATCGGTTCCAAAAGATGCAATTCACATTTCATATCTTCATAATGAATTAGCTTTGTGGTAGATCGCGGAAATACAATTGACACTAAGTTCTAATAATATAATATTTAAAATATTTATTTTTTAGCACATTATAATACTAATATCATCATGTCTCTCAAAATAGTTACAAATTTTTAGTTAATCGCTAGATATATATTAGTGTGTCTAGATATCAGTATATAATAATAAGGTATGCATATAGAAAAGCCATACACTCTAGTGACTGTTTGACCATCCGTTCCATAAATAAATAAACATCTTTGACTTTTACGATTCTTGTTTGACCATTCGTCTTATTTAAATTTTTTAAGCAAATAATAGAAGAAATATATTATAATGAAAATATCTCTAGTGATTGAACAAGCTGTAACAAAATAAATAATAGTTATTAGATTTTTTTTTGAATAAGACAAACGGTCAAATAAGAAGTGCGTAAGTCAAAAACGCCTATTTATTTGTGGGGACGGAGGTTGTAAGTACTTAAATTTTGGAACGGAGGGAGTAACTCCTAAACATACAAGCTAGGAAAAAAAAATACATGCTAGAAAGTTGATACGTTGCTGAGAGAAGTTATTATTCAAATTGTTTTTTTTTCTTTTGCAACTGATGGATGTGTAGACGGTTCCTCCACCGCTCGAAGGGCACTCGTGTGTCCAACATTCCATCCTCTTTCAAATAGAATAGCGATCCTAGAACTTACAAAAGATGAAGCATATGTGTTGTCCTAATTAATCCAATGAAAGATGAAGCATATGTGTTGTCCTAATTAATCCAATGCACACAATACTAATGAAGAACCAAAACAATGAGTTCAAAAACAAAAAGAGCATGTTCTGCTGACGGCTGATTTAATAGTATTCTGTGAGAGAGAATAAACTGAAAAAAGATGAGGCAAGAAAAGCGGACAGACTATAAATCCTAGGAGCGGTTGCTTCCACACCTGGGAAGCCAACCAGCTGGGCTATCGCCTCAAGATCATGAATAATCAACAGGTATTCAGTAATTCAGGTATAGGCAGCGGCTTAACTGAAGTATTCCAAGTGCATCTCTACTGAATACATAGTATATTACCTGTCAGAAACACAGATGGGTCTACGGGGTGCCAACGTGGGCAAATGTATATTAGAATGAAATGACAGCAAATTAATTTATGCATCACGGAATTAATTAGCATGGACAGTTCTGAGAAAAAAAAAACTCATGTTCTTACTATTACACAGAAATAAAGACACGTACAAAGATAGCCTCGATCACTTGAAAGACACACATGCTCGCAAAATGTAGATCTAGAAGAGGAAGAAACTTATATATATTTAGTATATAGTAGATCGAGCATAAAAAAAGTTTTGTAGCTAATTATAAGCATCAAGGTGCAGGATAGACCCCATATAAACATTGCATTCAGCAATTGTCTTCCCATCGTCAAGCTTCTTGCCATCGAAGTGGAGATTGAGACTCTGGTCGCCACCACTGATCTTTTTTCCTTGACATCGCCAATGGTGTTAGACGGTTCCACCTCTATAGTGATAGTCTGGCCAGTGGACGACGTCCTCACAAAAACCTGCATGGGACAGTCAAGGTGCAGGGTGGATTGTCTCTGGACGTTGTAATCGGCGAGCGTCATTCTCTGTCCATCTCCATTGTCATCCAGAATCTGCTGTCCTTTAAAGAGCAGCCTCTGAAACTTCTGAATTGCCGCCTTCAAATCGCCAATCGTGACATTAAGCTGCACCTTAAACCTGATGGCCTCGCTGCTAGCGCTGTCATCAGGGAGTGTCGTCTTCACGGCAATTTGCATGGCATCATCACGCGGACTACAGAGCTGGTGATCAAGGTGCAGCGTCGAATGATGCTGAACCTGATTGTAAAAGTCAAGCTTGCGCTTATTATTAAGTCTGCCGCCATCAAAGACGAGCCTCTGCTGGTCCTGTATCTTCGCCTTGACATCACCCACTGTTTCAGATGGCTCTACATCAACGGTGATGGTCTTGCTGCTGCCACTGCCACTGAGCATCTTCACGAATACCTGCATGCCGAAGTCGAGGTGCAGGGTAGTGTCGTTCTTGATTTCAGCATGGTAGTGTCCAAATGTATTGTCATCCTCGAGCTTTTTGCCGGCCAAGAAGAGGCTCTGGTGTCCACTGATCTTTCGCCTGACATCGGCGATCGTGTCCGACGATGGCTCGACCTCGAGCGCGAGGGTCTTGCTTGTGCGTGTCTGGACGTAGATGTAGATGCTCCTCTGGCATCCGCACAAGAAACGCAGAGTAACCTGCAAGTTGGACTGGTTCACGATGTTGAGATCGGAAAGCCGCTTGCGCCCATCTGTAAGATACACGCCGGAGTAGCAAAGTTTCTGGAGCTCAGCAGGAAGGTCCAGTAACTCCTCAAGCTTTGCCTTGACGCTATCAACTGTGTCAGAGGACTCCACTTGGACGGTCACTGTTCTGCAAATGCTGGCGGTGACGACTTTGATGAAGATCTGCATCGTCTAAACACAGCACACACGTATGTTCAGTTATTATACCATAAAAACCAAAAGTCGGCATGGGAAGTGGTAGATTTTTTTTAGAAAGGACGGCAAAAGCTTTGCCGCGATTTCTATTAGACGAAAAAAAAAAAAAAAGGCAAGTGCCAGCCCAGTTTTTTGACTGGAAACCAGGCCAGAAAAACCATACAGTTGTGGAGGGTACCCTACTCCACCTGTACATCTAGGTACCAAAACAACTCGACTCGCGCCACAACTAGCGCCCACTCAACTTAGGGGAGTGAACCACTTCACCTACCACTTGCTACTTACCCACTACTAACTTCCACTCAACTAACACCAACTCGGAGGAGAGAAGATAAACATGAAACTCTGCTCGGTTGGATTGGGACATCAACACGAGCCTCCAACTACAACACACGCAAACAACACACACTAAAAAAAAAAAAACTACACCACCACAACCTGGGAGAGGAGCCGAAAGTAGCCACCGTGAACTGCGCCGTCGTCACCAACGATGTGCCACGCCAAAAGTCGCAGCCCGCTGCAAACCAGAGCGACAACTCGAAACTCCTCCACCACGGGATTGTCATCCTCAAGCCGCACACACACGACCGTCGATCACCCAGCTCCCGCCTTGCTTCAGTAGAACACTCCCGCCGCAGCAACAATGCAGTCAACCATAACGCTCAATGCGTGGGGGGACCTCGGTTGGATTGGGACATCAACACGGGCCACTCCTCCCCCAACGCCTCATACTCCTTAAAGTGCACCCACTCGCTGCTCCAAGGATCCTTGCCACCGAAACCACATTGGAAGCATTACCAAAAGCCACGCCGTCACGGGTTCACCACCGCACCATGCGCGCGCCCGCCCAAGGCTGCCATCACCCATGGGCCTACGCACCGCCCGCCAACACGGACCAATCGCACCTCCTGTGCGGCTGCGCACGACAGCAACACCACCAACGAACCAGCAACACCACTGCCACAAGCCGAGCCGGGTCTCCAAATGCGACGCCTCCAAGGAGGGCACAACGTCAATGTCGTTGTCGTCACACATCCAAAGATGGACAGGGGTTTTCACCGGAGAGCCCCATGCGAAAGAACATGATGTCCCGCAATGATGCCCCCTTTAGCGGGAAAACGACGCCCCAAGGGCGCCGCCACCATCGCCACCAACAAGCGTCGGTGAAGGCTTTCGCCCGGCACAAGACCATGTCTGCCGCACGCTCATGGCCAAGGCAGTAGTCCGCTCCCCGTCTCCTCCACAACACCTCCGCCGAGAGAGGCCCGACACAGCCCGAAGCGCCACCACGGAGCCACCGGCAAGCACCTGAACAGCCCCCAGCCCCACCACCAAGGTGGCACCGGAACAACATCGCCGTCGAGAGGAGAGGGAGAGTACCAACCTCCGTACCACCAGCCCATCGCCGCACGCCAGGACGCCCGCCCCACCAACGGACCGTCATGGCCCATAGCGGCGGGAGCGAGGCGCATGCGGCCGTCGTATCGCATCCCGCACCGATTGTTCACCGGCACCGTCCGCCCGACCGCATCCACCCGGCACCACCGCGGCCGCCGCCGCCGCTAAACACGCGTCCCGCGAGCTGCGCCGCCCACGCACAACATCCATCGGAGCCGCCGACGCCGACTCTCGCGCCGTCCGCTGCCGGGCCTCGACGCGCACCACCCGACACCACAATCGCTCCCGGGCGCGCGTCCACTAGATCGGCGGCCGCCATGCCGGATCAAGGGCGCGAGCTCCACCGCCCGCGGGAAGACGTCCGCGCGCGGCCGGGCGAAGCGCCCCAGGAGTGTCCGGCGGCCGCGCCCGCCGATCCACCCGGGAGCAGGGAAAGGAGCCCCGCCGCCGCCTTCCTCGCAGGCCACACGGGCTCCCGGCAGCCTAATCGGGCGGCGGCGGGGGGGGGAGGGCGGCAAGAGAGGGGCGGCGGCTAGGTTTCAGGGGCGCTCGTGCGCCCCCCACGGGGCGACGCGAGCGGACGCGCTGGCAGGAGCTGTGGGGAAGTGGTAGATCGATGTAGATAATCATCATACGTTAGTTGCTTTGTAATTGTTATTGATCATATCGAAAATGCAAATTCATAACCTAAGAACTAGGTAAGATACTTGATCCTTTTCTTAAAAAAAGGTAAGATACTTGATAATAAGTGGATTTAATTTATCAGGCCAAGAGATCGATCGAATATTGTTGTGTTCGCATGTGCATCGACGATCGATCAGCTGGATCTGGCACCAGTGTGTGTGTCTGTCGAATAAGAAAGCAGAAGAAGCTAGACAATGGTGTACACGTATACCTAGCGGAGATATAAGGCGCAGGGACTCCGCGCGCGCGCGGCCTGATCTTATTAGGGCATACGGGGCTAGCTAGGGAGTAGGGAGGGACTACCGGACTAGGGAGAGCATAATGCGGAGGCCAAAGTTAAAAAGGATCACCTCGTCGTCGTCACTCGTCAGCGGCGGCGGATGGTGTCGTGTCGTCCTTGCGATCGAGGACCTAGGTCGTCGTCGACGCGATCACGGCGCGCTATAGCAAAAACACGGAGAAAGTTTTCATAATATATATAGCTACCGAGTATATAGCTCGCCGGCCCCCAACTCAAAGTCAATCTTGTTAGATATAATTGTGTGCTTGGCCCATTAAATATTTAATAAATCTAATAAAATTCTGTGGTCCAGCGAATTGGCTTGTAGTCCAATGGTAGGGGCGGTCAGTGGGGACGCTACCCACTGGGGGTTCAAATCCCGGTCTTTCGCGACCTTTCTTGGGATTTTCCCAGGATTTTCGGCGTTATGCATTAAGTGGTAGCGGCGTTCCCGGCGACGACAGGCGCCAATGGTGACTTCGAGAATCTCCGATCTGCCGGGTGCTCGGTCCCCGGAGGTGCTCATAGGGGTAGGGTTTGCGTATGTGTGTTCATAGGGATGAGTGTGCGTGCGCGTATTGTGAGCGTCTGCGTTGTACTTGTGTCATTCAAAAAAAAAAAAAAAAAAAAAAAAAAAAAATTCTGTGGTCCAAATAATTGTTGAGAGGCAAGCAGACAAGTGGCGGTGGGCGAGTATCGCTCATGCAGTTTAAATTGAGCCACTAAGAATTCATGAGTTACGAGAGTTACTTGTAACTAATGACTTAGTGTTTCCGTTACCGCCGCTGCATGGATTGATGACGGGAGTTCATGAGAGTTTCTAGTTTCTTCATTTGCACTTCATGTTGGCATGGGAGTTTCTAGTCACTTTGTTTTGGACTTCACGTTAACCTGTTGGCTTGCCTTGCTATTGCTAACGTACAGTGACCTTTGGTTGCCCACACGGTGGCACGTGGTGGCTTACCTTGACCTTTCACTTGAACTTGCTTCTTGGCTTACCCAACGAGGGGGATAAAAGGCAATGGCCAGCTATCATTTGGGTTTTGATTGATCAACCACAAATCCAGTTGCAACTTGAGTTCTCCCGTTCCATCTCTTGCATGTACACGAGTTGGAAGAGTAGGCCTCTGAAACGTCTCTATTCATCGAGTTCACCTACTCGGGTGGAGATCGGCAATCACGTTTTTTTGGGGAGTGTCGCGGAACGGCACGACTACTCGCTTCTTCCTCTTCTTCCCGGTGTTCTTGCCGTTGACGACTACAACAACAAAGCACCATGGCGTTTTTGGTGCTTTTCGGCTCTGCCATAGGGTATGACTTCGCTAAACAACTCATTGATTTTATTGTCAAAATCATAATCTTTCTAGTTAGTGTTAATAGTATGATAGACATGTTTTATTGAAGCAATACAACTTATCATATCTTGCTGATTAGCACTAAAATAATGGTCATGATGATGTTGATTATTTATTATTTAAACAAGCGCATATACGATTATACTTTTCCATGCAGCCCGCGACCCGACGGCCCGGCCCGAAGCCCGAAGTTTTTGGCCCGGCCCAAGCACGGCCCGGCCCGAAGGCAACGGACCGGGCCGGCCAAGACGAGGGGGTCGGGCGGGCTTGGGCCGACCCCCGTGCACGGCGGGTGGGCACGGCCTGGCCGGGGATGGAGCAGCGGGCCTCTATGGGCCTTAACGGGAATGAAAAAAAAAACAGCCCCAACAGCTATTTCTGGCCCAGCCCTCTATGGGCCTTAATATGGGAATGCAAAATAATAATAATAAAAAAAAAACAGCCCCAACAGCTATTTCTGGCCCAGCCCTCTATGGGCCTTAACTGGGAATGCAAAAAGAAGAAAAAAAAACAGCCCCAACAGCCCATTTCTGGCCCAAAGACTCTATGGGCCTTGATCCGGGAATGCAAAAAAGAAAAAAAAAAAGCCTTGGGCTGCGGGCCGGCCCGGCCCGTAGTTTTTGACCGGGCTGTGCGGGCCGACCCGGCACGTTTTGATTCCCGTGGGATGTGCCTGGGCTGGCCTCTAGGCCCGAGGCACAGCAAGGCCCGGCCCGATGGGGCATGAGGCCCGGAGGGGCACGACACGGGCCAGCCCGGCCCGTTGGAAAACTATATATACGATATCATGATCTTCTTGCTTACATCATTTTTATGGATAAGTTAAACATGAATTTGCCTAAATTTCTAACAAATCTATCTATCCGTGCAAGGTCCACAGCATTTTCGCGGCACTTACGTGAGCCAGACTGATTGATCACACATGTGTGTTGCAAAGCAGTCCCGCTCTACCTGATCCAGGTAGAGCCATTGCTGCTCCTTATTCATTTTGGCTCATAGAGCAGGTTTTATCTTATTTTTTTTATTTTTGTTGGGGTGTTAAAAACTCAAGAGCTAGCTTTATTCTTAAAAAAACTCGAGAGCTTTATCAAATCATACCAGGATTACAATCCCTGATTTCCAACTCCCTAAGGGCTTGTTCGGCAGCAGATGTTTCAATTCTAGCCTAAATGCTTCCTGGCCAGGATCAAGTGACACTACCAGACCATAGACAATTCATGTCGGCTTCGTAAATTCCTGTGGGCTCGTCGAAAAACCGTCAGGAATAGCAAAGAACTCCTGTCGGTGTCACAAACCGGATCAATTCGGCGTGACACGTGGCTGGTGCGCCCGACAGGGGCGGCGCACCGGTGCTAGGGGCGGCGGCTTGGGGCGGCGGCGGGCGGCGGCCTTGGCCAGCTGAAAGGGGGGGAGGCGGCGGCAGGAGAGGAAGAGGAAGGGAAATAGATTTCTTTATTGCTTGTTGACAAGATTACGGACCCCTTACTTTTATAGCCCGGCTAGTGGGACTTGTAAACCAAGCAATCTCTCTAAAAAGGTTTCCTTATAAATTGAAATACCTTTTTTACAAGCAATCCTATTTATTTTCCTAATAAGGGTCTCCCTTATAATTGGAATATCCCCTTGCGCACCAAAAAGCCTAAGATAATCCTAGCCAAATTCTATCTTTATTTCCTAATTAATTTCGAAGAATCCACGGAAGGGAGGAGGAGGAGGCGGCGGCGCGCGCCCGCCTCGGGCGGTGCGGTGCCCGCCCTCCTCGGGGCAACGTGGGCCTGCCATCTGGACCCTATTTCCTGGCACATGACATCTCCCCCCCTTCTCCGACTGGCGCGTCCTCGCGCTGGATGAATGTCCATTCGGTGGACGCTGGGGAAAGATCGAGCTTTTTGGCATGATGAGCTCAACCTGTAGAATCAGCTTCCCATGTACCGGGTTCCTCAGAATCATGTTCTTCCGGGTTCGCAGGGGTGAGAACTCCTAGAGGTAGTGGAGGTTGCCGATGTAGCCATGGTAGATGTACTGATGGACGGCACGTCCCTGCTGTGTCGCCGTCTGTCGACGAGCCTCAAGCAAGAGCTCCCTCGGAACTCCCGCCTCAAGGTGCTAATGCACCATGTCGCGAGGCGGACTCTCTAGGAATAAGAAGCGGTCGTTTGGCGGAGGAGTGACCAAGAGAGGCAGTAGGCGCCAAATAGTGATGTCGCGGCGAGTAGGGGGTGTTGCAGCTAGGTTCAACATCGTACCGTACATGAAGGAACCGACGTCGAACATCGAAGGGGAGAGCTGATGTGTCCCCCGTTCCGCATTGTAGCTGATGTGGACGTTGTCGATGGTGAGAAAGAGGCGGTCCACGCCGTCGAGGAAGACAACTCGAGCTAGGCCGACGTGGTGGCGCCGTGGCCAGATGCCGCCCAACAGGATGGCGGTTGGCGCCACCGTTGTCGGTGGTGTCGTGTAGGCGCCCAGGGCGATGAAGTTTGTCTTGCGAACCCCTCCCTGAAGTAGAGCCTCCAGCAGGTCCGATAGTAGCGGTGAGGAAGCCGGAAGGTAGAAGCGGCCGTCGAAGAGAAGGAGGCCGTCCTCCACCGTCCAGGCAGGAGCGGCGGCGCCCGTGGTGACATCGAGGGCTATCCGTCGCAGGTGCTGGTCCTCCAATGTAGCCTGTCGTAGCAATGAACCTGAGCATATAATAACCAGAAACACTTGTCAAAATAATCTTGCCCGACCATATAGCTTACCAAAAAAGCCTTTTATCCCATCTTATTCTCAATTTTTTTTTGTTTGGGTGAAAAACATTGTAACTAGTGTGCCACCCGTTTTCAGTGCTTGTGGCAACTGCATATCTGCATAATTACCACTACTAATAAACAATTAAAACAAGTGTGTTTTTGTTTGAGAGTTACGACGTGGCTCATGCATGGCTACAAAGCAAGCAAAACATAGGATAGGATAAAAATTCTTATTAAACAGGTTTTGTACTACCAGAGTTACATTACAGAACGATAACTCCAAAAGTACATTATTTCTACGAGAAGATGACAACACATGCATGATCACGCAGTGATGTGATGGTCTAATGGAGAACGGAGAACCACTACTGCATCTGCATGCCTACTGCGCCGCTGCGTTGACCATGGACCTGAACCTCTCCTTGTTAGCGGCGAAGAAAGCGACGAGCTGGTCCCTATCCGGCAGGAACCGCCTGACGACCTCGTGGGAGGTGTACTCCTCGGCCCACCGTCGCAGCGCCGGGTACTCTCCCTCCGCGACGAGGCGCCGCA
This sequence comes from Hyparrhenia diplandra, assembly GCA_015847255.1. NCBI lineage: Eukaryota > Viridiplantae > Streptophyta > Magnoliopsida > Poales > Poaceae > Hyparrhenia > Hyparrhenia diplandra. The sequence goes on from JADLZK010011044.1 coordinate 935,729, forward strand.
CCCCGGCCACCTCCTCCAGCACGCCGAGCCAGTGCGCCAGCGTGCAGGCGGCGAGGTCGACGAAGCCGAGGTCGCCGCCGCCGAAGAACCTCGTCCCGCGGCCGCGGAGCTCCGCGTCCAGCACCGCCAGGCTCGCCTTCGTCTCCGCGGCGAGCCGCGCCCGCGCCTCGCCGTCGTCCGTCCACATCGACCGCCACAACGGCTTCAGGCACTTGGTGGCGATGAAGTCGGCCCAGAAGCGGGCGGCGGCGCGGGCGTAGGGGTCGGCCGGCAGGATCGTCCTGACGCCGCCGCCGTCGCCGTGGGAGGCGAAGAAGGCCTCGTCGACGTACTCGACGATGAGGAGGGAGTCGCAGACGGTGCGGCCGCCGTGGAGGAGCACCGGGACGGAGCGGTGGATGGGGTTGTGCGTGAGCAGGAGGTCGCTCTTGGCGGACAGGTCCTCGACCAGCAGCTCGTACGGCACCCCCCTTGAGCGCCAGCGCCACCTCCACGCGGTGCGCGAACGGGCTGCCGAACGCCGTGATCAGCTTCACCGGCTCGGGCTCCGGCTGCGGCTGCTGTGACATCCTGATCGAGTCGACCCTGATGGATGAACAGATCGAAGAGGAAGAGCTAGCTAGGTGACGACTCTCGGCTGTCAGCTCGCTGCTGCGTTGGTGGGTCGATCACCGTAGGTGGTTGGCGTGGCGAACGCTTGCTTGTTGTGGCCTGTGAGTGATGATCGAGCTGCGTGGTGGTGGTGGTGGTGTATTTATAGGGACGGCGCATGTACGTGCAGGCCAGGCCACGAGCCCACGAGGCAAGTTTTTTGAGAGAGCAGAGTTGCTCGCAAGGTGCAAAAAACGCGCTGTCGCTGGTTGTGCACATGCATGCAGGGTTGTCAAAGTCAGAGATGGCGGACTGCTTCTTCTGCAAGGGAAGAATAATGGATTATTGGAGGGTTAGTTATCTCTGTGGATCGGTATCGTTTGATTTCACACCAGTCACTCACTCGATCTGTCACTCATTGGTCTGGTTCTGCTGACATTGTTAGCGACGACGGCAGTGCAAGAAAACAAGTTGAGAGCTGGATCAGTGTCAGATCAGAGTAGTACATAAGTAAGTTGGATATGGATTAGATAGATTAGCAGACGGTAGCCAACGAGACAGAGACTTGCCCTCCACGTAATTAATCTAGAGTGAAATACGCCATAGGTCCTTCAACTTTTCACAACCGCTCATATAGGTCCATAAACTTTTGTTTTGATTATGTGGGTCCATGAACTTTTCGTCACCGCTCATATAGGTCCAAAACGGTTCAAAGCACCCTCCAACCAGTTTTGGATGGCAGGTTACTGTAGCAAAAAATCCGGATACAAGCTTAGCGCTCTCATCTAGTTCACAATTACTCGCCCTCCTGCCCTTGATGTAGCGACTCGACGGGCTGAGCAGTAGGCATATGCGCACGACGTGGCGGCAGTGCGGCACCGGAGCAGCACAGAGGAAGGGCACTGCTGCGGCTAGCCTATGGCGCTCGATTGCACTGGACTTTTTTGGTTCAAGTATATGGATATACTCCAAAATACAAGTATACAAATATACTTATTTTGTACATCTCCATATATACGTGAATATATGCAACATGTACTTCGATCATGTGGTCAAGTATGCACTCATACTATCTAAATCTTGGCGTATGTATACATACTCCATTCAAAAAAAAAAAGTATGTATAAATACTCAATTCTAAAAAGTATGTATAGATACTCAATTTTTAAAGTATATGTATATACTAATAATAAAATAATCCCCTGAGTATATGGGCATACAACCAAGTACAAGTATACAAAAATTCTCATTTTTTTGTTAAAGTATGTGTCCATACTTTATTTACATAGAAGCATATACGTTCGTAAATAATTTAGTATCTACTTTATTTCAAAAGAAGCTAACAAACACATGTCACAAAATATGGACGTGTAGTCTAGAGGCCTCCCGGCTGCATGCAAACGGTCACTGCAGTTAGTGCAAAAGACAAAACCATTGTTACTTCAGCAAAACCGTGGTTTCTTGTAGCAAAACATTTGTCTAAAACTGCCTGAATGTTAGTTTAAATAGTTTAGGACCTAGATGAGCAGTGGGGGGAAAAGTTTATGGACCCAGATGAGCAAAACAAAAGTTTATGAACCCAGATGAGCGGTGGAGGAAAGTTTAAGGACCCGTGGCGCATTTCACTCATTAATCTATATATAGCTAGGGTCGGCGGCTCAGCTCAGATGGAAGAATTTGATTTGCCTTTGCCTAGGAGATGGGATACATAATGTATGGGATCAATAGTCAAGCAGATACAATAATATACTACTTCCTCCGTCTTAAATTATAATACGTTTGACTTTTTTTATACCCAGTTCAGCCACTCGTTTTATTCAAAAAATTTGTAAAATATCCCTTTTTTATATCGTGATTTCCTTTATTAATAAAAAGTTTTTCAAGAATGATTTAAATTTGATTATATTTGTACAATTTTTTAGCAAGACAAGTGGTTAAACTTGAGGTCAAATAAAGTCAAACATTTTATAATTTGAAACAGAGGAAATATTTTATAGTTTAAGAAGTTGACGTGTACATATGCACCTGTCACAACTCATAAGCAATGACCTCACAGCATACGTAGGGTTAGGAGACAATTTTTTTTTTTTTTGGGGGTGGGGGGTGGGGACAAACACACCTCGCCGACCAAGTTTGTTGATGGGAACAAATATAGAAAGGAGACATAAACCTTGCTATTTATCCATTGACAGATTTTTTTTTTTTTTTTGCTAAATCTGTCATATTTCTGTGTATTGGATTTTACGCTTTAAGAGACGTGTTCCCGCTGTAGCTTTAATGCGTCGACGATCACGTTAACGGTTAGGACTGTACGTACGGAACTCGTAACTCTAGGTTGGCTTCTTCAATCTTCACTGTTTCCACTCTCTCTCTCTCCCTAATTCTCAATTCTCTGTATGCTAATTTTTACAGATTTGTTGTGATCTGACTGGTCAAACAAAAAAAAAAAATCAACAGATTTTAACGGCACTGTTCAAAAAAAAAAAAACAGATTTTGACGGCACTATCATCATTAGCTTGAGAATTGTCACATAATAACAAACTTGCTTGGTGGGTCGGTTCAACACCACTAGAAGCAGACCATGATCATCTCCAGTGTCACACAGGTCCTCAAACATAATTTCCAACTAACATCCTACAACGAGAAATTACGAGTGTGTTAGGTTAGGGTAATGAAATTAGACAGAAGTTTGCAATACAAATGTTTATGAAATGCACTTACTTTTGTCCCGGCCGGTGGACCACCTCCTGCCAGTGCGAGAAGAGCAGAGAAGGGCGTCGTCGATGAACTGACTGGATCGTCTTCAAGGATTCTCGATCTATCTGATTCCCTTCCGGCCTCACGTTCCGGCGAGGGCTCACCCATGGGCGGCGGCGGCGCTACCTGAGGGAGGGAGAGAGACGCATGAAGGTTACAAGAGAGTGCAAAGCGGGAGAGACACACGGGTGGAGTCAGGGGCAATTCGTGTAATTTGTATCAGCCTCGAGGGCAGTGTGTTGGAGCCTGAAAGAGAGCTGGGAGAAGCTATTTTTTCAGCTTTATCCCAACTCAACCCTTCGTGAGGGGAGGGGGGAAAATAGCTTTACTCATGAAGCTATTTCGTAAGGAAAAATGCTTTACCCATGAAGCTATTTTGTAAATGGTAGTTTGGCCAAAAAAAAAAAACCCCCGCTCACAACAGCCTGTACAGACACGATGCTAATGTTTGTTAGTGGTTTTGCTATCATGTTTGCATTATTAGTGGTTTTGCTATCTTGTTTGTTGCTGAGTCGTGTGAGCGTCCAAGTTTAGTTAGCCTAGCTATGGGATCGGATTGGAACCGCCACCAGCCTGATGTTAATTCCCTATATATATCGTGCAAATAAAGTTGGATCTGTTTAAATAATGATGATTTGTCTTGTGTATATACTAGTAGCCTGATGTGTACTTAATATCGTGTAAAATTCCTGCAGGGTTCTTGCCCCATTACAACTTGGTCCAAAAGGGGTAAAAAGAATAAATGTTTATGCACTAGCACTACTAGCAAGCAATGATAGAGAAACAGAGTAATAATGATCCAGTTATTCGCTTGGCTGCTTACAAGCAAAGTTGGTAATCTGACAGCAGGCATGGCATACATAGAGTTTGTTTCCTTGCACTAGAACATGAATGAAGCCAGCTAGAAATACTTGCACAACAATTTGCACGACCAAACTCAAATTAAGATTCTTGAAAGCATTGCAGTGTGCATGTGAGCTGCAGGCTTCCCCGCCTCCCCGGGTTTGGTTTGCAATAGCAAGATTTGGTTGCAATCTTCACTAGACTAGATTAGACACTTCCAGGAATTCGTCCTTCTCAGAATAAGTTCATACAAGAAAAGCCTCCCGTCACCCTCATGTGCCGGGTGCCGTGCCGCACATGGTTTCTCATTGACGTTCCTTGACACCAGTACTCCTCCCGATAGAAGTCGATACAATCTCCAATATCTACCTCACCCGTGATATTGCTGCCATTTCCCGTTTGCTGGCTGATACTTGAAGCCTTGTTCCCAGTTCTTGCTTTTCTGGCTGCAGGCCGCTTGCGGCTGCTGCTCTTCAGCTGTGTCACTTTGGCAAGCCTTTTGATCCTTATTAGGCGTGGTGACTTCAGCTGGAGATTCTTAACCGAACCATCCTCCTGGCACCACCTGCTGAATTCTGTATCACGGTACAGAAGGCAAAGGGGATCAAGTAAGAGATGTGCATAAATTCGCTGTGAAAAGATTGAAGCAATTAGACTATATCATTATAGGAGGACCAAGAATGTGCGACTGTGAGTCAGGACTGCAGAACAGTACGGTGAGTGCATTTCTGACCTCAAACCAACAGTTGCAATGCTATGGACAACTCAGCCATAGATCATACAGATTTCAATTTCTACATGGCAAAGGCCCAAAACTATGATGATCAAAGAATAGACATGGGCATCAATTATTTTGTCACAGTATATCCTTTCAAGTTCCACCAAAGGTCATCTTTTATCCTTTTTTAATGGTACAGTAAACAATTGATTCTTCAGGTTTACAGAAGAACTTTACAGCTGGTACCTGACTCATTGGGTCAATTTGGATCGGTGGAGGCACAACTATAACATTGATAGAGCTCATACGTCCGACCTGATTTGAAGAGAAGATGAATGTCAATAAAGTAACCTCTCAAATATAAGACGGTTCTCAACAAGAGAGGGTATTCAAACATCACCTGCAGTAGTTGTTAATTTTACTGCACCTATCAGAACACTAGTGCTATATTAAGAAAAATGGTACTCATAAACATCGTACAATATTGCAATATAAACTACCATCAACAGAATCAGCCATCTAAAGACTGTCATTTGTCAGGTATGCATCAATTGCATGCTTTTTTAAATTTGAACGATCCAGTTCAACCATCACCAATTACTTGCCATAATGAAACAAACATTTGATTAACTTTTGAATGAATGAGCAAATAATATACCATCAGCTTACCTTGTCAATTGAAATATTGTGGCATATACCATTCTCCTGTTCTATATGCTTGACACATCCGACCTAAATACAGAAAGAACAGATAAGTTGCATAATTGCACTGAGAACTAGAACTTATGTATTTGCATATCTGGCACATATAGCATACTTGAAGTAAATCTGACAGAGTTTTGTTAAGCAATCATAGTTTGATCCCTAAAGCAGAAAGAAACTATATAAATAAAAAAGTAAAATTACCCGGTATATTCTGATATCTGGAATATGAGCCAAGATGGCTCTGGCTAATTCACCAGGTAACTCAAACTTAGCTGCGCAAGAGGAACTCATCTGCAACTCTTGCAGGAATGGAAGTTGCAGCAACTGATGAGGAAAATCACAAGGTATATGACACATCTGAATGTTCAGCCTCTGCAATGACGTGGCTCTTCCCAAGAATTCTGGTACATCACAGAATGATAGCTCCAACTCCTCAAGGCTGGTTAATGCTTCTATGCTTTCTCCCCAAGTGCTCAGGCCTTCACACAAGTATATTGACAGGAACTTAAGTGAACTGAAAGAAGCTAATAGCTGAAGCTTTGACAACAATAACTCACAGCACTGGATTCCTATCCTTCTTGTCGGCAAAGGGTGTGACTGTGAAGGTGTGTCATCTTGTCCTAGAAAGATCTCATCACAACCATCGATTTCCAATAAGAAACACTCGGGGAAGAGATGGTTCAAATCTCAACGTTGGGCATTGTGACACCTTCAGATGGTGAAGGTTAGGGAACATATACACACGCTCCTCTTGATGACTAGTTGATAGAGTTGTCAGCCACCTTTTTAGGTTTGGCATATCGCTAATGTTGAGGTCCCTTAATTTCAGAAATGGTCTGCTGCCACCAGCAAAATCTTCTACAACAGCCTTGATATTTGGTATATCAACTATGACCAAAGACCGCAAATTTGGTAGTTGGCCAAGAGGGGGGCAGATGGTCACATGTTGCAAGGCTTGAAAGCTTAAGATGTATAAGGTTTGGCAAAATGGTTGTCAGTCTCAGCATCCACCCAGGGAATTCTGAACCATGATAGCCCAATAGTTCAAAGTGTTCCAGGGTCCTTGGAGGTATGATCTTTTCAAGGACAACATCATCTGGGACAAATTTAGCCACTTCATTACCATTCAAGTAAGAGCTACTAAGTCTTAATGAGTTGAGCTGCTGATGCCTGCACAAACCTAAATTCTCAAGGTCATCAAGGCTTTTGCATATTGCCAAGACCCACAAGATGGAGTCTTTTTGTGACTCAGGATCCCATGGAAGTCACCACTGGGGCTGTCCTTTTCAGTTAAATCTATCCATGTGTGACTCAGGATCCCATGGAAGTTACTTACAATATTGAAATCATCCTCATTCCCACAAGTGTAACCATCCAACCCAACAGTCAACAAACATTTGAGGTCACACATGTTGGCTATGCCATCAGGGATACGGACCTTAAAACAATATGATATGTTCAAAACCTTAAGTTTCTTTAAACTTCCGTAGTCTCCAGGCATCTTTTCAAGGCTAATGCAGCATGACAGATTTAGGTGCTCCAAATTGGTGAGGTTAGTAACACTCTCAGGCAATGCAAAAGTTGTGAGCAACATGATAGGTCCAAAACCTGAATTTTCCGTAGGCACCCAAGCAATTCTGGAAGATTTCTTAGCTCCCAGCAATCAGATAAAATCAGTTTCTCTATGTTTACAAGGTCGGTAAAGGAATCAGGCAATGTTTGAAGTTTGTGGCAGTCACTTAGATCCAGAATACGAAGCCCATGAATTTTTCCAAAATCTTCTGGCAATTCTTGAAGTTCATAACAGCATGACAAATTGAGATCCTCCAAATGTAGGAGATTGCAAAATGACATGGGTAACATGTGAATTTTATGACAATTGGACATGTCCAGTATGAGGAGTTCTTGATGATTGCCTAACGGCAACTCTCTAAGTTCATGACAGGATGACAAGTTAAGGTTCTCTAAATAACAGAGGTCAGAGAATGCTTCTGGCAAGCTAAGTAGGTTGAGACAACCAGACAAGTCCAAGAATGATAATTTCTGGAGTTTGCCGAAAGATGTGGGCAGGACCCGTAGGTTAATGCATCCTGATAGGTCTAGATGCACCAAATCCCTTAGTTCACAAATGGACTCAGGAATTAACATGAGGCGAGAACAACCATGAAGGTTTAAGTAATGCAATTTCTCAAGGTTAACTATTTGAACTGGCAATGTCTGAAAATAACTTGCTGAAAGGTTTAGTGCATTTAGGCATTGTAAACCAGCAAAAGAATCCTGTTTCAATCCATTCTGCATTCCCGATGCATCAAGATAACGTAACTGCTTCATTTGGTTAAGTTGACTCGGTAACTCTAAGATAGAACAGCCACTTATGTCCAAGACTCGCAAGAATTTACTCAGGGTCAGGGAGAGTGAGCTCCCAGAAATCTGCAGGCTTTTGCAATCTCTAAAATGAAGTGATCTTGCCTTACAGGGTGCAGCCTTGCTGTTCATTGGTACCTCAATGCAATTCATTAGCACTGTATGTCGATAATGATCACTTCCAGCACTAGTCGTGCTACTCTTTTTGGCATCCATGAATAGGAATTCTTCATTAGCAACACATCTTGCAAGGTCATACACCAAATCATGCATCTGGAATACCCTTGCAGCTTTTAGGTGTGATGGTTAGCCGCCTGATGTGTAAACAAGAAGTTTAAACGCATAAGCAAATCGAATAAGAATTAAGAACATATCAACAAAAAGTAAATATTACCAAAACTATGGTAGATGACTAAGATGACATGCTGTGTAAACAACACCCTAATTTCAGCAGTATAGTGGAATATGAATTTCATAATCATGTAAAAGTGACTCACTGAGGATGGTAACATCGAAGCCTGAAGGAAGGACATGTTTACTAGTTCACGGATGTACTCCTCACCACGCTTTGCAAGTGTCAAGCTTCCACTAGTGGGTTGAATGAATCCAAGTGCAATCCACTGCTGTATCAGCATGTCCTTGTCTATGGCAGCTCCTTTGGAGAAAATTGCACAGTATGCAAAGCACAACCTCAGGTGACAAGGCATGAGGCAATAACTAAGCATCAAAGATGGCATGATATTCTGATCTTCTATTTCCCAGATTTCACTGTCCCTCACTGCTTCCCATGCAGCCACACCTTCCTTGGATCGCATCATGAAACCCAAAGCTTGTGCAGACAAAGGCACACCTTTGCACTTCTTCACTATATCCCTTCCAATTACTTCTATCCTAGGATCATCCCTTCCAGGAACAAAGGCTCTTCGCTTAAACAAAGTCCAACAATCATTATCAGATAGGATATCCATCTTGTAAGGCATGCAAGGATGCATCAGTGAAGCAATCTTCTCAGTGCGTGTAGTCACGATGATCTTACTTCCTTTTCCACCACAACTGAGCATTTCCTTCAGATTTTGCAATTGGAACCCATTGTCTTCCCACAAGTCATCAAGAACAACCAAGAACTTCTTGCCAGCAAGCACTCTTTGGAGATGACGAGTAACCTCCTGAAGGTTTGAATGGTGGCCACAGATAACTTCATCAATTTCAGAAAGTATAGATTCACCAATTTTCTTCAGATCAAATTTCATAGATACATAGACCCATACTCGGTAATCAAAAAACTCTCTCAACATTTTCATCGTTGAAAGCTAACCTGGCAAGAGTGGTCTTACCAAGGCCGCCAAAACCATAAATACAGAGGGTTAAAATCTCTTCTTCACTATATGTTGTCAACAAAGCAACTATAGTTTCTTTCTCCATGGCCCTCCCCACAATCTCTTCACTGAAATAAGAAAAACGTAGCCCTGCTATTAACATTTTCATCCAAGAAGCAACAATCAGCCTTGAAATTGAATATATCCAGTTTTGCATCTTCCTTGATCTTCTCCAACCTCTGTCTCATCTTCTTCATCTTGTGAGCAATGGTGATGTCTTGGCGCTAAACTGTGCCACATGTTTTAGACTTCAATTTCTGAGGTAAAGTTACATAATTCACAGAAAAGGTTTTCCCTAACTAATATCCTGTCCCTATGCTGAAAATAAATAACAGTAATTTCTGTAACCATTGTTGTTTAACATCATGCTTTGTGTGGTAGATTAGTTTCATTCCTTGCAGTTGACACAGGATCAGGGGCCATGGCATTGGTTTACAGAAAGAGGTTTCTATACTACCAGCAAAGAGTGGGTAACTAAATTTCCAAAAGATATCACAGAGACTTGTTTAATGGTGGTACTCTGTTGTTATTGACAGTCCTTTCTCAGGCTTCAAAAGACTTGGAGCCTAATGCTCACTGAAGAACACATAGATGATGTAACAGCATAAAAATCAAATGATTTCAAAACCGTACATGCTAGAAAGCACACTCCCTGCTTCCTCAACTGCATATAAACTTCAAGAAACCTAGTTGACTATCGTGTTGCAACTTTAAGATATATTGGTGCACAAACTATATCAGAAACTTGGACAGATACCACTAGCTGCATGTTTACCATTACACTTACAATCAAACAAAAGAAATCTTCAAATCAAAACATGCAATATGGTATAGCTCAGTAGCTATTAATTTATATATACCACGTACAGTAGCTTTAAAACAAGTTATAAGGATTACCCGCCACCGACATATTGAACAGAAATATAGCAATACACTTTTTCAATCCATTCATTTTTATGTATAACAGAAATATACTTAAATGCAGAAAATGTTTAGAACAGAAAATAGAAAAAAGTGATCACCTTCTTAAGAGAACCACAGCCATTGTCATTCTTGGATTCCATTTCCTCTAAAATGTCATGAATGCCATAAGCAGCAAACTTAAGCCTCGAGGCGCACACGTTCCTCTCGTGAAGACCGCTTCTCAGCGTCATTCAACAAAGCTTGGAGGGTCACTAGTGTGCTCCTGATCGACTCAAAGTCATCCTTGAACTTCCACAGCGAGCTGACCTCAGACCCAATAACCGCACCAAGCTTCCCCATGGCCACCTTCAGGACAGCCGATGCAAGCATCTCACCAACAACTGTCCCCATGGTCATGGAACGGCTTTAGCTGTTATGAAGCGTAATGGAGTGAAGTGAAGTAGTGAAAAATATTGATTTGCAATTCAATGTATGTGTCGACCTCCTGAAGTCTTTTGGCTGAGTGAAGCTCTTATAGCCACCATTCAGCTTGAGTGCCGGTGCATTTCATGGAAGGTGGGAGTCAAGTCAAGTTGTCTTGGCCAGGCACCTTTAAGAAAAAATGAAAAAAAGGTTAGGTAGACTGCTTTCCTTTTCGTTACTTTTCATCTTTCCTTTTTTTTTTTTTTTTCCTTGTTGGTAGAAATCTCAATCTCAAAATTCAATTAAATCCTAAACTGTCCTATAACCATGTAATGAAATATTTCGCAAAACAGCAACTACGAATGAAAATTGACAAAACTATCATTTAGCATGGATATCTGCAATTCCCAACCATCTTATCTAATTCAATGAATTGGTCAGTACGTTCCAATTAACCAAAAAGCTAAAGTCTAATTAACTGGTCACTCATTACACAGGTTCTTAATTTTGTATGCATAATGCAGTTTTTCAATCATTAGTTCACTAAAATGATTGCTAGTTATCTTTAGCGTCTTTTCCCAGAAGACGCAGGGCAAGGGCCAAAGACTCCGAGTCTCTGAGTCAAGTCAAGCTTTGCTATCCACCCATAGATATTGTTCCTTACTTATCACTGAAGCAAAAGGAGAAAGGTTCATAGTAGCAGGAAAGAGGTGTAAGAAAGTCTAGGAGGAAAGAAAGATAAAGCATAGTGGAAGACAGATGTGGGCTCCTGTCTCTTGCCTAGGCAATAGGCAATTAGGCATCTAGGAAAGATGATGAGACAGAAATTTCGTTGGACTGTTACAGCTGAGTGGAGTGGAAGCTAATTGCCAACTGCGTGGGGTGCATGCTCACAACCGAAAATTCAAGTGGCAATTTGCTCAATGCCTCTGCGATGAGCACATCAGTAAATTCAGGCAGATCGAAGTCTAAAAACGCAGCATCCGGTCGCGTTGCATACTTCCCTCCAGGAGAATCACTAGTTCCCCGGTTTCCCGTCCCTTGACATTTCCATTCGATCCCTCTATTCTTAGACGGATGAGATGAACGGTGAGCGGATAAACCTGAGCAGGAACTCACCCCGTCGACGAATGCGACGCGGCGCCGGTGAAGCGTCTCCTCGATTAGGCAGTCCCATACTCCCATCCCCAGCGATGGCTGGACTGGGCGTGAGGCGCGCACACAAACACTGAGTGGTCGGCATCTCAGCCCTCTACCTCGACCACGTGGGCATACCTCGCTCTTCCTGGCCATGGAGCAGCCGGATGGCCACGCCGCCGCCGCGGCTTGCGCGCAGCCGGCTGCCGGCGAGAGGATCCGTCGAGGGCCAGTTTCGTTGGGCCCCGAGTGGCGCGTGCGTGGGCCTGCAGCCCGTAAGCTGTAGTGGAAACTGGAAAGTGGGCTAGATTTGGTTTCCCATATTTGATTCCAAGGATGCGCGTTGGTAGTTTCTTTTAAAATCCTTTTTGCTGGGATTTCTAAGCATGTTTTAGAAGATTCTTGTTTAAAATTTCAAACCTTCCATTTTTATGGTCTAGATGTCGTGCTCCCCTACAAAAATTGGGTTGTCATTTTTGCTGGATTTGTTTTCTGGAAGTGCCGGATAACTCCCAAAAATCTTCCGGTACTTGTGTCATGTGATGTACATGAGCCGTTTTTATTTATTTTTTTTTGAATTAAAGGGCAACCGCCCCGGTCATTGCATTAGCAAGGACAAAACATCCAGTTTACTGTTCTGAGATGGGTTACACCTGTTCATGAAAGCATCAAAGACTCAGTCTCAAAACCTCTCGGCCTCACCCCTTATATAACAGAAAGAAAACTAAGTCGAACAGATACAGAATGACAGAAACATTTAAAGCAAAGCACCACTTCCTTATTCAGAACTCGCCATCTTTCGGTAACAGGCTCATCCACCGTCTTCCCGACAGAGGTATCACCCCTTCTTCATCCAGCTTCCTTGCCACCTCCATTGGCACATTTGTTTCTCCCCAGTTGAAAGCCTGAATGAACATATATTTGTCCCACTTGTCCTCATTCAGCCACAGATTCTCGCTGGTCTTGCTGCCATAGCCTTGAGCTTTGTCAATCTTGGTGTGTAGTCTGTTCTCTGCACCTCTGGGCACAGAATCTTCCAGTTGTGAAGGAGTGTTGCAACACTGAAGAGCAGGTTCCTTACATCCATCCATGGCTCTTTTTCGAAAACAAATGAAGTTTCTTAGTTTCCACGGCCCCCACGGGACAGCACCACAAAATACATTGTGAACTAAAAACTTCTTATTACTAAGCCACATTTGGCCAATTGAGGAAATTTTCACCAACTTTCCTATCTAAAACCTCAGACATCACCTCCCACATTTGCTTTGCTACAGTGCAATCAAAAACCGTTTTTATTTATTTATGCTTTGTTGTACCATGTGACGTGGAAATTTCTGATTTGTTCAAAAAAATGGAACATGAGGAAAAAAGCGCAACCCACTGTGGTTTCGTACCTTACTTATTACAAACCATGATAAAAGAAAGGAAAATTACAACTCCTGTTTCAAGGAGCATTCGTCCACGCGTAGAATCTACGGAGATTATCCGTGTTCCACGTGTGAGTAGTTTTTCGCGTCGCTTCTTCTTACGTCTTGAGCGAAACACCCGGGCTTGACCATGCTTGCGACGACGAAAAGGTCCGTACCATTGTGATTGTAGCTTGCCCCGCTTGTGCGCATGCGAATCAAGACAAGATCGCCGGGTAGATGTTCTTCTGCGAGTACTTTCTTGTCCCGCCGACTTTGGGTCTCCTTGTGGTAGTTGTCGAGGTTTCGCCGCCGCCGCAACTTTCGGAATTCAGATGTGTCAACATCTACAAACCTTTGAATTTCGGTTACATCAGCTATTTGTGTACGAAAATGAGCCAAGCGAGCTCTTCGGGTGTTATGGCTTCTTCCCCCGTAAAGGAGGCGAAACGGAGTGAATCCGGTTGCTTTCGGGACTTGGAGATGTTGTGGCCCCAAACCGCAAGCGGTCATCTCGGTGGCCACTTTCCTTTGCTTGCGTCCCACGGAGACTTAGAGGCGGCCGAGAAGATTAGACCGTTGGCCTTTTCGACCGCCCCATTAATCGTGGGTGATAGGCCGAAGCGAAAGTCACTTTGATCGAAAAAGCTCCTCACAAAAGTTCGAAACTCGTTGAGTCGACCGCTTGCCGTTGTCCACCGTTATGTAGGGACGGAACCCGAAACGACAGACTATACGTTGCCAAACGAAACTAATCAAGGTTGCCGAGGTGATTACGGCCGGGGTCTTGCTTCTATCCACTTGGTGAAATACTCAAGTGCCACGGCTGCGAATCTCACATTGCACGGAGCATTTGTTGGTAGCGGCCCTACTATGTCTACCCCCGGTGTTGGAGTGGCCGGGTAGGCACTATCGACTGGTGGGGTTGGATGGCGCGATTTGCTTCTTGGCGAACATCGGCGGCTTTTCGCATGTCTTTACCGGTTGTTTTCGTCTTGGTGGCGATGGCGGTAAAATCCTTGTCTCATTGCTCTATGGGCTATTTCATGAGGTCCCCGTGAGCTCCGCACATTCCTCCATGAATTTCGTCCGGGAGCTTTCGTCCTTCTTACGTGCCGATGTACTTGAGCTTTGGTGCTACGATGCCATCTTTGTCTGACTCACCCCTTATGATGGAGTAGTGCTTGGTTCGTGACTCCATTCGGCCGCATTCACGCTTGGACTCACGGTTCGAATGTTCTGTCGGGAATGCGAATATCGGGCTCCTCAATCATGACTTGCGATGACATGAATGGCCCTTGGTTCCGCTTCTTCTTCTCTTATCGCCTTGGCCGAAAGTTTGTTGGAAGAATACATCCGAGGGGTTGGAATGCCAAGTGCATTTTGCTTTTGCTAGCTCATCGGCTTCTCTGTTTTTGGCTTGCGTGGTATGTACTTTATGGAGAAACCTGCGAAATGCTTCTCCATTGCTCTTCTTACTTTGTAAATATCGACTAGAACTGGCTCCCGGCCGTGTACTCCTTTTTCACGTGTCCTTACTACTGCGCGAATCGGTGCGAATGATACATCTCTTAACGCCCATTGCTCTTAGCTTTCGAAGTGCTAGCGCATGACTTCATATTCGGCCGTATTGTTGGTGCTTGTGAATTGTAATCTGGCTGCATATCGATGGATGGACCCGCCGAGGTGTGAGTATGGCGAAACCCCAGCCCCTTTGTCGCACCAGGCTCCGTCACAATACGCAGTCCAAGTTGGTTCGTCAAAAACTACCGGATTGCCTTCGGCTGCCGGAGTCCAGTCTGCTATGAAATCCGCGATTGCTTGAGACTTTATGGCCGATCTGTGCTCAAAATCGATTACGAATTCATTGAGTTCGGCAGCCCATTTGCCTACCCTACCTACGGCTTATTTGTTCTTGAACGTAGCCTCAAGGGTGAGAGGAAACAACCCGAATCTTGTGTGCACGAAAGTAGTGCCTCGCTTTCGACTTGCCATTAGGGTTGTGTAAAGCTATTTTTCTAACTCGAGTAATTTAGTTTAGCCGCAGAAAGGGCTTCGGATAAGTAATAGATAGGAAACTGTTTGAGCTTGTTGTCCTGCTCCTTCTCTTCGACGAGGACGGCGCTTACCGCGACTAGTGATCTTTGCTAAATATAACAATAACACGCCTTTGGGGATGGTTTCGACATGGTCGTCGATTGGTAAGGTAGTCTTTCAGGTCTTGAAAGGCTTTTCTCATTCAGTCCCCATTCGAAATCCGGCTGTCCTTTAGCACTTTGAAGAAGGGTAAACCTTTTTCGGTGACCTTGAGATGAATCTGGCGAGAGCCGCTAGCCGACCTGTGAGCCTCTGGACCTTCTTTCAGCTATCTGGGGGCTTCATGTCTATGATTGCCGCGATCTTATCTGGATTCGCTTCTATGCCTCTGGCTGACACTAGACATCCCAGCATTTTACCCTTGGTGATACCGAAGATGCACTTTTCCGGGTTTAGCTTGAGCCCACTTCGCCTTAGATTCGCGAAAGTTTCCTTTAGGTCAGCGATGTGCGACTCTTTCGAGCTGCGATGACTACTATATCGTCCACATATGTTACGAGATTCTTCTTCTTCTTCTGCTCTCTAAACACCTCATCTGACATTCTGGAGAAAGTGGATCCGGCATTCCTCAAACCCTCAGGCATTCGCTTGAAACAATAGGTTCCCCCTGGAGTGATGAAGCTTGTCTTCTCCTCGTCTTCCGGGTTCAGGTGTATCTAATGGTATCCGGAGAAACAGTCGAGCAAACTCATCCTTTCGCAGCCTGAGGCTAAGTCAATTAGGGTGTCTATTCTGAGGAGAGGGTACGGATCTTTCGGACATGCCTTGTTTAGATCGGTGAAGTCTACGCACATTCGCCATTTCTTGATGTTAGGATCGGATGTCTTCTTCGAACCATGACTACGTTAGCTAACCATTCGGGATATTGAACTGGTGCGATTACTCCTGCGTCAGAAAGTCTACGGACTTGAATTTCTTTGCAGCCCGGCGCTTCTTTCCTCGGATAGTTTCCTCGGTCTGTTTCTTAGGCTTCCTTTATTCTTTGCCACACTTAAGTTATCTTTGAGCTAGGTTTCGACTTACTCCTTCGGATCTTCGGTGATCACGCGAACACATCGAGTTGGAGTCAAGAAATGCGAACGGTGAGCCGCTTACCGTCCCATTTGGAGCTACGGCCGATTATAATCTCTCTCTCGGGCCCTGTGGTGGATATCGGGACCCTTTTTGTGGATTCGGCTGACTCTACTTTCGGTTCTTTGACCTTTTCAGCTTTGGGTTCCGACTCTTCTTTCTCATCATCTTCTCTTTCGGCCTCGGTTACCTCGTTGATCATCTTTGTATCCGGTATTGGCCTTGCATCTATCTTACGTACTGCTTTACGATCTCCCCATACGGTCACGATGCCGAAGGGGGAGGAATCTTCATGCACAAGAAACTGCAGCGATTCTTTGCATCAAACTTGCTTATGACTCTCTGCTTAGAAGATTGTTGTGTAAGGATAGTCTATATTGACTATGTCGAATGTGATGATTTCGGTTCGGCATAGGCCCACCTCACCGAAAGTCACCGCGATGTCTTTCTTTCCAATCGCGTCTATCCTTTTTCCCCCGAAACCAAACAAGGCATTACCCGCGGGTTTGCGGCGTCCTCCGTTCCATATTCATGCTTTGGAAGGCCTTGATAAACGAGAATGTCTGCTGAGCTTCCATTGTCTATCAGGATGTTATAAAGTGTGAACTTATCCACATTTGCAGTCGCGACGAATGCGTCTGTATGCGGGTAGTCTCTTAGCCGGAAGTCACTTTCGTCAAATGTGATCGGGACCATTGACCATCTTTGGCTGTTCAAGGGCGGCACGGGTGTTACCGTGTGCACTCTTCTTACGTAATCCCTTCTAGCTCTTTTGTTTTCATGCTCAAGATTAGATCCGCTGTGATAGCGTATATGTGTCCTTGAGGCGGGAGCACGAATTCACGACCACTGTTCTCGACTACTTTCGGGCTTCATGTTCACATTACAGAGCGGTTGTTCAAGATTTACCGGAGAAGACGCCGCCATCGACGGAGGGTGGGATTGCGGGATGTAGCCCGGTAGTTCGAGTACCGATTATGGTGGAGGGAGCATGGAGGCTCTTGTACTAACGGAGGCGGAGGTGGTACCGAGTATTTTGATAGCGAAATATGCATTGGTATGCGCTCTTGTTTCTCTCATATTGAACACATGCTTTGGTGCTTGGCTACCTTGTGAGCTTTCGTCCTTTGATTTACGCTCCTTCACCATACGCCCATACTTGCAATCTCGGCTGAAATGACCCATGTTTTTGCCCGAGACAAAGCGATGCGGTACTTTCGGTCCATCCACGGCCTCTTCCGCGGCCTCGCCCCTTGAGCCTCGGCCACCTCGGTTGGATTGATTTGGTTTGGGGTTTGAGGCGTCCCCGGATCGGCTCGGAGGCAGGTTCGGTCGTTTGAGCGAATCATCTTGCGTTGTTTGGCCAGGCGGGGAGTCTTGCCACCCTTGGGCTGTTGTTTGCGTTTGGATGCGGTGATTGTTGCTTTTCATCCTTTCTCATTTGCCTTTCTTCTTTTAGGCCTTCTTCCGACCGCAAACTTTTGATCGATCGTATAATTCGGTCAAGGTTTTGGGTTCCTCCCTGTCTAAATGCGGCCTGCTTGACCTATGGCCATGCCCGATTGCGGCGGCTATCACTACTTCATCGAGACATTCGGTGTTTGTGCACGGAACTATACTATCTTCTCGAATCTTGTGTCAATGACTCTCCATCCTCTTGCTTGAGCTTCGGAAGTCCCGGTTCCCTTTTTCAAGGCCGGAAGCCCTCGGCGGTGATGATCAAAGCTGCTCTCAAAATTTTGCTTCTAATTCTTTATTGAGAGCGGACGAAGGCGATATACCATTCATGCGCAATGTCCTCGCTTGCCATGATAAGAGATTTTTGCGGAAGTGGCCGAATCCCCTCTGCCGAATGTACGCGGCTTCATAACTGCGATGAACTTCCTCGGATCCGATTTACCCTTTGAATGATGGCAATCTAGGTTTTGTACCACGTTGACCCGCGAGCTTAGGTAATGTAATTCCGGCGCGAGTGGCGGCGGGTCGACTTCCCCTGCGACGAAACTTGTTCTTGCCCCTTCACGGGATGGTGTTGTGTTTTTCTCCAATTGAGCTATTTCGCGGAGACAAATTCTCCTTTTCAATTTCGACTTGTTGTTGTTAGCGCCAAATCCTCTCTTCGTTTAGCTGCCTCTCCTTTCATCAATGCGTCCCTACGGCCCTCAATTCTCGAGCTCAGCACTGGCGACGCTCAATTCTTGAATTAACACGGAGCGTTGTTCCTGCTCATTCCTGGTTTTCGCTCGAGTGGCTGCTCTTCTTACGAGTCTTCCTCATCTTCTTGAGCCGGCACCTCCGCTCGGAAGGGCCTTGGCCGGTTGTGCCCGGGGGCGTGGCGCATCTTGTTTGCCACGGCCACGACCTCTTTGGAGTGACGGTCTCGTGGGAGGATCCGACGGGGATCCACGGAGGAGATCCGCCGGTGCCGCCGGCGTCGCCTTTGGGTCTTCCTCGCCCGGGCCATGGGTTGCCCTGTGACAACCATGGTGGGCGCCAATGTTGGTGTAGCCCGAAGCGGGCTACCCCCCTTGTAGGACCGAATCACGCAACGAGGCGAGATGGTTACACTTAATGTGTATGCGGCGGGGGCACTCTTCCATTATTTCTCAATCTCCTTTACAATCCCCCTTGGGGGGCCTATTTATAGTCCGTAGACTACTTACAATTCTGATTTTGCCCTCTTACGACCCTATATCCCAGCGTCTCCCGCCGTTGATTGGAGGCAATATGGTCTTTTTCTGCCTCGCGATCCCCACGCCCTCCATGGGCTGCTTGACAACGGACCACGGTACCGCAAGACAAGACTAAGAGACATTGGTCATCGGGTTGCTCCGACCATGCGACCCAAAGCAAGCGGTTTCCGCCATTTAGCCCGGTCAAGGGAACCCGCGCGGGCTCTTGCCCCGGGGTGAGGAAGCGTCGTCCGCGGGGCCGGAGGCCCGACTTTCGGCATGCGACCGGGAATATCGACACATCCGCCCGGCCCAGCGTCCCAGCGGCGCCTGGAATCGGAAGTCTAACATTCGGCCAAGCGGTCGAAAGCCCGCGACCGCCGCTACTTTGTTATCGCTTCTTCACGGACGGCGCTTGGCGGGGCGAGCGTCTGGCAACCCGCAGGATTAATGCTTCGCCTTAGCGTAATTTCGAAAATTCCGCCTTCGGACTTCCGACCCCTTTATCTCGGACGCGGTATCTTTGAGACCGAACCTAAATACATTCGGCCCTTGGATCCGAATCTCGGCCTACTCGCGCCATCTTAGGCTCACGGTTTCCCGGGCCGGCGTGGGGGGGGTGGGTAGGGTTTGACCTCCCCAACGGTGTTGCTACCATTGAACCTAGTGTTGGGTGATCCAAACAAAACAAGAGTTTGATTGACTTCCTTCGAGATAGATAGACCGGAGGGAGAGTGTAAGGAGATGTTCAAAAGAGATAGGAGAGTTACGGTTTGCTAAGCTATCATGCTAGTCGGCGCGTGCATGATGCAAAAGTAGTAGTTTATTACAAGCCTAGGTAGAGTGCTTTTATCCGGCCGAGGTGAAGCTCCACTCAAGCTGCTTCCATCCGGCCGGGCTCTTCTTTATGGCCATCAACAAGTAGAGGAAGGTCGATTGGATCATGTCCGGAATGTCATCCCATTGCGGAAGAGTGAAAAAAAGCGGATTTGTATACATACCATATGATGAACAACTCTTTTTGATTTCTTGACCCATAGGAGGAAGCACGGCACTCGTTATTTCGTATGGAAACCCGTGGAAACAAAGGCCTCGAAAGAGGAAGCAATGGGTATCCTAACCTATTTTTAGTTAGCTTCCTTGGCAAAGGCAACTCTCAATTACTTTTCTTTCCTTCCTTTTCACAGATTTTCTCCTATCCAATCTGCTTCCCCTATCAAATGTTTTCCTTTTACGATTGAGCATTGTCTTTCCTCTGAGACTTGCAAACGAAGGGAACACTCCTCTGTCAAGTTTGTTATCGTTAAGTAGAAGCACCTAAGGCCAAATTCAATACAACAAGAGCTAATGTTTTAAATAAGAACGTTCTCTCAAATCAAAATGGTATAGATAATATGAGTTCACGATCTACGAGACGGTGGACATGTTTACGTCTCGGCAAAAGCCTAGTTTGGGGAAGATTGAAGCGTTTCATCTGTTTTTGGATGTAACAAGTATAACAACATTCCTTTTCGATTTGACAAGAATTCTCAAATTGGGAGAATCAACATCCTTCGTGCACGAGGCCTCTCTTGCTAGAGGAAATGACTTAGCCCTACTTGATTGGCATAGCTATGTATGTGGCCAACCGGTCAAAGCAATTCCATGATAGTAACACATGATTTAGTTTCCTACATTTTTCCACTTTCAAAGTCTTTTCTATAAAAGCAAAAAGCTAGGCCTTAATAAACAAGCTGTTCTTTCCAAGGAAAAGAGAAAGAAGTAAAAAGCGGGGGATCGCTAAGAGCTCCTCTTTCGCTAAGACCAGTAATCTAGAATTTATTCTTTTAAAGAAAAGGAAATTACCCACTCAACAAAGAGCGGAGTCGTTATTCGGAACAAGATTCTTCCCACCCTTGGGAAGTAATTTGCGTAAAGAAATTGCTTTTCGTATCATCTATGAGAATTCTCGTTTCCTCCTCAATATAGTCGTTTTCGGTAGTCCAAAGCAAGCTATCGACATTGAGATCATGGCAGCTTAACAAAGGCGGGCCTTGTGCGTTGTTAGCATTCGAATCGAAATCGAGCTACTACTAATACACTCAAGCTAGGGAATAGAAGAAGCGGGACCCGAGTTTAGGCGGTAGTTCCGTAAGAGGGTTAGGCGATGAATTGAGTAGGCAGGCTTGTCTTTTGGATTTCTTTGATCTTGTGCATTTGCAACGCGGTGCTCGTAATTTCCCAAGAGGTTGCTATGGCTTGGAGGTCTAACGGACTTTCGTCCTTCGACTCCTATAGGCGGCTTCGCTATCGCTCTGAATAGATAAGGATTATGCCATAAAATACATAATACGGGTGCAGTGCGGGGCCGCGAAGTGAGATCACGTCGGTGGGTCCGTATGCGGATTGATTATTTGCCGCTCGATAGAGTGAACGATTTGGTACTTTTCTTGATTCGCGGCAACCCTACATCGGGTTCTTTGTACCACCCGGAAGGGCACGAGAAAAAACAAAACCAATAAAAGATCGTGACGAGACGGAATTGGTAGCGTGAACGTCTTTTTCGTCTTCTTGCCCGAGTTGAATATAAAAAAAAAACGGCTTTCCAAAAAGAAGTCTCGAGTGAGACGGGCTTCCCCTTTTAAATGGCTATCCTAGTCTCTTAGTTACGAATTTCTTTCGTCTTGGCTGGAAACTTGAAAGGGTTACCACTTTGGATCGAAGCGTAAGAACTTTTAGGATTGGCTGAGGGGAACTATGAACTACTCCCCAATCCCATTGGCCGCATACAGGGAACCCTATGTTATTAGAAAGTCTTCATTCATTCGTAATCTTTTAGAATATCGCTTATTACTTTAAAATTGGTTTCCATTTACTATATATGTATCTTTCCATATGAGCTATTCCCTTTGCTTTCAATGTCTTGTGCCACTCCGACTTTTCACTCAAGCCATTCTTTGCTCGTCGACCCTCACTCTTCCTCTTGCTTCCTTAGTCTCGAGCATAAAGAAGGCACCAAAAAGCGGTGGTAAGGTATACTTTTCACGGCCGACAAGCTTTCATTTAAGCCTAAAGAACTAGCTTCTGGCGGACTTACTCATTTCGATCACGGCTTTGAGGAGGATTCCCCCACTTAAGAATAAAGGGGCATAGACTACGAAAGGGCTACGTTCACTTGATGAACGGTCAAGGTATTCTATTAAATAACGAGAGCATACGGCGGAATACGATACTATAGAGCGAAAGTTTGAGCTGAAATTCGGGGAGGTAATAAGCGCCTCTATCAAGTTATTGGAATTGGCTAGAACTTTCTATACCAAAAGGGACGGGCTAGGGGGAGGTTTGATGCAATAGAGATCTTTCATAGATGGATACCGATATGATCTTATTGATACGAGAATTCCAAGCGCCTCAAAGGGCTTTGAGGCGGGAGGCGATGCATGCACTCTTTTCTTTATCCGTGGAATGATTAGACTAGCATCAATCCGCCTTTCTTCTTTCGGCTCCTCTGTTTATGAAAATGAGGTTCCATTTGGAGAGCTATTGGATGAGCGAATTCTATAGGAAAGAAAGAAGAGTTACGAGATTGGATCACGCACATAGTGGGCGGTTCTATTCTAAAAGGAAACCCCATTTCATTGATATATATGCTTTGGTACAAGAAAGCACGAAAAGGTAATGCGGCGTAGAAGCGAAAGAACAACCCTGGTTTGAAAGCGGAAATCTTTTAGCGGGAAGGAGTTGAGGCAAGGCGACCAAGAATAAGAAAGGGCTTTTTCCTTTACGTGGGGGGTGATTTTGAAAGACTTCTATCCTCTTTTTATTTCGATCACCTCTTGGGGGGCGCATTCAATCTTCTTCAAATGATAGGCTGGATTTTTCATCTTTTTTCGTCTTGTAGTTGTAGCAGGTTATAGTAAAAAAATAACAAGATTGCACAACCATCTTGTCTTGGCTTGGGCCAACATTGGAAATTGTTCGTTCATAAGAACAACCCTCCTCTAACGTAATAAGAAAGAACCCTTTTCTATCGAAGTTCACCACACGATAACTTCAAAGTTACACTTACTTGTTCGACACTGGATTTCTATCCCTTATAAAGGGAACATCAGCTCTCACAATCCCGTATCCGTCTAACAAAACAAAAAGTTTGAGGGTAGGCACATGCATTCCCTTCTAAATCTCTCAAGATAGGATGTCCTAACCACTTTGACGGCTATGAAATCTCAGTTGTCCATTGATCCCGCTGAAGAATCCTCCGCCTTATCGGCAATGCTCTATTTATCGATGCATTCCTGCTTTCTTTCCTTTTGGTCTTCCTCGTAACCAATATAACCCTAGCTCGAACCCGGATATTTTACCTAACCACAGGTACCTCCTTCCCTCTTTGTACTTGTCTATTCCCTTCAAGGTTTCGCATTGCTAGTGATGGATATGTCTTTATTCCGAGATCCGCTCCTTGGCCCGGCATCGCGGTAATAGTCCTTGGCAAAGAAGCGAGAGCCTTCCTACTACCAAACAAATCACTCCTTCAGGAGGCGAGGGTTTTTGAGTCTTAAATGCAGTTCATTCTTTTTGTCATACGCTTTCCGAAATATGGGCCCTTAGTGAGTGTGTATAGGTTTTAAGTCGGAAGATTCTCAAGATGGAGACTAGGGTGAATAGTTCCGCCTTCTTCTCCTTTACCGAGAATAGGAGATCCATCAAAAGCACGCCTAGAGATTTACCTATTTCTTATCGCCGGACCTATGCCTTGATCATTCCTATCTAAGTGGCTATCTTTTCATGCAGGAGCCATCCTTTTTCTTTACATGCTGCCTACTTCCCTATTATTAAAATCTGCCTTGAAGTGATTCACCTACGGAGCGTACATGTACTCTCTTTCTTTGCCCAAGGGATTGGCTTCTCCCAATACATATTGAATAGGAAAGAGAAGAGTTTACTTGGCTAAAGGTCGTATGATAACTGACCACTAATCTCATATATAGTTGTTCCACGGGGTTCTCGTTTACGCGGCGTGTTGATCGCTTAGACGACCCTTGACAACTCTTTTTGGCTAGAGCGCGTTTTCGTCACCTTTTCCTGTTGAACTTCGATCGTTTCCCGCCGTGGTGTGTATTTATTTCAACTTAGGTTATTCGTCTTTCCATCAATTGCTTTAGTCTTACGTCATACACTTGCAGGGGTTATGCTCGACTTTTGTTTCTAGCACTTCACTTTTGATACGGCAAATACATAGTTCTAACGAGACTCCTTCGCAGTACATGTGCCTATCGCTTTTCGGTGGGGCCGACCGGCTACTTTTCTATAGTAACCCGTTCTTCTTTGGTAAAAGGCCCAAAGAGGTTAGCGTTCGACTGATGCTCTATAGGGAGGGAGTCCGTTAGGCACAATGGCTTCACATGGATCCGGTGTTTATAGGGAGGGGCTCTCTTCGCTCTTGCTAACGCCCTTTTGATCTCGGTCTTGTGTACCAAGCGGGTAAAAGTAAGGCGTCGACGCATTAAGCGATAGCGGGGTGCCCCCTATTTGGTCTTTGTAAAAGCGAGTTCTTTTCTGGAAAATGCTTTTTCTCTCTAACTCCTCTCTTTCCATCCGACCTTAGTGGCCTCTACGATAAGGTTTGAAATCAAAGCGAAAACAAAAATGACAAATGCGGTCGATGGCTCTTCTCCACTAACCACAAGGATATCGGTACTCTATATTTCATCTTCGGTGCCATTGCGGGAGTGATGGGCACATGCTTCTCGTCTTGATTCGTATGGAATTAGCGGGCCGCGATCAAATTCTTGGTGGATCATCAACTTTATAATGTTTTAATAACGGCTCACGCTTTTAATGATCTTTTTTATGGTTATCATACCGTGATGATAGGTGGATTTGGGAATTTGTTTGTTCCGATTAAATAGAGTGCACCGACATGGCATTTCCACAATTAAATAATATATCATTACAGTTGTTGCCACCAAGTCTCTTGCTCCTATTAAGCTCAGCCTTAGTAGAAATTAGGCGGCGGCCTTTGGGTGGGCGGTCTATCCGCCCTTAAGTGGTATTACCGACCATTCGGAGGAAGCGATTGATTTAGCAATTTTTAGTCTTCATCTATCGGGTGTTTCATCAATTTTAGGTTCTATCAATTTTATAACTACTATCTTCAACATCGCGTGGACCTAGAATGACTATGCATAGATTACCACTTTTTGTGTGGTCGTTTTAGTGGCGACATTCCTACTTTTATTATCACTTCGATGCTTGGCGGGGGCAATTACAATGTTATTAACGTCCCGAAACTTTAATACAACCTTTTTTTGATCATGGAGGAGGGGGCCAATATTATACCGGCATCTCTTTTGGTTCTTGAGTCATCCTGAGGTGTATATTCTCATTACTTTGGATTCGGTATTATTAGTCATATCGTATCGACCTTTTCAAGAAAACGGTCTTGGGTATCTAGGCATGGTTTATGCCATGATAAGTATAGGTGTTCTTGGATTTCTAGTTTGGGCTCATCATTTGTTTCGTGGGCTTAGAGCGTTGTCGGCGTGCCTACTTCACCGCAGCTACCATGATCATAGGGCTGTGCCACACTTTGCGGAATCAAAATCTTTAGTTGGATCGCTACCATGTGGGAGGTTCGATACAATACAAAACACCCATGTTATTTCTTTGTAGGGTTCATCTTTTTGTTCACCATAGGAGGGCTCCTTTGGAATAGTTCTAGCAAACTTCAGGCTAGACATTGCTCTACATGATACTTATTATGTGTGGTTGCACATTTCCATTATGTACTTTTTATGGGAGCCGTTTTTGCTTTATTTGCTGGATTTTACTATTGGGTGGGTAAAATCTTTGGTGGACATATCCTGAAACTTTTAGGCCAAATCCATTTTGGATCACCTTTTTCGGGTTAATCGACCTTCTTTCCCACATTTCTTAGGGCTTTCGGGTATGCCGTGTCGCATTCAGTTATCCGGATGCTACGCGGATGGAATGCTACGGCGAGTTTAGGTTCTTATATATCCGTAGTTGGGATTGCGTCGTTTCTTCGCCAGTTGTGCAATCACTTCAGCGGTGGAAAAGAACAAAGATGCGGAAAGTCCGCGGGTTGTTGACGCGAATCCAACCACACTAGAATGGTTGGGCACAAAGCCCTCGACCTTTCATACTTTTGGAGAACTTCCTACTATAAAAGAAACTACAACAAGCTGGAAGAGAAAAAGAAACTAGAAACAACAAACAAAGGAAAACCAAGAAATACCTTGGATTCGAGGAGGACAACTATTCTGACGAGAGGGTGCTTCTCCTCATCGGTACATGCGATGAAAAACTGAAAGCAGGCGTTTAGCGGAATGTGGTATTCCAGAAGAACTTTTGAAGAAATGTGTTCGGTTGTGCTATTTCGGGAAAGCGGTGATTTTCTTGCTAGAAAATCAAATTAGCGTTGAAAATTCACATTTTTAGGGATGAAATCTCCTTTTTAGGGAGAAAACGGTTACTCAACGGAAAATAAAATAGATATGGTTCCACCGAGATGAAAGCAGGTTAGAAATTGAACTATCTCAAGTAGGAATTATCATGTAAAACCAGAAAATCAAAATGTACGGTCGGGAGCGCCCGAAGATTTCAATGATCATCTAACGAGTCGTAGACTACGAGGAGCAGAGAAAGGGCGGTGAAAGGGAGGGAAGGCTCACTCTCCCACTGATGGAGGAGAGGATCGAGAATCGAGAAGAGGAGATAAAGGATCGAATAAGAAAAGATATTTCTTTATGGTACGCTATTCTTTACGATTTGGAAAATCAACCACTAAGGGTGAAAAATAGAAATGGCATCTAGGTTGGCTTGGATCAAGTCAAAAAAGTAGCTTTCTTTCTTGTGTGGAAAGAAGCGAGGGCCGCCTCCTAAATTTTCAGGAAGGAAGAATGGAGTCGGAGGGCTTCCTTCACTTTTGTTGTTGGAATCAATAGGTAGCTTGACCAAGATTCATAGGGTCCCTTGGTGAAAGCACGTTCTAGTAAAGGCATCGTAGGAAGAAGGTGGTTAATTAATGGTTGTGGGGACCGTATCACGCACTGCGATATTGCCCATTTTCAACGCCAAGAATGTGCTCCCCCCTTCTGAGGATGGCAGGGAGACAGAGCCAAGCGGGAAAACTCCGCTTTCTAAATGAAGGGACTCACCATAGACGGTCTTGCTTTTAGGGGGCACCTTCCAAAATAAAAGAATCGCTCTCTCGTTGCATGCTATATCCAGCTCCCTTATTAGGAGCCGATGGCGACTCCGTTGAACCAACGGTAGTCATTGGCATGAGAACCTAGTGAGCGAGATCAGGGTTCCTTATGATTAAGTTGTGATCCACCACCTACAAAGCCCATTGTGTCGCACTAAACCAAGAGCTATTAGCTCAATTTCGTCAACGAAGTCGAGTGTTGGGGTGCGGTTCCAGCCGTTTGTTTACAACAACACGGTATTATTGTATGAGCGGAGTTTAGTGTGACCAAAGAGTGTAATTCTCTCTATCGTTCTCGCATTGTCCACTTATGCTCGCGAATTACAAGGAGCAAAGTACAAGCTTTCGGTTAGTTGAATCAATTGGTGAAGTCTTCTTTGCTTCGCCTTTGCCAACGACATCTTCTGCGAATACTGCATCGCCGTCGAGGTGCGAGGGTGGTGTCGTTCTTGATTTCATCATGGTGGTGTCCAAAATGTTTCATTAATGCCAGGCTTTGTAGGCGAAGGCTGGCGAGCGTCTTTCGCGACGTGGCGTCGTGTGGCTCGTCGGCTCAGAGCCTCAGCGCCGAGAATAACGCTTTATCAGTATACGGGCGCCAGACCGCGAATAATACTGATGCACGAGCTTTCCAAAGACCAGCGTCACCGAGGATTTGTGGGATTCGATCAGTGTGAGTGGGAAGCGGCTTGCCATCTTTTGAAGTCGGGCGGGATCGCAGAAGGAGACCTGGTGCTCCGGGAGGATACGATAACCTCAAGCCTTTTTCGCATGTTTCTTCATCCAGCCGTGTGGGGAGGACTCGCGGAGACATTTGTTCACTAAATCTTCGTGATGAGACGTTTGACGAAAGATCATCGTCTGGCTGCCGGCATCATATTAGGGTTATACAAAAAAAAATGGCGGGAATATGTGAATGTGAATAAATAATAACCCTTGACCCGTTTCTTTTGTTAAATTTATTGGTGATCATATGAAAAATACAATTAATAAGCTCCCTCCCAGAACTTGGGTAGATCTTGATGAAGCCAGAATAGTGATTCGTTTATGAACCGAGATAGAGCTATTATTGTGTGCATGTGCACGGGCGAATGGGTAAGGCTGGGTAATAAACCATGGAACTCCTTTGTATGTAGAATAGCAGAAGCTGAACTCAGCCCAGGTGTTTTTGCAGCCATACTGGCCAGGGTCGCCAAGGCAGAACTAAGAACGGTATCTTGACAAGAACTGCCGGGGCTCAGGACTTCAAGAGCATAATGCGGAGG